>VDFB02353493.1:228783429-228890919 GCA_007258455.2 Sequoia sempervirens | reverse complement strand
ATATCTTAGATTGATTATCACTAATGAGAAAAATAAGAACCCCAAACAACAATGAGCACAAAATATAATTTTTGAAGCATGCAAGATAGGTTGATAACAATTTAGATTAATATTCTTATAAATAGCATAAGGTGTTCAACCATATATCATGATATCCATGTATAAAGGATAGATGGTATAGTATTTATCATTCACTTTATGGTTTTCATCAGATGAAAGTGTAAAATCAAGTTGACCCCAATCATCCTCAAGGTCAACATGAAGAATAGATGAAAGATAAGATGTTCCAAATAGTTCTATAAGTGTTATAAATAAGTTATGAGGAATCCAAATATTATGTTTATCCTTCACTTGAAAATATTGATGGAGATTATGTATTAGGAAAGGTGTCTCCACCTTGCTCCTAATGTTGAAATTATAAAAAGTATAAATTTTGGGTTAGATAATAAATAAAACTCAATTCTTGGGCTACACAATTAGTTTTGGCCCAATGCCCATGTTGTTTGGAAACCCCTTTGGTAGTGTATATTGCATAGCTCTCTTGAAGCTCTACAATTTACAGAAAAATCCCCTAATTGACCTCCTAGATCTAAAGTTATGGCCTCCAAAAGTTGGGCCTTTTGCATAGGAAATTTAAAATTTGTTGGACACATAAAAGAATTATAAGTGAGAGTTACACTTGTTTACCAACTTATGGTGCATGTTATGGCATATCATAGGGTATATTTAGTTGGATATAATATGATCAAAATGAAACATACAATTTGGTGAGTGGATTATGGCAAGGTTATAATAGGTGGAAGGAATATGCTATTTTTAGTCTTTGGACTCATCTTGAGATTTTTTTGTTGGATATCTAAGATAAATATTTGGGCACCATTTTTTTGGATGGTTTTAGGTCATGGTTTTCTATTTTCCATTTGATGGCTTCATTTATTGTATCTACTAAATATTAGGTGCTTGAGATGGAGGTTGAATGCATATTTTTGAAGATATTGTTAAGTTGTCTAAATTTATTTAGATCTCCAGTTGTTGATACTCCTATGAAGGCTTGCTCTGCAAGTGTATTATAACTATGTTATTTATTGAATAATACATTGGTTTTTTTTGGAGTGTGAGATTTTCTACCAAAAGGGTTTTTTCCCACATACACCTATGTTATGATATATCATTTATTTTGTAATTATATAATATATTTTTTCTTTTTGTAATTATTAAAAGTTTGATATTTTCACAAAAAATTCCTTAAAATTCTAGTCTAGGAAGAATTTCCACATACCTTTCTTCCTTTCATTATCATCAATTATGATCATACATCTTTTGTTATTATGAATAAAATTCAAAGTTTTATTAAGTTTAGAAGCTACAACACTATGGTCTGTAACCAAGGATGAATTGAAATAATGTCATACACCAAAAAACTAGGTATGGAATGAAGCCTTTATTAAGTGTAATACTACCAAATTAATCTAGGAAAAGTTAAAAAACCAAGGGGCTTATGATTTAAATTATCAAACCTAGTGATAGTAATTCCCATTTTTGGAAAAATGATAGAATCAACTTTGATTACATACAATGTCTTTGTGACAAATATTTAAACTATATTCATTATCAATTAGAGCTTGTTTAATTCATATATACTATATTTAATTACAATGTATGATGGTAAACTTTTATGAACAATTTATGGGGAGGAGGTAGCTCATGAGATACAAACAAAATCTTAGATTTAAACTTATAAATAGTATCAATAATAGTAACTATTTGTGTAGTTCAATAAAAATATTGTGATTTGGGAAAGAGGACCTAGGATCCAAATCACTCCTTACTACTTACATCACATAAAATACGGCAAAAAAATGATCATACTATTGGGATATGGTGTTGTACACCGTTGCATAATTTAATTTATCATGATGTTGTAATTAAATAATTATTTAGTTGTGATGCACCTAGGAGGTGTGGTTAATCACACTAGGTAATTATTTGGGGACCACTTGTATATTGTATTGTAACATTGAATTATTATTTAATGTGTGAGAGAGATGAACTAATAATTTAATATTTGGGAAAGCATTTAATAAAGTGAAAACTTAGTACCCAATATTAAATGAGAGGTCGGTGGTTTTGTATTCATGTAGTTTTGTGGTATGTGGTTTTATCTTACCACTTGGTTGTATTTGTGTGAGCTCGAGTCTATAAAAGCAAGTGCATGTTTAGTGGTTAAGGTTGGCTAGGTGAGTGGTTTGTCATTATTGAGTTTTTTTGAGGAGTTCATATGTGAAGCATGGCATTAGATGTGTGGATTCATGCTTGGACACATGGAGGATTCATTGGAGAGGTCTAATCCTTCAAAAGCATTCATGGTAACTCTTGTAAGTGCATGTATTGTTTTATTGTTGACTAATAGATGGAGTGTGGATACTTTTGGAGGTTGGGTTTTCCCTCTTGAGGGTTTTCCCAGGGTATATCTTGTGTTATCTTGTGGCTTGTCTATTTTGATCTATACATTATGGCTATTCTATAAGCTTGCATGCATTCTTTTCTCTCATGGGGTTATGTAGGAAATGTATTAAGAATGTGGGTATTATATATTATCTCCTAACACATACAAGACCACTTGACTACTTTTCTCAAGGAAGAGCCAAAATGGTTGATGAAGATTGTGGTCCCTATTTTTGGGAGGGTTGATTAGGATTAGAATTAAATTTATGTGATTGATTGTGAACTAGGTTAACTATGCAACTACAAAAAACTGATGTAAATTTAGAAAAGGTACAAGATTGAGATATTGAAATTGTTTATATAAAATTAGAAAGTAGAGACATAAGAACCTGGCATACAAATTTGAGTTGAAACTACTTGGTCAAGGGCATGGTCTCCCTAGATTGGAAATTGTGCTTTTGGGAATCTGAAAATAGGTATCAATAGGTTACAATCTGTAGGTATTCTCTTGTTGGACTCAACTTTGAAACTTCATCTATTGATAAATAATCTCTCTTACTCTAATTTAATGAATGAGTATGCTTGGATGCTTGATCTTGCTAGTAGGTTCTTCTATCTTCTCCTAATTTCGCTTCAGATTTGTTACTTGAAAAAAAGAGAGGGGAGAAAGGGTTGTTCCATATAGGGGCTTTCCTAAGTCAAACCTCGTTTTAGTGTTTTCACCTCCACAATGGATATGATGATGTAAATAGTACTTACCCTTGGCCAGGTAGAGATAAATGGATTAAAAAAAGTGATAAATGACCAAAGTTGCACAACGATCGCGTATCTTGCAGAGTGGTTGAGTCCCTTGATGCACACATCCTAATGCAAAGGAAAAGGAATTTTTGTATGCTTGATTGAAAGTCTTGCAAGTGTTAGTAATCACAAAAAAAAAATGAACATAAACATGAACAATCTTACTTATTGTAGTGACAACAAATGTATCCCTTTACATTTTCTCACTTGTTTGGTCCCTCCTAGCTAATTTGGACTTAATTGTGCCTTAATTTAGTGTTGGAAGGTGTATCCCTTTACATTTTCACACTTATTTAGGGCTCCCTTAATTAATTAAGTGTAATTTTTTCTTAATTGTCCCTTTAATTCATTTACCAAGCCTATTTAATTACATTTTTTGAAGAGGAAACCCAACATTCATTAATGCCTTAACATAACAATTCTCATTGAGCAATGTGTGTCCTAGGTTTATGGACCTGGGACCCATTCATGCATGGGTGAATGGGCCCTCCCTGGATTAGGACCTAAATTTAAATTATGTTTTTGGTGGTATTTTAACATATTCAAATTTGTGATTCAATGTCGGCTTGTGATATTTGAATTTCGGGAAATTAAGGATACATATCTATAACTATAAGGTTATTTCACTATGTTTCACCTAGAAGATTTCAAGAAGCATTCCTAAGGAAAATATTGTGATCAAAGGAGTTCAAGAGAAGATTTATCATAGTTTTATTGCAACATTTAAGATCCAATTGTCATGTTAAATTCTTCTTGCATCATGCATGATTTTGGAGCTAACATTGTGATGTAGGTTTCATGATCAAATCAAGCATTCAAAGCACTATTTCAAGCAAGATTCAAAGTTCAAGATCCACATCCATTGAAGCCATTTCATGCAAGTTGGAGATCTATAGATCCCAAGGTTTATTCAAGGACTTGTTGAGTGGTAACATATCATTGTTCATTGTTCATTCCCTCTTTCATTCTTTTATTCATTTCAAGGTTTGGCAGAATAGTTTGTAACCAAAGATGCGACCCCATTTCCACCAAAGCTGGGCGCTTTCGCAGCTGTTTACCGGATCTGGGTGGAGAAAGCAGAGATCCTCTTGGAAAGGTGAAGGTGTAGAAGCGGATTGCCGAGTGAAGAATAATCTCGAGATACTCCACCTTGCAGAACATTTCCGCTGAACCTTTAGCTTTTGTCTTTTCGGACATGGGAATTGGAGAGATTTGAATCTACCCATGGCTGAAATACCGCAGAGATATAATGCTGCTGGTCAGTTCTGCCGCGCCGGTGAATGATTCCAAATCAACGGGGCGTTATGCCCCAGCCTCTTCACCTTGCCGGGTTACAGTTAGATTTTGGGTTCTCACTTTAAGAAAATTTGCGGGTTCCCAGCATAAGTTTAACACCCAGTTTGTTTGGCAAAGATTTGGGGTTGGTTTTACTCTGAGGCGCTTTTCGTCGAACAGTACCGAACTGCTGCCGCCGAAAAAGGTTTGAACTCACCTAAGCGGGGACGGGCGTTTGGACGATGAAGTTAACAGTTCCAGCACGGGCCTTTAACTGGTGCGCCTTTCGCGAACCGCCACGCACTGGTGCGGATCTTCGTTTAGTCAGAAATATCTGCGCTGTGTCACCTGGATTATTCCGGCTCTTGATTTTAGAATCTCAAATTGCTCAATTGATTTCCTAGATTGCTAGATATTCAAATTGTGAAAAAGACTTAAATTTATATGCATTTATTTGTTTCTTGTAATATTAATTGTGGAAATTTGACAAAGGAATTTGAATTTGCAACATAAAAATACCGACAATAAAATATTTAAAAATTGGGCCAAAATAGGGTGGTCAAGGGCAAGAGAACCCTTGATCAGGCCTATTTTGGGATTTAAATGCTCATTAAATAAATAAATAATTTAAATTCCCAATTTTGTCCTGATTTTTTGAAAATGATAATAAAATGAACAAATAATTAGTACAATTAGGTCCAAGCATATAAAGGGGAGCTAAACATAGTGTGAAATTGTCGAGGTCGATAATTTACGATGCTACAATTATATGGAACAATGATTCTAGATAAAGCTTGTCTTAAAACATGTTTATTATTTTGATGAATGCATTGTCCCAAAGATATATTTTGGCTAAATTACTATTAAGTTGATCAAGTAAATCATATTTCTTATCCTTTTTGTGATATGTATGTCCAACTATAGTATAATATTGTCGGGTATGTAAGGAATGAAAAATAGGCATGTTCTTTAAAAATATGGCTTAATTTGGAGCATAAAACATGGAGATGCATAAGTGATATGAGAAAGAGTATCACAACATGTAGATGTATTAACATTTTAAGGAATAACGTTATCATGTGTAACTAATTAAATATTGTTGCTAGAAGGTGAATTGACATCATAAATGCCCACAATGAAATACATATCATGGTTTATTACATGTGAATGAAAAGTGCTAAAAGGTGAAGTGTCACTATGCTTAAGAACATCACTAACACTATCCATATAAGAAATGGAAGCAACACAAGGTGCATGGATATGTGAAGTGAGAGTATTCAAAAGGGAAGGGGAGAAAATAACTAAGTCAATGAAGGAGGAAACAATAACCACATTATGAAATAATACCTCTACACAAATATAATCCCATCTAATGATAAAAGGGACATGAGTATATCAATTGTAGTGGTATCAAATATCATAAATTATACAAACATATCAAAATATGTAAGAGAAGCATGAATAGAGGTCAAAGACAATGGATTATGAGAATCCATGACAAATGATATAGTAATAATGCACAATCCAAGGGTGGGTGGATACATATCAAAGAGAGATTATGGAATAAAGACCTAAACCCTAATATGAATACATCAATGTGAAACAAATAAGCGCGGATATAAACCCTAATCAAATTTGATATAAGATAAATGAAATAAAAAAATAAACTCCTTATGAAAGAAGAATAAATCCTAAAGCAAAATCCTAGAGGGTGCAGGAAAGTCAAATCCACCAAAAATGTTATAAAAATAAATAATTTTTATAAGCTATCTAAGCTAACTAAATAAATGCATTCAATTAACCTAGATAAAATAGCTAGGATTGATCATCAATAATTAATAATATAAAACTAAATGATTAAAAAATTACAAAAAAATAGATTAAATGTAGAAGTACTTAGTTTTGATGTTCATGTAGAAAATTTTGTCTAGATGTCATGAGTCCATTTGTCAATATTCTAAATTTTGAGACTCTGGTTGATTTGTGAAATTTGATTGTGCATAGTCTTAGGTCACTTTTGCAAGTGTGGACCTGAACCTATGGATGGATTTGAACTTGAAAGTTTGGATTTGATTTGCTGAAATGTAAATTGTTGGGATTTTCTCTCCTTGATTTCTAGTGTTTGGGTTTGTGTAGTGATAGTTGATGTTTACAAACACATTTAGAGATTTTTCAAGATTGCAATGGTCAAGTTCTTGGGAAAACCCCTATTTTTTTGACTTTACGACTCTAAACATAAGGTTTAAAGACGAAAAGTAATTGTGCAATGGACCTAGGAAAACATATTTAATATTCCTCTAATAAATGCTACTTTTATGCTCTCATAAATGTTCTATCAATAAAACCTAGCATGCTTTAGATGATCTCCAATATAATTTTCAAATGAGTGAATGGAGGTCTTTAAATACAACAATCAACCTCACAAATCAACACAACACATACTAAGTTGGCTCACAATGGCTAGTGAAATGGTTGGTAAAGTAGGAATTTAAATTTTGAATGTTAAAAATTTGAGGATTTGATCAAGTCTACACCCATTTTGATCCACAATAAATCTAGAGACCAATGATGAATCTTTGGAGATTGAGAATGTCATGAGCTAAATGCACACAAGAATATACCACTTACAAACTAATTGTTATATTTAGAACATTAATTAAAACAAACCTAAAACATATGAAAAATAAAACATTAGTATTAAACTTTCAACATTAAAAACATATTGTAAAATAGACAACAATATAAAAATATAATTGTGTATTTTAAGTTGTCTTATATACTTTAGAGAAGATCAAACATGTACAAATATGTAAAATAATTCTCTTATAAATTTATTTTTATATATATAATTATAAACCAATTTTAATATCTAACTTCACCACATGACTTATAAAATCACTTATACAAAAATTCTGTTTAATCTAAAAATAAACTTGATCTCAAAAACAAATTTGAGAGAAAAAGGATCTTTTACTTAATATATTATGTCCAAAAGCTTATTCTGAAAAGTTGTCTTGGTCTCTTAATACTTAAGATCCTCCCTTAGTCATATTGCCTCGTCTTTACTACAAATCTAAGTATGTGAAAATTAATGATTCCAATTAAATACAGTGGCAAGTCAAATTAAGGACTGACTTTCCACATTAATAATACCCACTAACCTAAATCATACCAAAATACAAAATGTGTACCAGCTATAACTTTGTAATAGGGCAAATTTGGAAAACCCCAAAAAGATTACCAAATCTAAAAATCATATGTTAGTCCTTCAGAATAAAAAAGGCTGCTACAATCCTCAAAATTCAAAAAGGCTGCTACAAAAAAGTTATCTGCTCTGCACATCCTCCTCCATCCATGGTGGACTGTCAAACTACTTTTACAACACCACTGAGAGCACCCTGGATAAGATTTCAGAGCACTTTATCTAGTATTTCTTCTTATGAAGGGTTGAATTTTTTTATTCTATGTAAATTCCTTTTGACTTTCTACCTTCTAGTACAACCCTAAGCACAAATTCAAATGTCGTATTCAAGAAGAAAAAACAAAGATTAAAATATTCCTGTTCCATGCCAGCCCACAGTCCACAACATAAAAAAGTTAATTGTTTTAGTGCTGTGTGGGGACATGCAATCAGAAAGTTAGCTTGGACTGATCAAGCAATCCACTGGGTGGGGAAAAGCTTAAAATCAAAAGAAAAAAGTAAAAGTCATGTATTTACCTGAGGTCCAAGTAGGGGCCACATTGCTTATATAATCATAGCAGAACATGGTATGGATCACAGTTATCATGCAAGCTTTTGATTGTAGAGGGTGGCAGTGCTGTTGGTTGTTGTGCTTTGGGCCTGATATATCTCTGTTGTATCATATTTACTGTGAAAAGTCGTCCTCCGGGACTGCCATGCCTTCTTTACAGTTGTTTTAAGGCATGTATGGATTAGATATGAGAACTTGGGTGGTTTTAGAAGGTTATATGGTGCATGTAATTTGTTTAAAAAATTGATTTTGTAGCTGACTTGATTTGCTTTTCAGAGGATTTTTGAAGAGAGACCTCAACCTTCAAATTTGGTCTTTGGTTGGCTGGTTTAGAATTATGAAAGAGCAGAGCTAGTCCTTTTAGTTTTGGTTTCTAACAAAAATGTGCATTGGTAAGAGCCTTTCACATTGAAGGAAAATAACTCTGCCCTTCAAATTTGATCTCTCAAATTTGTGGTATTCAATGCAATTGTGCAACTATTGGGTCTTGGGCTAAAGACAGAAGGAGCTTTGAAGCGTTAAAAGTCTCAACAGGTGAAGAACATACTTATAAATATACTATGAAACGTTCATTGTGGTAAGCTGTAGCCCCCGATTTGTAATTTTTCTTTTTTTGGGCCTATGTTTATGTCAGTCTAGCCCTCATGGACTCTCTGTTTTTTACCCAAAAATGCTCATAATGTAGCCTCTATAATCTACTTCTGAATGCACCCTTGAGGTAATTTGTAGCTTTTGATTTCTTATTGTTTAATTGTGATATGTTCATCTCTGGTTAAGCCTCAAGGAGTCTCGTGCTTTTAATGAAAATTAAAACAATGCCCATAGTTAATTTTTGCTGTTTCTGGTTTTGATTGTGTGCTGGTGTTTTTCATCATATAGATTGTGGAAGCAGCAAAATTAATTCTTATGGATTGTGGAAATCTAATTATATTGAATACCCATAGTTTTTAAGCAGCAAAATTAAGTCTTATGGATTGTGGAAATCTAATTGTATTGAATGCCCATAGTTTTTAAGTATTTCCTTATGGATGATTGATATTGTATCTGCATTTTGCGTTGCTGTACAGAGCGGGGATATTAGCTCCGTTACATATTGCTATTAGTTTTGGACTGTGTCTTCATGCTGATATTTCCTCCTGGGATTAGACCATCCACGGTTAGTACGCTTCAATACTATGGGGGGACTGCAATGTTTATTCATTTTCCTAGGTGCAAGTCTTGTTCTAAGCGTAACAGCTCTGGATAAGTCAGTTCAGTATACCGATTATGGGAAGCATTTTGTTGTAAAGGTAATATCCATATGCATTCACAAATATACATTAAATTGACTTTCTGGTTTCAAAAGTACACTATTTGGAGTAGATCTTCAACATTTCATACTGCAAAATTTTGACCCTTGTTAATCTGCTCTGCGTATATATCATTTGCTTTATGACATATAAGACTGTTTTTGCAGAAATCACTGGCATATGAGAAGGCACATGGTTTCCTCATGTGGGCATCAATGGGATTTCTCATGCCTATAGCCATAATAGTGATTCGGATGTCCAGGGCTGCCAAACAGCAGGGCTCTACAAGAAAACTTGAAGTTCTATTCTATATCCATGTTGGTCTACAGGTAGGAAGCTGCAACCTTCTACTTCCCCTCAATCACCTGTCCCCAATTTTTCATTTCCATTTCATATCTTCCTAATATTGATCCTTAATGTGCAAACAGACATTAGCTGTCGTTCTAGCAACTGCCGATGCAATTATATCTCTGGTCAAATTCAATAACAAGTTCTACCATACCCATCGAAGGCTGGGCCTCAGCCTGTACATCATTGTCTGGCTTCAACCTATTGTGGGTTTCCTGAGACCTCAAAGGTAAATTAGGTTATTTTCAGATTTCCTTGCATATTTACAATGTGTATATATGTATTTTTGTTCTATTGCTTGAAAAACCGCTCATACCATGAAGTTTTAGTCATATGAATGCCATGATAATAGTTTTCTCAGCGACTCTTTCTTTCTCAGATCTCAAGTAGTAAGGATATTCTACTTGCTATTCCAGCTCTACTATGATCAAAGGTTGTTACTCTTTATGAAACTTTCAGTTGTTTGTCTGACAAGTGCCAAAGTAATCTCTTATGTCAAGCCTTATGGACCAGTACTCAACCTATCATTTTACCACATTTAGATTGTATATCAGTAATCTAGACTACATTTTTGCATTGAGCTTGTACTCTTTGGAACCTCTCTCATCAACTTCCCAGTCTCCTTGAGTTTCTTTACCTATATTTCTGTCTTTTTAAGAAAAGCTTCAAATTTACATTAAAATGTACTACATTAGGAAATACATTTGACAGAGAGACTAGTCTTATGCTTTTCCCTGAGGGGCACTAAGATCTGATCACGTGTTTAAGTTTATTTGAATGGATATAATATTTGTTGAAGAGAGTTGTTCAATGTTTATATTAGCCTGATACTTACAAAAGTGCATATCACATATGTATGCATGATAGTTAAAAAGAAAGATACTGCGATGGAAAGCAAAAGTTTCATTAACTGACTTTTCATTTGAACCTCAGGGGCATGCAAGGGAGATGTCTATGGTACTTTGTACACTGGCTATTAGGAACTGGAGGAGTAATACTGGGGATTGTGAATACTTATATTGGGTTTCATGCATACGAACTCATGAGCTTAACAAGCTTAAGAACGATCAACATTCTGTTTTCCATTGAGATATCCGTGATAGCGGCATTTTATTTGATACAAGACAGATGGGATTATCTTATTCAACAAGGAGCTTTGAAAACCATGCCTGTAACACCTGCTGTAGTCTATTCTCAACAAGAGAATTCATCCTCTACTTCTTCAGTAGAGGGGTGGACTGAAATAGAGCATTACTAATCATTCCTGTTATTTTGTAATACACATAATTTTTTACTATCATATTGTTATTCTTAGCATGTTCCCAATTCCCATGCGTTGAATGAGTGATATTCTCATCTTATCTAAATTACTTTTGCAATATCAAAATTTTAGATTCAAAATGGCATTTATAAACAAATTTTGTACAACATTGTCTTGCAAAGATACAATTTGTATTTGACAAATATTTATGGTCTTTATCTTCTATTTACCTATAAATCTCCCTTTCTTTATATTAAAATAATATGTAGAGTAATGCTGTTAAAGGAGATTAGGCAAATGGGTTCCTTACAGTTTGAAGGTAACCTTTCACGTCTTCTACAAGATTGTCAAATACATATCACTAACATCATAAAAGACATGGCCATCCTTATAGAGTAATCTCTCAAACAATTGATGCAGACACTTTCCAGAACCTGCAAGTTAATTTCTCAAGCAATACCCTGTTCCTGCAATTTACAGTTAGCAAAAGATGCATAGACACAGCAGATAGAAAAGAATCGCAGCAGGAACTATAAAGCTACACTAAAAATGTAGCAGCCAAAAATCAATTCAGCATCTAGAAAGTTTTAATATAGCAAATAATAATGCTACAACATAGACAATCTCTCGTTTAAATGAAGAAGGAATCTTTACTGTCTAGCCCCCATCAAATCTATTCAAGTGCATTGATATATACAGCCAATAAAGGCCAGCAAGAAAAATAATTCTAATTTAACTTTCTAAATCTAAAAATAGAGAACTAAACAACACCTATATCCCTGTTGAAAAACATGAGCCCACAAAATCATATAATATTGCAGTACAAATTAGTTGCAATATTGCATGGAATAAAAATCCCATCAGCTACTATCATGTTGAATCTCTCAAAATTATCTATCTTTAATCCCATCCTAGTTACCAGGCCGTCTCACTAAAGTTTTGGGTGGCCCCACCATCAATCAATCTTGTCACTCTATGACCCTGCAAGATTTCAAAAAGGATGACACCTAGGTGCACCTAAAAGAGTGGATAGTATTTCTCATGTAACCTCTTTGATAGGACCATTGTAGTCATCTTGTTTCTTATCATTTAACTTTATCAATTCAGGTGGTGTCTAAAGCTTTATAGAGTAAGCTTTTGAGGTTTCAAATTGGTGATCCTATTCTTAAATTCAAACAATGATAATGTAAAGAAATTTAGATAAAATACTTGTCTCCATTACTTAAACATAAATGCACATTCTAGAAACAACAATCTATGTTATTGCAACACACAAATATTCAACTATAAATAAAGGTATGTTTATTTGTACTAGAAAAAAGAAAATAAACATGCTCAAATGAATGATAAACAAAATTAAAACTTGGAAAGTAAGTTCTTGAAAGGTGAATGTTTCTATCAATTTTTAGGATTTTTATTATTTTATGAATGACTAAAGACTAACAAAAATTGATGGCGAACAAAAAATATTCTAATCGCAATACTCTGTAATAACAAAAATTAACAAATAAAAAGAATACCTGAAGATCAACTCCTAATAGAGTGGGCTCGAGTCCCCTTCTAAAAAGATCTCCTTAAGTGAACATTAAATTATGCAAAAATCACTTTCTTATTTTCATATAATGGGACCAAATCCAGTAGTATTACAATAAGGAGAAATGAATATATACTAGAAAAAATGAAAAATTCAAGAACAGAGAACTGTATTTCTCATCTAATGACTCATTATATATTCAAGCCTTATTTTGTAGTTGGACTGAACTAAATTAGAAACTAAATTGGATTGAACTAAGAAATAAATTAGACCAATTTTTTTTTGTTATTTTGTTTTTAATGCTAGCATTTTTTTATTCCAACAAGAGATCATAGCTATCCTAAGTAGGATATATCCTTGATTAGAGGTATGAGGCCATACATGCATATGACCTATTTTAGGGAAATTTCCTTGAAGAACTCTAGTTAATCATATAACTCAACTTCAAACTAAAAATAGTATAGGAAATGGGGTATGCAGTCAGTCAAAAATTTTATGAGGACCATTTGGACAATTGGAGTCATTTGAGGTTGCCTTGATCTTTATGTTACATATACCAAGAATAAATTTAGGCACAAAATTGTTTGAGCTAGCTTCAACATGGAAGAGGAATGAACAAATATAAATCAAAATGCTAATCTAGAGCTCTATGACCCACTCCAAAGCTGGTTGCCTTTCCCTCATGGCTAGAGATCTAGAATTCTCAATCCTTTGATCTTACAATTTTTTTTTCTCAAAAACACAAATATATATGCATAGAGGCAAGAAATATTATAAATATTCAAGAATATTCAATCATTGAAATAATAAGCACCAAAACACATTATCTATCCATTATTAAAGTAGTTAGAGGTATTTAATAATGTATTAATGCATGAAGTCATAAAAATATAGAGAGATGTAGAGATCTAGAATTCTCAATCCTTGGATCTTACAATTTTTTTTTCTCAAAAACACAAATATATATGCATAGAGGCAAGAAATATTATAAATATTCAAGAATATTCAATCATTGAAATAATAAGCACCAAAACACATTATCTATCCATTATTAAAGTAGTTAGAGGTATTTAATAATGTATTAATGCATGAAGTCCATAAAAATAGAGAGATGTAGCAATATATGTATGAAAATAAAAGACAATAATCATGAATCACCACTCTCATTCTTGCTTTCCCTCTTGCTCTATTACATCAACTACATCCTCATGCTTTAGTTTGTTTACCTTGGGATCCTCAATAGAAACCACTTCTATGTAATGTACAAATCCCTTTCCTAGACATATATGCCTTAGACTCCATAACTCTCTATGATAAAAGCATAGTTTTTTCCTTCAAAGTTCATTCTTGGATTATTCAACTTTGCTTGGTTTTGGAGATAATGCCTTAAGTTGATGGAAAACTTTATGAAAAGGTTTCTTATACAAGCTCAATTGTACATTCTTGGAGTAGAAATTATTCTTAATAACTAATTCCTCTAAATTAAAAGCTCTCTTGATGCCCTCCTACAGGGAACCTAAATCAAATACCCTCACCAAACCCTTAAGTGGTTCGATTAGACCATCTATGAATACCATTATGAGCCTCCTCTCAATCACATATGAAACCACCACTGCTAGCCTTTGAAACTCTACCACACAATGCTCAACTATACCCTCCTACCTCAATTATGCTAACTCTTTGAAATGAATCTCTAGATCCTTCCAATCAAATCTCTTTATTAATTTCTAGTTGAACTCTTCTAGAGTAGTAATATAACCATTCCCTTGAGTCACCATGTTATGGTACCACAATTTATGAGCCACACCCTCTAGGTGTAAGGAGTATAAATTACTTTCTTCCTCCTCATACGTGGATTTTAATAAGTAGGTATCCAAATTTTACAACCATGCCCTAGTTTTATAATTATTTGATCCATCATAAGTAGGTATAGTGATCTTCCCCAATTTGTGTTATATTTATCTTTAGGATTGATCCTGATAATATCTCCTTCCCCTTCTATGCCCCTTCCTCTTTTTCATCTCATAGTACTCAATCAAATACATTTGATAACAAATTTCTATACATAGAGAATTATAATCTACATGATACCTTGCCATCTCATCCTCTTGCCTTGGTGGTAATGGTTTCTTTTCTTCAAATTGATCCTCTTCTTCTCTTTGTAATTTTTTTCTTAAAACTATCTTCATTGCAGGATTAATTGAGACTATACCATTCTAGCTAAGTAGATACCTTCTCCAAAATTCTGATTGGGTCTACCAAAACTTCATTGTTGATTCATTCCTCTAAAATTGTAAATTATTTTTGCCATGCACTCTCCCATGGAAGATTAAAATTCCTTGGCCAACTACCTATTTTTATTTCTAATGATTCAATGAATTCTTACTTCTTCACTTAAGTCACCCATGGATCATTCTTTATTTTTATCCCTTCATTGGTATCTAATTTTCCTATCACTCCCTTGCATTAATTTGCATCACAACTATCTCATAGGATACCAAGAAAAGATCACTCTAATACCAATCTAAGAAACCACTACAAAAAATTTATAAAATGTTAGTGAATGAAACTCACTAGTATTAAGGGCGAGGTTTTTAAGGGCGAGGTTTTCATCCCACTAGAGTGCCTAGATGGCTAACCCCCTCATGAACATGTGGCTTCCCGATTTGGGAGTGGTCCTATCCCTTGTTTTGCATCCAATGGGAATTCAACACCATCATGAAAATATTGTATTTTCATCTAGTTGGGGCATTACAAGCCCACCATACTCCACATGGCTTGACCTTGAGACCTCATATATGATTTCAATTAGATGTCCTTACTATTAACCTAATTGTTATACTTATCTCTATTGGTATACTTTTTGTTACATTCCTTCTAAGAGGAGATTATTAGAGCAACATTAAGTGATAAAATTAATAACTCCCAAGCTTTCAAATAAGTTTGAAACAAAACATGTATATATTATATTTCTATAATATATTTGAAAGTTTGATCAACCATATAATTAACATCTTTTAAATACAAATGTAAGGGTGTATATTGTCAAATTTATATTTACCAACAAATTATTTTCAAATAAGAACTAAACCCTAAACATACAAAGCCTAATTTTACTCATAAACGACCTACTTTCCTCTCAGGAGATGTAAGGTATATACCCCAATCTAAATACGAGTGATTGTAGACCTTGATATAATGCCCAAATTTGAAATGAATGACAAAATTTTTCTAGTGCTTAGGTCTAGATTTAGAACAACGACCCCATATGTATGTAGAGTAGCTACTATAGTCTCCTTCTTTTTCCCATTAACTAACCTAAGTGGTGAATTGACTCAAGAGTGGCCTGTCTAAATTATAGTTTAATGCAAGCTATGCTATTAGTTAACTTATTACAAGCTAGATTAGGAATAGATGAATTGAATTAGTTAAAAATTAAAATACTTTTTAATTATTGTAATCTCACCCTCCTTTTTGTTAATTTTATTTAGATCTAGTAGTATGAACGCAATAATAAATTGGAACTAAATCTATAATCAAATCCCCATGGAATTTCCCCTTTTGTTCCCTCCAAAAATGGTATGATTCCCTCAAAATAATGATGGACTATTGCATAAGTAGTACTTGATTATAGTTCTAATCTCCAGGTCAATGCTTGTACTCTTGAAATTAATAATGAGATCACAAATATTAGCCAATCTATAAACCCTAGTTTGAATTTTCCAAGATAGAAGTAGGGATTTCATCCTAACCTCACAAAGTCAATCAAGAGGTTTCATCCTCTCTTGCACACCAGAAAAATTACTCCAAATAGGTCAACTACCAAAAATTAACTAGATGCTTGAAATTTGCTCTAAAACTTGGATTTATACCTTCTTGTTTGCTCTTTGAGAACCGAATTTCAAGCACCTAGTTTGGAAACTTAATTTTAATTTATATTATATATTTTATTTATTTATTTTTATTTATAATTTAATATAGTGTGTTTTTTTAATTAATAATAATATTAATTAGTCAAAATAGAGGGGACATGACAAAATGTAGTCCATGCACATACTTGCTATTTTTCTAGACCATCCTCGATGTATCCAACTCTTATAGTGAGTTTGTCAAACCCCTCAGTGTACTCCACACCTGCTTCTCTTTGGCTCAAATTTTGTAAATATTTTTAATAAGCTTATTTGATAGTTTAAAGGAAAGAATTTGGCCTTTAGTTTAGACACCACTCTATCCTGAACGTTATAATTCTCTCTTTCCTTCTTTGTCTCTTAGTTTCTAGATAGTCTCACCATAAAGTTGCATGAACTTTTAACCTTTGCACAAAAAAATATTTTCTTGGGCTCCTTTATTGATTCATAGTCAAATTAATTTTTCATTTCTATAATCCAATCTATGAGCTCTTACTAGTCAAGCCTCCACTATAAAAAGGTGTGTCTGCTATGATAACAAACTAATGTAGTCAACACACCTAAAAAGTTCTAAGCTAGAAAAATTATCATAATCTTAAACAAAATTATTAGCAAAACTATAGAATGATACAATATTACACATATCATAACAATTTAATGCTAGGTAGCCCAATCAAATAAACATAGTAATTTTTATCAATTCTAGAACGTATAGTAATCAACAACCATTACAAAAAAGTAGGAATTATCAATAGGGATAATCAGGTCTATCTTTACAAATAATTTTTCTGCCTCCAATAGTTGTGTTCCTCTTTCTGCATTTCATTGCAATATATATCCTTTTCTTTGAAATTAAAATTAAAAAAATACTAATAAAGCCCCCCAAATTTCTCTAGTAATCATCCACCCCTAAAACAAGCATATAATTTAATAAAATGAATTGTTTAAAATAAGGTAGGTAGTTACAACAATTTCTATTTTTAGGAGAGCAATCTCTTGAAGACATTCAACTATTTGAGTTTATAGTCATACTAAAAGACAAAATAAATTAATAAAAAAAAATATTTCTTATTTTTTTATAGTGACACACAATTGTATGTAATCCCTTGGATGATCCTACATCATGGTGCACCATACATAATCCCTTGTTTATATGAGAAGAAATCTTTACCAAATGTCTAGGCCCCACCAAATTAATTCAAGTGTAAATTGTTATATATAGCTAATAGATGTCGACAAGTAAAAGAATTCTAGTTTGAACTTTTTAATTTAAAATATATATTTAAAAAAATGGAAAAGAAGATAATTACATTAATTTTCAAATTTGAAAAAATTACATAAATATTTCCAAATAGAAACAATTGTCACTAAAGTCCATAGAGTAAAAATCCAAGGAGGTTTAAGTTACAAACTCACCTCCTCCAAGACTAAGGGATTCACAAAACCATAAAGTCTTAGAAAACCTAAATAAAAGGATAAACCATCAACCCAAACCATTTTGAAGGAGCATTAGAAATTGAAGACAATGAGCCAAAGATAGAGATCTCCAATCCATAAATTTCAATTATAATCAATATTAGATGTCCATTTAACCAAACAATAAACAACAACATTCCACTCTCTAGAAATATGAATAAAAGAAATGGGATGAAAATTTCTTGATAGATGAAGAATTTTCTCCACATACAAATCCAACCACTGAAAAGATGTTGAAATTTTTCAATTATTCAAAAGGGAATAAAATCATAAAATATATCTATCATATAACATTTTTCTAGAACCTAGTTCACAAGCTTTCCCCATAGCCACACAAAAAATTTGAGTCTCCTTTTGATTATTAGTACCAATCCCCATAGATAAGAGAAAAATAAATGAACCAACCCGAAATTATGCCTCCTAACTCCACCAATCCTTGCAACACCTAGATTACTTGAACATGAAGAACCATCAATATTAATTTTAAAATATCTTAATGGTGGAGGAGATAATTTATCAACTCTATAGAAATATTTAAATACCCCAAATCTAACTTCTTTAAAATTAGATTTTAAGAAGTAGATAGGACTGCATCCATAGAGAATTTGGCCAATTATTTTTAAAGTAAATCTAAAACCTTTTTCCAAATATTCCCAACAAAACTATGATAATCTTGGAAGATCCAATGATTTATTTCCAACCAGGTTTTCCAAAGAATGAAAATAGGACCTATTTCCTAGGCAACTAGCAAAATTGAAGTTAAAGCAAGGAGTTGCCCCAAGCTAGCCCAACATTCAAATAAAGAAATAGCGTGAACAAAAGGCCAATTCCTAATATGCCACCCCTACCTCTATAGGCCCTCAAAAAAAGAACATTGGAAGACAAGGTGAAACACACACTCCTCGCAAACCCCACAAAGAGCACATTTGGAAGGGCCTTGGAAACTTATTTTTCTTATGTTATCCCAAGTGAGACATTTATTTTGACAAAGAAGCCAAAAAAAGAAGTTACACTTTGACCTTGAACAATAATTATTCCATATTTTTTGTGACTAGGGAAAATATCATATCTGTTTTTTTTAAGAATTTTGATTAGGGGTAAAAGACGAGTTTTGAAGGGGCCCGAAACCCTATACAAAAGAAGACAACTGGAACTGGAGAAAACAACACTAAGCACAAATTAGCCCATCAACAAAAAGCTGCTAAAAAGATAACTCACAAACCAACATCAGCTCGACAACAACATCTAACAGATTATCATGACTACACAGGCTAAAAAAGACAAGGGCCCGAAGCCCCAATACAACCTAGTTTTAACCGAGAATAGAAACCCCTAAAGAATCCACCTGCATCTGCCAGGCATCAACAACCCAGCCACTCATGGAGATATAGCAATGACCACCTGAAACAATCAGGAAAAAATGCAACACAATTGCATCAACCAAGTCTTGATAGTAAAAACCACCTGAAATAATAAGACAACATAGCAACAAAGTAGCAACCAACCATCTACTCAAAATAAGCAACACCGAGCTCATCAAAGAAAAAAGTAATTTAATGGTAAAGAATACCATTAAACCCAACCCCCTAATCAAAAACACCAGCACATAAAAGGAAATACACCCCTTGGAGCTCCCAACAACACCATAGACCAACTCCAAATCCACCTCAAGAGGAAGGAGCTCCCCTCTATACGAGAGGATGTTGTGAAAACCCAAAAAACCAAAAGCACACCTCTCCAGCAACCTCAGACACCACCACAAATTCCACCTCAATAGGAGCACCACCAGAGGATGCCAGAAAAGAGGACTTCCAACCACTTCCACCACACCCACCTCCAACTCAATAGGAAATGACTCTTGAACATCAAGAGTTGTCTTCGCCTCAAAAGAAGACATAGTGCACCATAAATGGTAGGAAGGCAAAGCTCCAGAAGATTGAGGAAACACACTGGATCCTTTGGTTGAGCAAGCATGAGCTTCAAGAGAGAGACCACAACTGCAACCACCAAGCTTCTACCCAAAGCAACAACAAGGAGGGCAGTCCACCTAACAAGCAAAGTCTCAAAAGTAGATAAACCATATAGCATGACTCTCTCAAGACAACCCAAGACCTCCTCCAACGTCCATAGAAACATCTAGAAAAGATACCCAGCTTCCATGACAGACCCAAAAATAGAGAGCTCCTCCAAGAGAGAACCTAGGGCCAGGAAGAACCGAACACCCCCTTTGAGAAAGATAGCCAAGTCAACCACAAAGGTTACCCAAAAACTCTGAACCCAAGAGGAACCAGAGCAGTACGAAAAGCGAGAAACTCCTCTAGTCACACCAGGAGACTACAGACAGGAGGCTGAGACCCTCCAAAACAGAGCAGCAAAACCTGGTATCCATGAAACACTAAATAAACTCCCTTTGGATCATAGCCTCAAATAAGGGCATTAGCCTCCTCTAGAGAACAAAAAGGTCAACTCGTAAAAATAGAACAGAGAGCAGCTTGATCATTTAGATCACTCCCATTGACCAATAACTCAAATCCCTGGGTCAACTGACAATACTATGCCCCACTTTTTGGCCAAAGTAGGACATTAGTATCAATATTTTTACAAAATTTCACTTTAGGAAACCTATAGCAACTAAACCATTAATAATTTAGAGATGATGTAAACTAGTGATTTGTGAGGATTCGTGTGTAGATTCTGAATAAATGTTTAAAAAAAAAATAGAAAAAAATGATTATTTTTTTTATGTAACTTTTAATAACTTATTTTTTTTTATAGTAAATAACATTTTTAAAAAGTGACATTTATGTCATCATGCATAACTTTTTTATTGAAAGGATAAAATTATTATTTTTAAAATATATATTTTTAACATCAATATCTAGTGCATGGATATTTTTCATAATTTTTTAAATTAATTTTTGAAGTCAAAGTAATTATAATTTGGACATAGGTGTATGTCGTCACACATAACCTGTTTTGTATGTGTTGAAATAATAATTTTTTTTTTTTCTGAAACAAAAACATCAATGCCTAGTGCACACATAGTTTTTAGAAAATTTTCTCTATTTTTGTGTGTGTGTGTGTGAAACAAATACCTTGATGTTTAGTGAAAAAATAACATTCACAATATACTTTTTGGAAAGCTTTCAATAAGAGCTACATACTTACAAAAAGTAATTTCTAAATGACTTTATAATCCCTCAAAAGGTAAAGGAAAAATATTTTTTTCCAACATTTTGATAGGTGCAAAGGAGATTCCATTGCTGGTATGATTTAAGACTAAAGGGGTTCTATCCAAGGGGGTTTGATCTAAGGGGATCTTATCTAACCCTCTTTAATTAAAACCCTTTAGATGGAATCCCTCAAGGCTTAAATCATTAGTTTTTCTAAAAAATATATGATTTCAGGAAAAAATCAAGATGTCCCAAGTTTAGGACCCATTGTTGTGGAATGGCCCCCTTCCAATAGTAAAGATAAGTTTTCCTCACCAGCTAAGAGGTCTTGAAATCATAAAATTTAGACTAGTTGGCCACCACAAAATCTTACTTAAGGCTAGAAGATGTGGAAATAAAATGAAAATCAAAGGATAAAATCCCAAGAATCTATCCAAAAATGAGCATTGCATCTTGGATTGACAATCCAAAAGGGTCCATATTTTACAAGAGATGCTTCATTTTTACCAATATAAAATCATAGATCCTTTCCAAGCTAAACTCATTCGCAAAACCTCCTTCAAAAAATATCAGCTAAATGTTTAGGCTAATTTTGTTGCTAACACCATCTCCAAAAACAATAGCAACCAAGGCTTCACTATTAAACTCAAAATTCTTACTTGGTCAAGATCTCCATTTTGTTTAGGCCTAAAAACCTGGTCGCAACTAACAAGACTCCACTCATGACAATCCAAATTCCCTACCCAATTTTTTTTTTTGGATAGAGGATCAACTCCTTTTAAGAAGTTTTGGGGAAAAAAAGCACCAAACATATATAGACAAGAAGAACTCACATCACTGATTTTAGGAGGGTAAGATTTCCAACAATAGATAAACACTTAAAATTCCAATTATTAACTCTTGTTTTGAATTTTTCAAGAATCTACTTCCATTAGGGGTAACTAGGTAGACCAACTAATAAGAAAGTTCTAAGATATTCCAAAGGAAGCTATCGTATCTTGATCCACAAAATAAAAATAATTCTTTGTTGAATGTCTAAAGGAGTATTGAAAAATAAATATTTAACTTATCCTAATTAATTTGTTGACCTAAGGAAATCAAATATATATCCAAAGCTCCCTTGAAATTGGTTGCCTCAGTAATCTAGTAGCAACACCCATTAAGATAGTATCATCTACAAATTGAAGATACGAATGAGAATCAAGATATGTTGCCACTTTTCAACCCTAAATAATCCCAATGACTCTCATCTACATAAAGAACCTTCCCATTCCCTCAATTGTAAGAATGAAAATGTGTGGTGAAAGGGGATCACCTCGTCTCAATGCTCTTGAAGAAAAAAAGTTAGAATATGGGGTTCCATTAATCAAAACTAAAAAGGACATTGAAATAACACAAATCATAGCTCATTTAATCCATTCTAAACAAAATTTAAATTTAGATAAAATATTTCTAAGAAAATACCACCAAATCCTATCCTAAGATTTGGACATGTCTAGCTTGATAAACATAACATTTTTCTTAGAATGCCTCATGGAATAGATAGTTTAAGAAGAAATAACTATCCCATCTATAATTTGATGTCCCTTCACAAAAAACCCTACTCAAAGGATATCAAGGAATTTGAACAATTTTTTAGATAGTTAGCCATCAATTTGGTAATAATATTGTTGTTGACAAGAGACACTGTAGAAATCATTTGGTGTTTTCATTGATGGAAACCCTAGTCTGTGATTTGATCCGCATGTCAGCATTTGATCATACTGGCATATAGATCAAAGACAGTTAAACTAGAATAGAGCATCCGACAAAATTGTGTTGATCGATTTGTATGCAATTTTGTGTTATCATTTTGAGTTGTGGATCTCAGGGAAGGTTGTTTGATGTATGATCTATGTTATCCTTGAATCTTAGAGCCTCGTATCAAATTATGTGCAAGTTAGAAGATCCGGTTGATTGATTTTCTGTTTAATACTGCATGAAGGCCGATTAAGTGAATATAGCGTGTTGCAGATATTCGAGGAGTAATTGTTTAAGTGTTTTTGTGTTTGAGCATTTTGATTTGGGTCCTCACTATGTTGTGGCCAACTTTGGTTGGCACACATTGAATATATTATTCATGATTTGAGCTGACAGTTTGTAAATGTTTTCTATTTTGTTGAAGCCGACATGTAGCGATTAAATCCTTAGTAGCGAATATATATAAGCGATCGATTATATCATTTTGGTGTATGTACGAAGTGTATTGATGTGTGTGTGAATATCAGAAGGATTGTAGAGTGATTGTGCATAGTTTCACTTGTGCAAAAGAGGATTTATGAAGCGAATTAAAGCAGAATAAAGCAGAAGAGCATAATCAGACAGAAGGTCAAGAATTCGATCTATGAGCTTAACCGGAACTATTCTCAGACATTTGTAGATGCTATTTCATAGTTCACCACTCCAGTTATCTTTTGACATTGATTGTAAGGGAGTGAGCTCTAGATAGTGTGCCTGAATGCAAGTGCATTCCCATTTTGTAAACATCTTTTTGAGTATACTCAAATAATATTGTGGATTGACCTCCACCGTGTTTTTTCCCCTAACAAGGTTTCCGCATAAAAAATACTTGTGTTATGGTGTTGTGGTTTTTTTTTTTTTTATGTTCATGCATCTTTCTTTTGGTTGAATGTTATCAGTCCTTTAAAGATCGGATTAATAAATTTAGAAATTGTAGAACACTGATTCACCCCCCCTCTCAGTGTTCCTTGATTCCAATAATTGGTATTAGAGACTAGTTCCTCAGAAGAAGTTTAACAGCTTGGGGAAGATCTTGGAAAGTGTTTCAATGGATTCAAGCAGCCTTCAACAACAACTTTTGGTGGCCCTAGATGATCTTGATCAGTCAAAATCTGAAGTCTAGGAATTGCAAGAAAATTTCATGAATACTGAGAAATTCATTCAATCATTGAAAGATAAAATCAAAAAGTCCAGTGAGAAGAGAAGGGAACTCTAAGATCAAATCAAGCAAAAAGAGAGTAAAAGCATTGAAGATGAACAAATGAGTCAAGCCTTGAAGGAAAAGACTGAAGAATGTGAAAAGTTTGCCAGAGATAATGCAGTTCTAAATCATGAGATGAAATCTATTATGATAGGATGTCCAAGGAGATTGAAGACAGGAAGAAGAATGAAGAGAAGCTTCCTCAGTCCTTGAAAGAGAAATATGAAGAATGCAGCTAAATTACTGATTGATTCAATCAGTTGGAGCTTGAATTGGAACAATCTAGAAATAATGAAGAAGAGCTTGAAAAGCAGATTGTTGATCTCAGAGATGAACTTGCTACTGCAAATGAATTCAAGGAGAAGTTCGAGATTAGGTCAACCAAGCTTGATGAACTGATTAAAAGTCACAGGACTAAAGGTGACAAATGAGGTCTTGGATATGAGAAAGGAGAAAGCTCTAGATCTGGAAAAGGGAGATTTAGGCAAGGAAATCAAATGAACAAAGTTGGAAGGTATCCGGTAAGACAACCTAATGCTTAAAGGTTCAATGGTTACTATTTTGTTTGTAATAAATTTGGTCATATGGTGGCTCAATGTAGGAGTAGAATGAATTCAAGTGGTTCATCATTCTTAGGTCAGTGCTTTAATTGCAATAAGTATGGTCATAAGTCAAATGAATGCATAAATGTGTTAAATAAATTTTTCAACAGAGATATCAGATGTTATACATGTAATAGATTTGGCCATATTGCTAACCAGTGTAGATCAAGAGAAAATCAATGGAACAACTGGTCTGGACAAAAAAATGTGGTGTGCTATAATTGCAACAAATCCGATCATATTGCTAGATTTTGCAGAAGCAGAAAGGGTTCGTTAAATCAAAGGAGAAACATGCAGAAGGATGAAAAGGGAAAAGGAAAAGTCACTACAGATCATATTAGAAAGCAAATGAAGAAGATATGGGTGAAGAAGAGTCCCTCTATTGCAGGAAAGGATTCCACACCAGATCCAACTTTTGGTATTTCCCTCGGGAATTAGATTAAGGCCTTTGGCCTAGGGGGAGTTGTCAAGAAAATCCTTCAAACCCCCTGTCGGTAGTTGACATCGGGATATGGATGAGTGCAGTGATTGCATTGATGATCTACATATGTTGTTGAAACAATTGGAGAGAGTATTTATGCAGAGTTGAAGGTCCACAAAAGAGTTATCTTTCACAAAGTATGGAAACAGGGTATTTGGATGAGTTAGGGAAAAATAATTTATTGCAAAAAAAGGTTAGGTGTGCGAATGATAAAAGGTCATTTGTATTCTTCATTTGTCACTTTTCACTTTGAGTAGAAGAAGTTTGGAGAGCTCTGAAGTGAACTTTGGTAAAATTTGGCGAAGATTCAAGTGTGAAGGAGATTCAGTGATCAAACCCTAATCCGACGAAAAGGTATTTAGCAGGAAAACTTGTGAACTTGTGAATTTGTGAAAATGGCTACTCTGTTGGTAGTTGATGTCAAGGATAGACCCTGTCCGAAATTCAAGTGGCATCCTTTCAAATCTGTTGAGATAGAGCCCTTAGGTGCATTTTCGTTTGTTTTGTACGACGTCTTCAATATTGAAGACATTAGGGCATACATTCATGCAAATATTGAGGAGTTAGGGAGCACACAGTTGTTGAATTTGTATTCCAATCATATAGTTGGAGAGGATTTTTGTGTTAAGCCTGAATTCAAAACCTTACAGGAGAAGAAATTCACGTAGATTGTAAAATTTCCCATGTTTGATGAAAACGAGTCGGTTCGGTATATTTTGAGCCAAGTTCATGTTGAATTTATGTGGTTGAGTCAACCTTTTAAGATTACAAAAGAAGCCATAAGCACTGTTATTGGTTTAAATTCCTCTGGTGGGTTTCCGATCTTGAAGTCTGTGAAGAATCAAACAGTTACTGATGCAACCGGTTCAGTGTTTGATAAAAGAGCTATGACAATTGATGATATTATTAATGTGGATGTGAAATTTGCCTCGATGGTCATTGGTTACAAGATTTATCACTCCAATCGGGATAATTTTGTATCCGGTACAACTATTTATGCAACATATCAGATGGTGAAGGAGAATGTAGATTATGATATGTGTGAGTTACTCTGAGGCCAACTAATGGAGAATCTTGGTAAGATTAAGAAAGATAAGAAGAATTCCTTTAAGTATGGTAATCTGTAGTTGTGTTTGTTCTTCTACTTTATGAATGAAGTTCCAAGATTTGGAAAAGTACAATGGGAAGCTAATAAACTGGTAGCTATTCAAATTAGAGACATCTTACACAGAGTTGGTGATAGTAAGAAAAGGAAAACTGTTATTTGAGGATATTTCAAGAATTTTTAGAGTGAGATGCAAGCAAAAGAAAGAGTTCCTACTTCTATTGTCGAGAAGTACAAGGACACTATTTGCTTTATGGTTGACATTGATCAATGCTTGATGGAAGCTGTAGATCCTAGAACGGTCTGGATTATGCTAATTGGATATGAAGTTGAGGAGAACATCTTGGAACTATATGCACAACATTTTTTGAGTAAACCTCAGTATCCAACAGAAGAGAGGTTTAGAGCCTATGAAGAAAAGAATGTGCAAGTACATGAGAAACTGAAGAAGCCAATGATAGTCCGGAGAGTAAGGAAAGAAATGGAAACCTTTGTAGAGAGCATGGGTATATCTGCAGAAGCTGTGAGAGAAGCTAGAAGAAAGAGAGAACAAGCTAAAGCATAATAGCCTACTAGAATTGAATTTGCTAGTCCAACAATATCCTCTGCCCGAACTAGATCAACAAGGAACTCTACACCCCTATTTGGTCCTGCAAAGAAGTCAAGTCATGCGAAAGCTCAAGTTAAGGAATCTGGTAAGAGGAAGAAGGACAAGAGCACAAGAGTCTATGCAGTTGTTTTAGAAGATGAGGAAACCAAATTTGATGAAGAAGAGAGAGAAATTAAGCATATGGGCACAAAGGTAACAACAGTCTCTAAGGACAAGTCCTCCGGTGAAGAAGAGAAAGCAAAGAAGAAGATGAAAATTGGAAAACAAGGTATGTTTGTAAAGGAAGTTGAGAGAGGCATAATCAAGGATGGTAATCTTAAGCCACTATGTGAATGGTATGATACTTTGATAGTGCTGGTCAAAGAGTTCTTGAAGAAGCTACAATAAAGTATTTGAACAATTTCAATATGACTCTCATTGAAATAATGTTTGAGTTGCCGAAAGATTTATATGAAATTTTGGAAATGAGGAGAGTAAGTGCAAGAATTGAAGAAGAGAAAATGAGAGAATGGATACTCGCTGATCTGTGTCTGGTGATGTCTATTGAGGAAATGAAGACAATCCTGAATGAAGCTAAGAAGGATTTCAAGAGAAAAACAAGAGTAAACAAGCTTATGATTGGTCAGACTGAAGAAGTAGCAAAAGAAACCGAAAGAATTCTAAAGGAAGTTTTGTTAAAGAACAAAATCAATGTTGTTTCTGAAAAAAGTCATGACAGAGATATCGCCTTTGATATGATAAATGAAGAAGGAAAGGAAGTTACAGTTGAGAAAAATTAGATTCCTCTTGATGTGCATGATATAGAAGTTCCTATGGAGACTGAAGCTCCTAAAGTTGTGTCGGTTGAAGAAAAAGAGATGTCAAGTGAAGAAGTTGAGATTCCTAAAGACAAGCAAGAATCTGTAGTTGAGGAAATAGTGATTGAAGAAAAGAAGGTTGAAGTAAATGAAGTTCCCGTGGAAGCAAGAGACACTGCAGAGGCAGTGAAGAAATTTATGGAAGAGCAACAGAAAGAGTTTGACCTTGAATTGGGTGAAGGTCCTATTAATTTGTCTACTTTGTCTTTGATTCAGAAATTGAAAGTTGCATCATTTGCATAGGCGAAGGCTAGGGAAGAATTGTTGAAGTCTCACATTGAGGAAAGTGAGCTGTTGAGTCTCGCATTTGACATCTTGGAGAGAATCATGCCTTCTCATGTTAAGGATCCATTTGATTCTCCCTCAAGTGAGTTGAAGAAGCTTATTAATTCTATAAGTCCTCATTTTGAGTCCCTTGAGAAGTCAGTTGAGGTCAAGGTACAAAAATAATTTGATGATAAAAGGTTCAATATGCTAAAGTGCATGATTGCTAATGACAAATCATTATTAGCTACTTGTGTGAAGAATATTCAAAGTGCACTATCTGAAGGAATGAAAGATCTTTAAGTCATGTTTTTCTTTGTCTAAACTTACTGAGGAAAATGTGGAGAAGATTAAGGATCATGAGAAACAGTTAGCTGCTATTTCTGATGCCTTTGATCCTTTAACTGTTTCTGTTGGAAAGAAAGAAGGTCAGGTTATATGCCTACTTGAAAAGATAAAGAGTTTGAAGCATGATAATGAAAAAATTGTGGAAAGAGCATGTGAGCTTAGAGGCTTAATTGGTCTGAAGATGGAAACAATGTTGAGTACATTGAAGGAAGCACAAGAAGCTTTGGCAGTCAGTGATCTGGTGAACCTTGAGTCTGCAAAGATGCAATCTTATCTATTTTTTGGTCACATGACTATCTTAGAGAGTCACAAGAAGGGTTATGAAACAAGTTTGAACCTGTTGAAGACCAATTTTGCAAATCTATTCATGTTTGTGTAAGTTGCAAAAACAAGTTTGTACATATGTAGTTTGAAGTTTTTGTTTGATTTTTGGTATGCAAATTCCTGCCTTTTCCATTGATGTCAAAGGGGGAGAGTAGAACAGTGAAAAATGTATATTCATCTCAGGGGGAGTTGTAGTCTTGAGCTGTGTTTTTGAAGTTTTGAAGGATGGCAGTGTAATTTATGTTGGTACTGATCCGACACTTAGTCATTTTTCACTAAGTGTTGCCATCAATGCCAAAGGGGGAGATTCTTGGAAAGAGACACTGCAAAAATCATTTGGTGTTGTCATTGATGGAAACCCTAGTCTGCATAATTCAATCCGCACGTCAGCATTTGATCATACCAGTAGACAGATTAAAGACAGTTAAACTAGAACATAACATCCGACAAAATTGTGTTCATCGATTCGTATGCAATTTTCTATTATCATTTTGAGTTGTGGATCTCAGGGAAGGTTGTTCGATGCATGATCTATGTTATCCTTGAATCTTAGAGCGTTGTATCGAATTGTGTGCAAGTTAGAAGATATAGTTGATTGATTTTCTGTTTAACAGTGCATGAAGGCTGACTAAGTGAATATAGTGTGTTGTGGATATTCGAGGAGTAATTTTTTTAGTGTTTTTGTGTTCGAGCATTTTGATTTGGGTTCTCACTATGATGTGGCCGACTTTGGTTGGTGTGCTTTGAATATTATTCATGATTTGAGCTGACAGTTTGTAAATGTTTTCTATTTTGTTGAAGCCGACATGTAGTGGTTAAATCCTTAGTAGCAGATATATAAGTGATCAATTATATCATTTTGGTGTATGTACGAAGTGTGTTGATGTGTTTGCAAATATCAGAAGGATTGTAGAGCGATTATGCATAGTTTCACTTGTGCAGAAGAGGATTTGTGAAGCGAATTAAAGCAAAACAAAGAAGAATCAGACAAAAGGTCAAGAATTCAATCTATGAGCTTAATTGGAACTATTCTTAGGTATTTGTAGATGTTATTTCATAGTTCAACACTCTAGTTATCTTTTGACATTGATTGTAAGGCAGCGAGCCTTTCTATTTTTGAGCAGTGAGCTCTAGACAGTGTGCCTGAATGCAAGTGCATTCCCATTTTGTAAACATCTTTTTGAGTATACTCAAATAATATTGTGGATTGACCTCCACTATGGTTTTTCCCCTAACAGAGTTTCCACATAAAAAATCCTTGTGTTATGGTGTTGTGGTTATTTGTTTTATGTTCATGCATCTTTCTTTTGGTTGAATGTTATCAGTACTTTAAAGATCAGATTAATAAAGTTAGAAATTGCAGAACACTGATTCACCCCCCCCGCCCGCTCCCCCCCCTCTCAGTGTTCCTTGATTCCAACAATTGTAACATTAGAGAGAGCTATAAGGAAAATAAATTGAAAGAGTTAGCTCCCACTTTCTTAGGAATCAAAGCCAAAAAAGTAAAATTGATTCCTTTGAGAATTTGGTTAAGAATATGAGATTGAATGTACCATATCCAAAAGATTATTCTTCAAAATGTCTCAAAATTCTTAGAAAACTCAATTGGGAATCACCTTGTCTTTCTTCATTTGGAAGATGACCTTTTCCAATTCCTTAAGAGTGATAGGTTCTATTATCTAATTATTCATTTCAGTAGTAATCAATGAAGAGACAAAATCTAAAACAACCCTTTCCTATTGCCTTGATGTATAACCACTTTCTTTAAACAAGGAAGAGAAATGAGAAATAGAAAATTAAACGACACCTGATTGCCCATCCCACAAAGACTAAGCAATTACAAACAACTACTCAAATTAGTAAAAAGCAATTCTTTTAAATTCTCAACAAACTCAATAATGAGAAAGAAGCATCCAATTAAGCTTTTGATTCAATGATGAATTGGTTTGTACATCAACAATTAAAAATAATAATATTGAATTCGGATACGTTGGAGACTATAAATTAATTTTATACATTTAGAATAACAAAGCTAAGCCTTCTCATGCCAATCTGAAATCTTCAGTTGATTTGAGAAAAGTGACGTAGCTAATTTGAAATATTTTTTTTATCAAACTCACAACACTTACAATCAATGGACTAAAATTCATGATCAATTTCCAATCCACAACATCAATCCTCTTCTATTTTTTTGTAATATTAAATTACAAGTGAAGAGTTATAATGATTTGTGTGGCTTGGCAAAAAGCATTACACTACATTTTAGGCTTCCGAATGACAATTTCCATCATATCTTTTGCAGCAATAATCTAAGTTTTGTTGCTTTCACTCTTAATACTTGAAGAAGAGGAGGATGGACGTGTCACCAACCTCTAGTTGGTGAATGCCAAGTTGGCTACATATCTGAGTATCATGTGGTAGGTGGATGTAAAAAGACTCAAACCAGCAAGATACTTGATTGCAGTACTTGAGTTGGTGGCTACAAAAGTGAATTGATGTAAGACAACAAGGTGATCCAGGATAAAAAAGTAAAACATAAAGGTTCTGACATCTTTCGCTGGAAACTTAACGAGGAACAGTAACTCCTCTAGTGATTAATTTGAGTAATGAAATTTTCCTTTTGGTTTATGTTTTATACTCTTTGTTGCATATTGCATAAAAGACATACAACTAACATTAAAGTGGCACCATGGATGATGGATCCAAATCAGAATTCATAGCAATGTTAACATTGACCATTGAACAATAAATAAATAATGTTTGCTGACATGTAAATTGACATTTGATTATTGAATTGAAAGATATTATTTAAGAATAATTCTGTAAGAAGTATTATTAGAATTTAAGATTAAATCCAATCAAGTGTCTGCCACTTTCTTTGAAGCAGGTCCCAAATCTGGTCTCATACCTGCACAATTCCATAATGGAGGATGAAAGTTATCAAAGCTTCATTTTTTTTCAGTTTGGAGGTCCAAATATCACAATAATAGGTATCCTTGGCATGTTTTAAGTGCCATTCAAGACAAACAATATATACCATTAAAAGCAAGATAAAAAATGGAATGATAAAAAAGAAGAAGGATATATTCAATATTTCCACACAACAATGTTTTATCATTTCTCGTTAGTTTAGCAGATGTTTTTGGATTGAGTTTGTTCTATCGGTGTTTTGATCAAACTTTATGATCCATCATTAGAAAATGAAAGATAAGCGAAGAGAAATATTTCTTGACAATGAACAAATTTGATAAATATGTCAATGAAAAAACCTCACAGAATCAAATCCTGCAATTCCTTCTGAGCATCACAAAACCAGTCTCTAGGAGCAAGGAGGCTATACAAAGTTTAGAGACAATGTTTAAAAAACTTGCTTATCTACATAACCATTTCCCAGTCATCAATGGGAGGTTTCTGTCATCTTAGACATTGAGAAGGATGAGAAAGTTCATACCCAAGCATAAGACGAGCAAGTTCAAGTTGATACAAGCATAGAGCATGTTCTGTCTCAGGCAATCTCAACAACCATTAAGTAATAAAAACTTGAAGGAACCATATTTTTACAGTTATTTTAGAATTTCTTTAAGATATCGAATGTAAGAAGTAGTTTAAGAAACAATATTGTTATACAAAATCAAGACGAACCATCGTTTATTTTTCCAGACTCCGAAGGATCCCAATTACAGGATATAATGACAAAATTCATAACAAGTAATGGCCTCTCCTTGAAGGCCGAGAATCCTCGGAGCATTATCAAGCACTGCATTCCTGTACCCATTTTCTTCACACTGCATTTGCAATTATGTTTGAGCTACCCAAAGCAATTGAAGGTGCAAATTTTTGTAATTTTCTATATAGGTCGATGTGAGTTTTCTTTCCCTAACATTTTCAAAATTTTGTTTTCATTCTTAAATGTTTTTTCTGTTTACATATTTGTAATATTTTATCAGAATTAATGTAATGTTTCACGTTGCTTTTTTTTGTACTTATTTTTGTTTATAATGAAAATGTTGTTTTCCAAATTAGCTTAGGGTTTAGAGCGTAAGGTATTCAAAATAGTTTTTAATACACACATATATATATTCAATGTGTGATTTCTTCATACACCTATCACATATACAATGTGAACAACTTAAACATCACATGTTCATATAAAGATTAACTAAAAAACTGAAAGTGGATGCAATCTACTACATACATCGCCTCACTATCTAATTCACTAACACATTAGCCTTTAGATAGATCCCATCTTAAAAAAATAATATCAATCCATCCCATTTCTACATTGTGGTCTCATCCTTTTTCCAATCTACCACCATCTATGATGACAATCAAACATCCCACACCACTTGTTGTCATCACTAGAAAGAGCATAAATGTAATAACATGTACAATACCTAAGACTATTTTCACAAGTACATGATGATTGATTAACACATATATAATGTCCAACTAACAATAGGAAGCGAACGCAATACTATTGTATGAATTTTTTCATTACTTGGTTCACTAAGACATACCCTTTTTATGCATCCTAGCAACAAAAATGAAATTTGGTAATTCTATTCTATACTATGGGTCTCGTCCTTTTTCCTTTGTTCTTTACACCAATTATAATGATGGAGAAACATCCTATACTACATGCAATCATCATGTTATAAGGCATAAGTGTAACATCACACATCACATAAGGTCATTAATAAGATTCACATAGTTTGTTGAACCTTTCAAGTTGATGAATCTTGACATCAATCACCTCTATGCCATAGGTAAAAGTTAGTTCACTTGGTATGAGGTAGCTCTTGGGTAAAATTTTAGAACTGTGTCACATTTTTCTAAAGGAATGATCAACACAAGTTCCACACAATTTCAACTTGGATGGCCTAAATGTAACATTATATTTTGATTTTTTGATTTTTATAATTTTTATAATTTTATAATTTGTTATTATTATTTTTTTAAATAGTTGGATATATTTTTTCTATAAATTTAAGAGGAGAATTTTAATTTCTGATTCATTTTCTAAAGTGAGGTCAATGGGACATCACAAAAAAAGATATATTTTTCCTCTAGTTTTTCTCCCATATATAGATAAATTAAAAATCTAGTGCATGAAGTCTGCATGGGTAGTAGAGTTGGCTTGGGCCGTGGGTTTTCTTCCCATTGGTTTTGGGTTTAACTCCAAGGCTCTGACTTACCTAATGCACGTGGTATGCGGCTATTGCATGCATCTAAAGGGAACACGTTGGGTTGAGTCTCCTCTAGTATACCATATATTTTAAAAAAATTCTAATCAATGCTATGCTTGATTATAATAACCTACTTGTAGTATTTTTAAAATCATAATAAAACTAATAAAAAATATGCATTTTTGAATTCTAGACTCTAAGCTCTACAAAAGAATATTTTTAGATCTTCATGAAAGTATCTTTGGTTAAGATAAATCCATAGTTGAAGTTAAATTTTGTGTAATTTGTCCTAAATTTGGGATTAAGTTGCCATCTAAGCTAGCATATAGACAATTTTGGGTAAAAGGGTTTTGATTGGAACACTTTCACTTAAAAATATTTTAGTTGGAATGTTGTATTTAATTTCAACTTGTTCCCATTTTAAAATTAAAATACATTTATTTAATAGTTTTGAGTGAAATATTTTTTCCCAAAACTATATGCCATGTAAATGCTTAGTTTCGAGAAAAATGTTTCACTCCCAATTGTTTGGGGTAAAACCATTTTGCTTTGAACTAGTTTTTTGGCCATAAATATGACATAGTTCCAAAATTTTCCCTCTTGGCATCTATCACCTACATGGTAATGGTGAAATCTAACTAACTCTTATCATTCAATAGGTAGTAGATCTTGGCATGGACATCACTTTGTGCTAGTGACAAATAGCTAGGCCCTAAGATGTGATAGTTAGCTCTTGGCATTTGTCATTTAAATAGTACTAGTGACAACTAACTAAAATATGTACCTACAACATATCATGGATAACTTATGACATCTTCACCTTTATGCTATTGGTGAAAGCTAACTAATCCTTAAGATATGGTGGATAACACTTAACATCTATCATTTGCATGGAACTAGTGGTAGTTATCTATCCACACATGCATTAGATTTAGTTTTGATGGGTAGGGCCATCTTATACCCAAATATAGATAATTCACATATCACAAGGATTCACAAACACTAGATAGGTTGACTTGGTTATGTACCACAATAAGTGATCCATAAACCTACATAGTGTCCCCTAGGTCTTAGGATCAAATTTTTAAACACATATGAATCACATTGAACCACATAAGATGATATTATCCTAAGACATAACACAATCAATACTAAACCATAAGTAATCAAAGTCCATTCACTTCATTAAGTTGTTATTTGGAAGTACATTATTTATTAGATAAAATTTAACTTGCAATAGTAATATTAGTTCAATGTCCTATTTTCAAGTGTGTAATATTTTTACATTACCAATCATAAATTTTATCATATATTTATTAATCAAACAAATATGGAGGAAAAATACCTTACCATATTCAATAATACTTGTTATTAATTGCACTTAGTTGGCAAACATAATTATAAGGAATGCCATTCAAAACTCAACATTAAAAAAAAGTACATAAATAGAGAAAGTAAACCATTCATACTCAATAAGGTTAAACACCATTATATCATATTAGAGTTAGAAATGAATGAAACTACTAAAAAATGAAAAATTGAAATAAACTTGTGAATCTAAAAATTATATTGTAGAATATCAATAGAGATTTAGAATAATATAAACCAACAATAAAAAAGTTAGCAATACTCAAGAGCCATACACATAACATAGAGATTTACATGGAGAAAACCCTTTCAGGTAGAAAACTCCACTAGAAAAGAGGACAAGTTTGTATTATTTGTAAAAGAGATTACAATACATTCAACTTCCTTATATCTTTCATCCAATTTGACATCACTTGTGCACTTGTAAAAACATATCATAATGTATCCATCTCAAAACCTTAGTATATAGACTCATGGAGGCCCAAAATACCACCATAAAACATTACCATGAGTCAAAAAAAGGTTCTAAACTACCATAGTATAAATGCATTTGACCCTTACATGCTAAACATAGTCTCTTACATGACACTTATGCTCTCTTATATATATTGTCATAAAATCCCTAGAAAATAGGGGATGTTCTTACATGTGTCATAACTTATGTAAAGATTCTCTTATGTGTGTCATGATTTATCATAAACATTGAACATGATTCTCATGTCCAAAATGATCTCCCCTATTTTTAGTCCTTATAGTTGTGTCATAAAATATATCCTAAAATCCTTAAGAATATGTTTTTTTTAATGTTATGCCATTAAATGAGCATCTTTTAACAACTAATAACTTATTTTTCAAGGCATTGATATGTGGAAAAATGCCAACTCAAAATCTCATGCCCCTTTTTGATGAAGCATGAATATTTAATAATAACAACATGCCAAATATTTAAGGAAAAATACAAAATAATAAAAAATAAATAACTTAATAATTGCCAAGGTTGAGACACCTTAATTCACAATATTCTACTACTTGTTGAATTCCTTGCATGAGCCAAGAGAATCACATCATTGTGGAATCAACTAAGCATTAGAAACCAAACCTACAACCTCCCTAGATACTAAGTGAACTTTTATGTGCTCATAGGTTTGGTAAGATAATCTACATCATTCACTTGAGTGCCAATCTTTTTCAACTCAATCTATCAATTTGAAACCATTTCTCAAACAAAGTGATATTAAACATCCACATGCTTCTTTTGAACATGATACATATGATTCTTGGCTAAACAAATTGGATTGTGGCTATCACAACCAATCCAAATTTTCCTACAATCAAAATCAATAACTACACATAATCATTGTAACCATACTACCGCCTTAGTTACATGGATATCAACAATATACTCTACTCCAATGATAGATAAATAAACAGTGGATTGCCTCTTACTCATCCAATTCATAACTCCTCCAAATAGAGTAAACACATAACCACTAGTGGATATTCAACTATCCAAATTACTTGCCCAATCTACATCAATAAAATCCTATATGTCCAATATCTTATCCAAATTATTAGTGCCAATATAAACCAGAAAATAATTAGAAATATCTTAACACCATATTTGCATAATTCTAATGCCATTTACTAGAGTTAGACATAACCTTGCATAATACTCCCACTGCTCGGGGAATATTTAACCTAGCGTGCACCATTACATAAATAAAAAAATCCTCCAAAACTAGCATATCCTCATATTTGGGACACATATCTAACGTAAGCTTAGTGCCATGTACTAAAGCAATTCTAACTAGGTTCACTTATGTAGCGCTTCAGGCACTTGAATCCATGTCCTAAAGACGGAAACCCGGATTATTTGCCCAACCCCATTCTCGTGCTTCATGCGATGTAATTACAATTTGAATTGCAGCCATAACACTGAAAAGTCCTGATACCCAAAGTACACGTTCCCAACGACAGAAAAGGCTTGCAAAAATAAAGCTGAGAACAAAACTCGATGAGCGGTTTCCTATCACTGGATTAAACCCAAAATCACCAATAGTCCTTGCAAGAACAAAAACCATTCATGAAATGGTGGAAGCGGCTAGCATCTCTTACAACAATTTCTCGACCAACAGTTTTCGAAATAAATTTTGTTGCAGTGTGGCAGTCACCACACATACGGAGATTTTTGATGACTCGAATTGTTGCACCAAGGGGAATATTGATAATTCCAAAAGCAATAGCCAGCTTCTCACTATGATAACAGAGCATGTGTTCCTTCTGGTCTCCTTCAATGTCATGAAGCACAAAGTTTGTCTCCGGTACATACCCTGCTTCCTTGATCTTCTCTGTCAATGTCTCCAACAGTTTATAGATAGCATGTGTTTGTGGATGTGATGGGTCATCTACTACAAATTTGTGAACCTTGTTCTGGAACTCAATCCAGCTGCATCCTGGATCCTTTTTAATCCCTCTATCTCTCATCATTATTCGAACCAACCTTACATCATCCCACCGACCAGCAGCGGCATAACTGTTTGCCAGAAGTACATAAGTTGATGCACATTCTGGTTCCAGATCCAAAAGACGTTCTGCCACACGTATGCTTAGTTTCAAATTGGAGTGAATTCTGCAGGCACCAAGCAATGCTCTCCAAATAACAGCATCTGGTTCAATTGGCATATTGTTGACGAAGCATTCTGCTTCATCAAGGAAGCCAGCACGACCAAGAAGGTCAACCATGCAGGCATAGTGATCCACTCCTGGTATAATGCCATGCTCTAGTCTCATAGAATCAAAGTAACACTTACCTTTATCCACAAGACCTGCATGGCTACAAGCGACTAAAACACCCACAAAGGTAATTGCGTCTGGTTTTACACCGGCATGCTGCATCAGTTCAAATAGGCGAAGAGCCTCTGAGCCATGGCCATTCTGTGCAAATCCAACAATCATTACATTCCATGAGACTGCATTCAGTTGCGGCATTTTTTCGAAAAACCGGTAAGCATCCATTATGCTTCCACTTTTGGCATACATGTTAACAAGGGCACCCCCAACAAATAAATCAGACTCAAAACCCAATCTGATAACGTGTGAATGAATCTGTTTACCTCTTTCAAAAGCTGCTGCAATGGCGCATGCTTGAAGAACACTAGAAAAGGTATAACAGTCTTGCTTGATATTTCCTTCTTGTTGCAGTCGAGAAAACAAATCAAGTGCCTCCTCACCATATCCATTTTGAGCATATCCTGCAATTATCGCATTCCACGTAGCCGCATTTGGGTTTGGCATTTCGGAAAACAACCTGCGCGCCTCCTCCAGCTTCCCATTCCTAGCAAAGCCACTGATCATTGCGTTCCAGGACACCACATTTCTCTGCGGCATTTTGTCAAAAAGTTTGCACGCATTCTCAACTCTCCCGTTCTGATTAAATCCTGCAATTATTGCAGTCCACGACACCACATTTCGTTCAGGCATTCTGTCAAACACATTGTGTGCATTCTCTACACTTCCACATTTGGCATACATCGTAATAAGAGCATTCCCAATTGCAACACATGACAAAAATCCAGTTTTAACAACATAATTATGTACCTGTCTTCCTTGCTCAACATCGCCAAGCTCCCCACAAACACTCGCGATCGTCACAAACGTCCACTGCCTTGGCTCCACGTCCTCCTTTCTCATCTTCAAAAACAACCTCAAGGCTTCCTTCCCCTGTCCGTTCTGTGCATACCCTGCAATCATAGCGCTCCAAGTGACGGAATTCCGTTCAGGCATATCATCAAACAGTTGGCAGGCATTCTCCATTCTACCATTCAGTGCATATCCCGTAATCAAACCAGTCCAAGACACAACATTTCGTTCAGGCATTTTGTCAAATATTTTGCGTGCATCGATTAACTTCTGGTTTTTGACGTACATGATTTCAAGTCCTGTCGACAGATATTCATGGCTGTCAAATCCGTGCTTTATCATGTGGGTATGCATGCGCTGGCCTGTAGTTAAGCATTTTGTGTTTCCAGATGCTGTCAACATACGCGAAATATACGTTTCAATGTTTTCCAAGGGCTCAAATGAATTTGCATTCGGGTTTCCTGAAAAAGCTGCTGTTGTTAAAATGTACTTATTATACAGATGATTTAACTGTGGCTTATGGTTTTTATTGGTTATTTGGCATCTTAATAAGGTTATGGCCATCCTGAATCTGTTCGTGTGAAAATGCCAACTCTAAACATTGGAAACAAATTACTGTTTAAGTATACAGACTAGTTTGAGTGTAATAGCTTACAGCTTATTTCATGGGAGTGATTACAACTTCCCATGAAACTTACCGATATATAAACTTACAAGATAGGGTAATGCCAAATCGAACAACTTATAAATTATATTATTTTTAAAATATATTTTAAATAGATACATTTTAGATCATTTAGTAGTTCGAGCTCTTCTTGGCATATTAAGGGAGAAGGACCGATGGTGGTGAGGTCTATGTTGTGTGAGGGGGTCCATGTCAGCAGGGTCCACGTCGGTCTGATTTTTTTTTTCACATTCGAGAGAGTTCACTTGGCAACTTGAAAAAATTCAACCGGGAAAAAGTTGCACATATTTTTTGAGGTTTTATGACCGTTTTTCGAATGCACATGTTTTGAACTCAAAACTGGCATTGCTTGATGGTGGACGCGTGGTCCTTGTTTGGTAGTTTCTTGCCACACCACTTCTACAAAACTTAACTCCCAATTACTGTGCATTTACTACCCAACATTCCTCCACTGTCAGCCTTTTCTCATTCACTTCGACATGAGTTTCATTTGGTAGGGTTTGCTTTTGCTTCACGGCTACGCCATTCATGCTTCATGTTTGCACATTAAGTCATCCATTGTAAGACCAGTGGTGGTTAACTTCATTGCCAACGGTGGTGAGGCTATGGACGAGTGGTGGTGATGCATATTTCATAGTTTTTGTGTTTTTCAACACCTCTATTGCCAAAAGGAAACATAATTAACTTCTATCATCACATGTGAGGTGGTCTTCTAACCTCACAAGGGTGATAGATCTATTTATTACATGATTTTTTTTCAAATTTTGTTGCATGTTTTTTCTGTAACTAGCTTGTGACTAGTCAAGTAGAAGAAATATGCATAGATATATTGACAATATTTGAGGTTATGATATGCTCGACTCATCAAGGTTTCTTGCAACTATATTATGGTCGACTATACACACACACACACACATATACACACAGTCGGTCAAGAAATGTATATTGAAGCTATATCATGACCAATTGTGTATGTGTGTGTATTTATATATACACATAGTCGGCCAAAAAATGTAGGTTTGCTACTACAATATAGCTAAACAATCGATACGTATTTGTCATTTTGTTTATCCACCTTTGCAATTTAGATAAGTATATTGGCAATATTTGAGGTTATGATAAATTCATCTGTTAAGGGTTTCTTGTAGCTATATTATGGTCGATTGTGTGTGTATATATCTGTGTGTGTGTGTGTGTGTACACACAATTGGTCAAATAATATCTAATGCATATTGCAATATTTGTAAACAATGTATGCAACTCACCTTATTAAGGGTATCATGCACATATCATTTGGTCGACTGTGTGTATTTATATACACATATCATTTATGGGTTTCATAAGGTGGACTCTTAAGGGTTTCATGCACCTATGGTTTGGCCGACTATGTCCTCTACTGCCATGAACCCCTCACACAACATTACTCACTCCCCCATCGTCCTCTCTGCCCTTTTGATACTACTTTTGAACACCTCTGCTAGTATGGTCAAATTTTTGTTATCAATTTACATGCATTTATAGGGTTTTCATCCTAATTTGATAATAATTTTAGTTATCTAAATTTACATATTATATTAATATTATAAATGTATAGGTGTGTACGTATGCATGGCATACATACATACATATGTATGTATGTATGGTATACATATATACATACATTTTTAAATGTATACATATGTATGTATGTATATGATAGGTGGAATGATATGTATGTATGACAATTCATATGTATGTATGTATGCCCTGCAGGATAGATAATATGCAGTGTTCAATTGTATACAGTGTTCGATGTATGCTTTTTTTTTATACATATCTTGATTTCCTTCAGTAACATTTGCATACATACATATCATTCCACGTATCATCCTTACTTTACATCTGCTTTAAGAATGTGTAATTTATCTATACCACTTTCACACACATACATATAGTCGCCCAAAAGATAGGTGCATGCAACCCTCAATAGTGGAGTGTATGATATTCTCCAATACTTTCAATATAAATATGGAAATTGCAGACTTACATATATATATGGCAGAGATATAGAAATTGAGGTTTCATATAGCCTTGTTCATTTACATTCAAATGAATTGGATGTATGTTTTAGTTGTTCTTCCATTACTATTACTTTTACAAGTATGAAAATGTTGTTTCAATTTATATCATAATGTTGGTTGAAGTTATATATAAATATCATAATGTTGTATAAAAAAAGGGCTATAAAAAGTAGTATCATTTTGTTGTTTCAAGTTATATATAACCCCTAAATTGATTGTATATTTAGGGTAATCAGTTAAATTGATCCCCTAAGGGTTGTAAGAGTTCTAGAATTAGGGATATGATAGTATAACATGCAATATTCATTATGTATAACTGGGGGTAGGAGAAGACAGTCGGGTGCCCACTTAATAACAATATAAGACCCATTTTTTTTGCAAATTGTTGTATTAATATGACATGATAGGTACATGCATGAATATGTTGTTTCAATTTGTATCATAATGTTATTTAAAATTATATAGAAATATCATAATGTTGCTTCAATTTACATATAAATTGTGAGTTGATTATATATGTGTATGCTTGTACATATGCATGGATGTACATATACATACATACATATGTGTGTGTGTGTAGATAAATTTGTATATGTACATACATGCATATATCTAATAAGTTACCATGAACACCTAAGGGTTGTAAGAGTCAGAATTGGGGATATGATAGTGTAATATGCATTTTCTATTTCATATATAATTCTTTTGTTTGTAGTTACAAACAATTAGAAGAATGCAAATGAACAAGGATATGTGTGCAATGAAATAGACAAACCATATTACACTATCATATCCCCAACAACATGCATGTTATCTAATTCAAATGAATAATTAGTTAACATTATCACCAAAGAGTTGGAAGAGTTAGAATTGGGAATATGATAGTATAACATGCATTGCTTGTTACATTGCACACATAGCCTTGTTCATTTTTCATTCTTTTGAATTAGATGTATGGTTTGTTTGCTCCTTAATTACTAGAAAGTCTTACATGTATGAATATGTTGTTTCAATTTGTATCATTCTTTTATTTGTAGTTATAGAAATTTCATAATGTTGGTTCAAGTTACATATACATTGCGAACTGATTATATATGTGTGTGAGATGGGGTTAAAAATCAAATAGTATAGATAAAGTGACAACCAACACTTCTAAGCTATTAACCTCATTTAAACAAGAGAATAAAAACAAATGGAGATATCAAAATGAAAACAAACAAAATAAAACACTCCCTATATTTTAGTTGATTCCTTCTCTTGCTCTCCTTGTTATGCAACTTTGCCCTCAAATTTGTTGAAATACTTGTGCAAAACCTGTAAATGGAAGCAAGAAAGTTGGAGACAATTAGCTATTAAAGTGAAAATGGAGAAGAAAGTTTGCTTTTATAGAAAACCCTTCGAATGGATGGTTGAGATTAATCCTCTAGAAGGATTCCAAGATCAATGGTCCATAATTGATTCACCAAGAATATGCTATTCTTGGAGGAATCATGACAAACATACATGCAAGGACATGCAGGCTATGACATCAAATAATGACAAGGTATCTTTGACCAAGTGGAGGTGCATAAATACTTTATTTTAAATTATTTATTCAAAATGGAGGAAAATGACAAGTGGCAAATAAATAATTTATCCAAATTAAATGGGGAGGTGAAAATTAGACATGGATAATTAATTTGAATTATTTATCCAAAAGAGATGAATCAAACACAATTAAATAATTTCAACAATTATTTAATTATAGAAGAATAAAAGGTCAAATAATGATTATTATTATTATCTGACTATAGATGAAAGATAAATAATTAAATAAAAAATAATTTATTTAATTATTGAAGAAAGGGATATATTAGCGACACAGTTAAATAATTTTAATTGATCAGGATAGAATAACGATGAAAAGGTGAATTAATTAAATAATTAAAAATTATTTAATTAATAGAGGAATGCGATCAAATTTAATTGAATAATTAAAATTATTCAATTATTGAAGGACAACGACCAATAAAAATGACGCTTGCTGATTTAGGACATTTTTTAGTGTCTGCATTTTGCCCCTCTTTGACATAATGCAGTTCATTGAATTGTGTCAAAGAAATTTAATTTTGAAATATGCCCCAGTGATAGCAGATTACAAGTATGCCCCAATGAAAGGAGAATGACAAGGAGGGTTGTGTATGCCCTCTTGAGAGGACAAGTGAGTTCAAAGAACATGGATGTGCTCTTGAAATGGATGATAAGACTAGAGGATGAAGGATAGAAGAAATGTTAGCTTGGAAGGGGATGGATATTAGCGTGGAAGAGAAAGGAGGATGAAGATGGAAAGATAGACGATAAATAATAAATGAACCAACTTTCATGCTTACATTTTTATATTTATCATCATTGGGAAAATTATTGTAATGTCTAACAAACACCATGATATGGCATAGACCAAGGTGTGCAAGGTTGTACCATCATGTGAGACAAGCAGTTGCAGACAAGGATGATCATGATGCATACTAAGAGAGCGATTGCCCCAGTCTTTTTGTCATAATCAACCACAAATAGTAAAGAAAGGAAAGACAAATCATGAAATGTCATTTCTCCTCTAATTCTTGTTGTCAGGACATCCTCGAGGAACTAGCATCATGATTGCCAAAAGAAAAAACAAGCATCATAAAATTAAATGCCAAGTGCTTTCCAAGTGTCTGAATGTCAAAATGTCAAGTTTGTCACATGTGGTGGAATGTCGGATGTCTTGGTGTCAAAATGCTAGGGTTGACGATATGAAGATGCCAGATTAGTGTCGAGTTTAGGAAGGACACATCTTGAATGACATTAATGTCAAGATTGTCGAATTCAGGAAGGACACATCCTGAATGATGTCAATGCCAAAGTGATGCCAAATTCGGGAAGGACACATCCTGAATGAGGTTGATGTCAAGATGTCAAATTCAAGAACGAAACATCCTGAATAATGTTGATGTCAAGATACCGAGTTGATGTCAAGTTCAGGAAGGACTCATCCTGAACGATGTCAATGTCAAGTTCAAGAAGGACTCATCCTGAACAATGTCAATGTCAAGATTGTTGAATGTAGGAAATACACATTTTGAATGATGGCTATATCAAGAGGCATGTATCTCAAATGTCGTGAGAATCCTCAAAATGCTAGATGACCATGATGATGCCTAAGGACACATCCTAGGGCATGATTAAAATTTGGGCTACCCTTCAGAAGGACACATCTATAGAGTAAGCAAGATTTGACTAGTTTGACTGATTTTGATATACCAAGATGATTGTCGTGCTTGATTGAAAGATTGTAGAAGTTCGCTTGGGTAGATTGTTCATTCAAATTTTGACAAAGACCATGATAAATTTAAAGACTATTTCATGTGTGTGAGAAAATTGTGCAATGAACCCTAATGGACTGACCTAGTGTGGCCTCAGGGGCTCATCAATAGATGGCCTTGCCTACGTCATACACTCAGAGACCTAGTTCGACACGACCAATGACTTTGTCTTGTTGACCAAAGATTGAGTCATGACTTATTTTGACAAACCTACTAGGACTGACCTAATGTCTTGGGGGCTCGAAGATGAGCCTTGCCTATGTAGAAAATGCGTAGAGACAACGTAGTTCGACAATGACAAAGACTAATCAAGACTTGAACTAACATGACTATTTTTTGGATTTTTTGTGTTTTCTTCATGATGTTTTCAATTTTTAGGTCTTTTTTAGGACATTTTATGATTATTAGGTCTTTTTTCAGGATATTTTATGATTTTTAGGTCTGTTTTCAAGTCATTTTATGATTTTAAAATTTTTTAAGGACATTTTGTGATTTTTAGGTCTTTTTTCAGGACATTTTATAATTTTTAGGTCTTTTTTCAAGACATTTTATGATTTTTAGGTCTTTTTTCAAGACATTTTATGATTTTCAAGATCATGTGCAGTACCCACTGCAGTCTCATGATAAAAGTTTTCCCCTAGTCAAGTTGAGAATGAACCAGGAAAAATGGAATGTAAAGAAAAGACATGACTAGCATGGACAGTGGTTAGTATGCAAGACTTGATTTCAACCATTGTCAGCCATGGATAGAAATGCCATGATGTTGGGGTGAAGTGTTATGATGAATGTCAGAAAAGAGTATGTTTATTAGGGACAAAGGTAGATAGAGTGACAATAGATGGCACAACAATGACTGACTACACATTGCACCTGTTTGCTAGGTTTTCACCATGGTACTTATCCAAAGCACTTGTTTATCAAGTTTTCATTATTGGATGAATTATTTCTCTTTATTTTTGTCATTTTATTCTTTTTTTTTAGGTGTCACCAGGACGCTTGTTTTCCATGTTTTCATCAAGGTGACAATTTTTTGTATTTTTCAATTTCTTTTTGTATTTTTAAGTGGTTTTCGGGCAAACTTTCTGATGCTATGCATAGAATTTGCGCAAATGTAAACTATTGATTGGCTCTACCAACTGTTCACCTTTGGGACTAGCTAACTAATATGCTCTAGAACCAAATGATGCTATGATGATATAAGGGCCCAACCAATTTGGCTCAAATTTTCCTAGCTTCTCCCTATCTAACTAATTCTTAGGATTCTGCATGAGAACTAGGTCGCCAATGTGAAACTGCCGAGTCATCACCCTTTTGCTATAACTTTTGCAAGGACGATTTTGGTATGCTTGTAAATGATTCAATGCATTGTCTCTGCATTCATCTAGCATTTCTAACTCATGCAGTCTTGACTGTTTGTATTTTTCATCAGTGATGAGGCCTTTCATGGAGACACACAAAGATGGAATTTCAACCTCTATGGGAAAGATGGCTTCGGCTCCAAAGACAAGGATGAAAGGAGTGGCACTGGTGGGGTTACAAATGCTCGTGTGGTATGCCCAAAAAGCAGGGTTGAGTTGGATATGCTAGTCATGACCATCGTCATTGAAAATATTTTCAAGAAGTTTGATAATGGTTTTATTAAATGCCTTAGCTTGACTGTTTCCTTGTGGGTAATAAGGTGTGGAAAACTAGTGGCTGATATGGAAATGTTGACATAGTTCACGGACCTCCTAATTTTTGAAGGGACAACCATTATCCATGATGATGGATTGTGGAATGTTGTACCGACAAATGATATAATTGAGGATGAATTTGGAGATTTGTTTGCCAGTAATGTGAGTGAAATGGTTTCGATCCACTTAGTAAAATACTCAGTGGCGGTGATAATGAATTTGTGTCCATTAGAGGATGTAGGCTGAATCTTGCCCACGAGATCAAGTCCCCATTGTGCAAAAGGCAAAGAAGAAGTGATCAGCCTCAACTCTTGTGTTGGAACGTGAATTAGATCACTGTGAATCTCACATTGGTGACATGTTCATACAAATTCCAGTGCATCCATTTCTAGTGTTGGCCAATAGTACCCAAGTCACGTAATATTTTTAGCTAAGGTCAGGCCACTCGAATGGGACCCACATATACCCTCATGCACTTCCCATAAGGTCATTTTTGCTTCATTAGTGTCAAGACAATGGAGAAGGGTATTGTCAAAGCTATGAAAGTAAAGGGTGTCGTTGATGATGGTATAGCGTGCAACTCTATGGATAAAGGACTTTCTTTAGTTATTGGAAAGGTTTTGGGGAAGGATTTGTGAATGAAGGTAGTAAAAAATGTCCTTATACCAGGGGGAACTGGAACCAACAAGCTCACATACCATTTTTGATTCAGGGACATCGTAAGTGGGAACCAATAACTGCTCAACCAAAAACTCAAATTGTGGGACATTATTGGGAATATCAAGCAAAGATAGAATTGTTGCCATAGCATCAACAACCTTGTTCTATGTTCTTGGAATTAATTCAAAGGATAGCTTATGAAATTATGTCAGAAAACTGTCAACTATCTATTTATAAGGCATTAGCTCCTCATCTTTTGTTTCATACCCATCATTGACTTGGTTTATAACTAACTGAGAATCACTGCGAACATGCAGATTCCTAATTTTCCACTTGATAGCCATTCAAAGTCCTATAATTAGTGCTTCATACTCTACTATGTTATTAGTGCACGAAAATGCGATGTAGAATGACTTTGGGATGGAATCTCCTTGTGGAGTAATGAATAGTATTCCTACTCCTAAGCCATGATTAGTATGATATCCATCAAAGTGTAATTGCCAAGGCTATTGGGGATTCACGTGAAATATAGACTCATTTGGAAAGTTTGTTGTAAGAGGATGATTATTTGGTATTAGTGCATCTACGAGATGGTCTCCTATTACTTGTTCTCTGATGGATTTCCGCTTGACATATTGAATATCATATTTGCTGAGGATCATGACCCATTTTGCTAAACGTCCTATCAATGCTACTCGACTCAAGAGGGAATTTAAGGGATTGATCTTGGTTACCAAGTGTGTCTTATGGTTTAACATGTAATGCCTTAATTTTTGGGCCATGAATATAATTTCCAAACAAGAACATTCAATGGGTGTGTAATTTAGCTCATACCCCACCAGTGTTCGACTAATATAATATATGGCTCTTTCTTTTTTCTTCATAGTAATTTTGTGCTAGAAATGCTCCCAGTGTTGAAGTAGGTGTAGAAATGTACATAATTAATGGCTTTCCTTGGATAGGAGGCATGAGAACTGGAGATGACAATAAGTATTGTTTGATCTGATCAAATGCTTCTTGGCATTTATCTGTCCACACAAAGGGGATCCCTTTGCGTAGAAGATACTGGAATGGTTGGAACTTATTTGCAAGTTGAGAAATGAACCATCTGATAGATTGAAGCCTGCCTTGTAGTGTTCTTAGGTCACTGATTCCCTTAGGAGGCATATCTAATACAGCTCTGAATTTAGTGGGGTCAACTTCAATGCCTCTATGGGAGACTATGTACCCCAACAACTTGCCTGCTGTTACACCAAAAACACACTTTTTCGGGTTCAACCAAACCTTATACTCTTCCAACCTCCTGAAAACTTTGTCTAATACTGAAAGATGGGATTTTCTCATTAATGACATTTCCAGAAGGTCATCCACATAGTCCTCCATTAACGCGTGCATCATGTCATGGAATATTGTTGTCATTGCCCTTTAATATGTAGTGCTTGCATTTTTAAGACCAAACGACATTATAGTCCAATAGTATGTACCCCAAGGGCATATGAAAGTAGTTTTGTGTTGGTCTTCAGGGGAAATAAAAATCTGATTATAACCATAAAAACCATCCATAAGAGACAACATCTCATATCCAACTGTAAGGTCCACAATGATGTCAATGTTTGGCAGGGGGAAATAATCTTTAGGGCATGCTTTATTGAGATCTTGGAAGTTTGTGCATATGTGAATTTGTCTAGTATGCTTGGTGACAGGGACAAAGTCGGATATCTATTTTGTATAGTCAATTGACCTAACAAAACCTGCATCCAACAACTTTTTGAGTTCAACTTTAACTATCAATGCAACTTGCGGGTGCATTTTTCTTAGCTTTTGTTTTACTGGCTTGGCATATGGAAATAATGGCAAGTGATGTAATACTAACTTAGGATCTAATCCTGGCATGTTGGCATAAGACCATGCAAAGTTTATCTTGTGTTTTGAGAAGAACTTTTGAAATTCTAGCTTTTCAACTTTTGTCAATGATGCGGCAAAGAGAACCATTTTGGGGTCCTCTGTAGTAGCTATATTAATTGCTATGGTGTCCTCGACCAGAATTGCTGATTTTTCTATGTCTATGGGGAGAAAGTCCAATCCTCCACCCTTGGGTGCCTCAGGGAGGTTTTCACCCTCAGATACTTCCTTTATTTTTACTATTTTGCTGTCAGAAGGTATGCCTTTTGGTTTTCACCTAGAGACGTGTCATTTTTTGTTTTATTGTTCTTTTTAATTTTGCAACTAGAGGATGGTACGGTCTCCCCAAAATAAGCAACACAATCCAAGTCAATGGAAAATCTAGCTTTGTGATCCCCATTTGGAATGCCCTCACGTAGCCCTAGAAATTCTGCTAGAGCCTCATCATTTTGAAAAGTGTCCATTATCTGTAGGCCTTGCTAGTTCCAGTAAATTAGGTTATGGTAAACTAAGGATATTCCATCATCAACATTTGCAAATTGAGGAGATGATGCAAAGAGCATGCAAATGGATGTCGAAACATTAAAAATGAAGTTGTCATCATCTAGCTCTCTGTCATATACTATCTAGTATTCTCCTTCATTTGTTTCATACTCACCAGTGAAGTAAGGGACAAAGGGAGTAGCATCAAGGTTAGGGTCAGTAGTGGCAAGTGATGGTTCAAGTGGTTCTGCATGATGGTCATCAGTTTGAGATGAATGGGTAGGTATGTTGGGGCTAGGACAAATGGGAATAAAAATATGATTTGGACTTGATATCATTTGATGTTGTATCGATCTTAAAAATTTTCTAGAATTGTTCTTCAAATGTAGGCTCACTAGGTTTAAGGAACAATTCGTCAAGGCAACAATCACTTAAGAATCGTTGAGAGCCAAATTCCCATTCGTGAGAGTCGGTTTCATAAAAGGTTTCCTTAGTTGTCTCAACACAGTCTAAAGCATACACTAACTCACATGGAGGCACACTGGTACATGGATTGCTAGATTCTCATGGACCTAACTCTAACCCAAGATGTTTTGGTCTTTCTAAAACTGATAATGGCTCACGCCTTCCATGTTTATCCTTGCCAAGACCACTTTTTCTATCCTAGCCTTTTGCTTTTATCATGTTGTATCCTTTTCCATATATTTCTACTGGAAAGGGAGTCAAGTCTTGTGGTTCTTTATAAATCTAGGATAGTATATCATCTGTTTCCTCTTGACTCATTTTTCCCCATTTTATGAAAACTATGTTTGGAGGAACATTGGAAATTTCTTTTTCCTGTATTCTAAAGTAGGGTTTTCCATAGACCTGGGGAGATTTGGGCATCTTGGTTATGCAATAGGCCGTATTCAGCTTGTACTCTCCACATCCTTGGTCCTGAATTTGAAAGCTTAGGTCAACACTTGGGGAGATAAATGAAGTGGTAGGTGTTATGGAGGTGGTTATGGTGGTTGAAGAAGCAAAAGTGGATGTAGTGGATGAAGAGGCAAAAGGATTCACGAGTGTTGATGGGTCAATGAATTTGGAAGAAAAATATGAGGAAGCTTCCTTATTGATAGGAACTTGATGCTTCGAGACACCGCATAAGTTGGTACAATATTGGAACGGATTAGGGTCTTTGTATATAGTAATCTCAGTGCCCTCAAAAGGAAACTTCAAACATTGGTGATACATGGAGGGGATGGCTTTCAATGCGTGGATCTAAGGTCATCCGAGTAAAATGTTGTATGGGAGGTCCAAATCCAGAACTTGACAAGTGGTGTCGACAATGACTTGCCCGATTCTAATTGGAAGTGTAATTATGCCCCGAGAGGAACATTCTTCATCATCATATGCCTTGATAACAATGCTTCTTGTGGTGTCTACATAGGCATCAGAAAAGCCTAGTGCCTTGACCAATTTTAAGGAACATATATTCAGTCCTACTCCGCCATCTACTAAGACTCGTCTGACCTTATGTTTATGAACAAAAATTTCGATATGAAGGGCATCATTATGGTTGGATTTGGATGACAAATAGTCTTGGTTAGGAAAGGTGATATGGTGGGGATTCGTGAGATATCCTACCATGGCTTCGATTTGGTTGACATCAATATCTTGGGGAATGGAGGATTCTTGCAATGTTTTATCTAGGATGGCCTTATGGGTAGGTGAGATGCATAACAACTCAAGGATAGAGATTTGTGCTAGTGTTTTTCCAAGTTGGTCAATAAGATTAAAGTTTCCTTTAGGTTGGAACTGCTTGTTTTGTGGACGTGATTGCGACTGTGAAGTGGATGGGCCAGCGATTGTTACCTTTGGTTGTCTAGGGGGAGGAGGGCCAGTTATGGTGACCTTTCCACCGCGGGTAGTGACATTGCATTCAGGGGCCTTTCTAGCGGTGATTGTGTAGACATGTTCATTAGTTGTTCTAATGTGATGTATGATAGGTCCCCCAGAATAGTCATATCCAATATAGGCATAGTTGGCTCGACTATTGTTATTTGTATTTGATGTAGAAGGGTTTCCAGAACCATGATCCTACAATGGGTTCTTGTGTATTGTATGATCCACATTAGAAGCAAACTGTGGTCCACCAACTTCAATGATACACTTTTCAATAAGGTCTTGTACCAAAATTTTCAATTGTCTACAGAAAGAGGTTTTGTGTCCTTTTATTCGGTGATAGTCACAAAATGTGTTATCATCCCACCTCGATGGTTTAAACTGCCCAAGGTTGTATGGTTTGGGGTCCTCAAGTGTGATGACACCATTCTGAAGGAATTTCCTAAGAACTTCTTCAGTAGGCTCACCCAAGGGAGTGTATGCACGTCCTCTAGGGAATTGTTTGGGTTGTCTAGGCTGCCTTTGAATTTGATTGTTTTGATTGCCTTAGTTATTCTGATTTGTCTGGACAACATTAGCAGCATAGGTTTGTGTCATCATCTATGTGTTTTTTGGTTGTGTCTCTTTTAGAGTAATCATAGGACCCATAGTGTTGACAACCTTAGTATCGACTACACCATCATTGGTGACATGTTTGTTCTTAACCTAGTATTTGTTTTTCTCGACAAGAGGATGGTTTGCATTTGTATTTATAGGACCATATTTCAGTTTTACTTCCGCTATGAGGGCTTGTTCAACTTGGAAACCTTGTTCAACTAGGTTTGCAAAATTTGTACAACAGTGGACATGTGAGCCATTTTTCAGTGGGCCTAGGAGTGTTTGTACCAACATATCCACTTTCTCTTTTTTAGGAATATCTATGTGACAATGGATTACCAAGCCTCTCCATCATTGGAAAAATGGTATGAAAGTCTCACTCGCCTCTTCTTGCGTGAGTTGGCACAGGTTGGTGATGGAAGTGTCCATGTCAATGTTGTATGTATAATTTTGCACAATTTTTTTGGAAAGTTCCTTCCATGATTGAATTTTGGGTTGCAATGTGTAGAACCATTCTAACATTGGGCCAACAAGACTTTTAGGAAATAGTCACATTAGTTATGTGTGTTCATGGGAAATATAGACACAACTTGTGGTGAATTTTTGAAGATGGTCAAGTGGATTTGTTTTTCCCTTGTGTTTGGTGAAATTGGGTGTGACATAACTAGGTGGAAATGGTGGCATGTACAAAGTCATGTCAAAAGGATAAGGACATAAATCATAGGAAACCAGTGTCTTTTTTTTAGATGTTTGCATATTTTCCATCCATTTGTGAAGGTCATCCACTTTAGCTAGCAAGGCACGCACTATGGGATCATTGGTCACATGAAATTTTGGATTTGATTGTGACACATATTGTTGCAAGATGTAAGGTATGTGATGATTAGGTATTTGTTGGTATTGCCAATTGTGAGTAGGAATATGCGACCCAACCATGTGTGTCTGTATTTGAGGCATCTGAAATCCCTGACCCATTTGATGTCCAAAGGTATGCATTGGTTGTGTCATTTGAGTTCCTTGTCCATGTTGGAGGAATTATCTGTATGACATGTTGAGGTTTTTCCCTTGGAAGTGTCCATATGGTATGTGGATATTCTATCCTTATCCATGTGGGATATTCATATTTTTTCCTTGTCCATGTGGAATGTTCATATTTTGTCCTTGTCCATGTGGGATGTTTAATTGCAATGATGTATTAATGTTGTGTTGAGGGCCTTGAATGAAGACTCGTCGTGGGTTTCCTTCAAAGGGATTAAATGAGAATCCACCATAAGGTTGTGATGAAGATGCCCCCATTGTCATAGATAAAGATCCCAACATAGGATTTGTGGGATTTTCTCCTGTTGATGTGCACCAAATGGTTACTCCTATCATTTGGGATGATGATGTGGAAATTGTAGGCATAGACATAGTAGATGTTCCTCCAATAGATGTTGTATTAGTTGAGGTGGAGGTGTTTTGACTTGTGGTGCCACTAGGTGTCACATTAATGGTGTTAGTAGCAACTTGTGTGGTGAACACAATGTTATTGCTATTGGAGGCATTGTTCGTGTTTTGTTGAGATGTCATGGTTTGTGTCGCGTTGTCCAGAGAAGAAGGTATTATGGTATTAATGTTGAAGCCTTTGGTAATTTTTCCCCTTGGTCCAAAAGCATAGCAAGGTATCTGATGGGATTGTTCAAGACCAATTCTTCTACAAATGAAGCTATAGGGTTTTGAGCGGTAACGTCTAAATCCTCAGCTAGTACTTTTCCATTTTGGTCTCTCTGTATGAATTGTTCAAAAAGTGGATTTTGAAAGGAAGTTGACATGCTCATGGATGATTGTACATTCAAATTTCCAAATGGGTCATCATAAATCCAATCATTGGGATTGCTGTTGGTGTTGGTGTTGTTGTCAAAGTCTTGTCCAAAGTCTTCCATTTTTCTTTTCTTTCTTTGAAGTCTTGTTTCCACCATTAAGGAAATTGATGAAATGAAGATGATGACAATGTAAGTATGACACTAGTCTATGTTTTTTTCTTTTTGTGTGATAAAGGTTGATGATGCAAAGAGATAAATATGCCAAAATCCAAAGTGACAATTAGGATGTCAATGTCGATTAGGTCAATGATAATGTCAATTAAGAAAATGGAAAAGTGCAAAATGAGGACTAATGAGGCAACTAATACAAGGTCTAAGTTCAAAATGACGACTAGGATGAACGATATTTTTGGATGTTTTTTTTTTAGGAATAAAGTATGCAAGGTAGGAACTAAAATGAATGAAATTTGGAGACAGGAGTACCTAAGCACTCTAAGCTTAATCTTTGTTTTCGATTTTAGTTACCAAAGGACTTGTTGAAAATGGAAAAGTGACAAGGTCAAAATGACTAGTGAGTTTTCCTAACTAGACTGTTGAGTTGGAAATCCTCACAAAAAGGACAAAGATTGAAAATAGAAATGAATGACGAAGTCTAAGATAACCTAGTTTTGAAAACAATAATTTTTCAAATTGTGAGAAGGTTAGCTTAATCCAAAGTATGCAAAAATAAAACCTAAGGTCAAGCTAATGCTAAAAATGATGATTATGAACCTAATGGATAAAATTAAAATTTGAAAGATTAAGCCTATGGTAAAAAATGTAGACTATTGGGTATGTGCAGGATCATGATGGGCCAAAAAGTGGCAATATGATGGGTATGTGGCTAACGAATTTAAAAAAAAAGGAGATTCTCAACTTTCCACCAATATAAATTATGTCTTACTTTGAATTTAATAAGTAATTATTATTCATTTTCTATTCGAATTATGACTAAAGTCTTGATTGATAGGCTGATTGAAAAACATCTATAACTTTCAAACGGTATCACATTTTTTGAATCCAAAACATGCATCACATTCTATGCTTTGCATCCTATAGGATTGAAACAAGAAAAATTAAATTTCATAAAATTTTGACCAAGTTAAAGTGGTCATACATACAAGTTTTTTATATTTTTTAAAAGTTGTAATAAAAAATTCATAATTAATTATTTACTTGGAAAAAAATTACAAAAAAATGCATCACATTGGGACATGAGTCCTCTACTTATATCTAAAATCTTATAAAAAATATTATCATTTTATTGTGGTTAGGGTGATCAGATAGACACCTACTTCTTATTCTTTCCCGAAATTTAAGTACTATTGCATTGAAATTTTAAATTTTCACCAAATAGATTTTTATTAAAAAAAAAACTTAGTAGTTTAGAAACTACATTCAATTTGCTACAGATTCTATTCTTACATACTTTTAAATAATATAGATAACTTATTCAAATTTTTACGTCAAGTTTCCTAACTCTTATTTTTCTGATTTTTTTTGCCACTTAAGGACCTGTTTTTTCCATGATTATCCTACACATACCCTAGTGGTTCATTGATGAAAATTTTGAGCAAATTCAAGGCTGGTTTCTGACAGATACCTCTTAGAAAAAAATGTTTGACAGCGGGCTGAGATTGTTTGGACTCAAATTCAGGTTTGTATCAGAGTTTTGTGTGTATTAGGAAAATACGTCGTTTGGGGCAGCAAATGTGTCATAGTATGGCAGATGCATTTTAATTCAAGTGAATGCAATTTTGCAAATAATAGTTGCGGTAGAGGTTTGCAAATGTGTTTCTGTGAATGTCAAATGCATCGGGATGCAAGCATATGTGGTGTTTATAGTAGCAAATGCAGTTTATTAGAGTGATTGCATCTTAGGAATTGTCAAATGTGTTTTAGTTTAGCGAATGCGTTTCAACAGTTGCGTCACAAGTTGCAAATTTTTTAGTTTTTTGATGTTTCAAAAAAAATATGATTTGTCAAAGGTCGAATGTGTGTATCCAAATTTATGAATTTTGTGAATACTGTTTGAGACTCCAGAAAACACTTGACAAGCACAATGTTTTAGTGTAAGCAAACACATGTAAGACAAGCATGATCCTAATAGGCCAATGGTTTTTATACTTGGTATAGCCCACCAATATACCCCTGATTGGTGTTGAACACCTCTCCTCAAAAGTAGATAGCTTAGAATTTTGGTGGCATAGGCTCTCTCCTTGGCATGAACTTCTATAGGCACACATAATTTGGATTCCTGGGTAGTCACTTTCTAGGAACTACTATCTATACTCAAGGGAGTTAGTAGTGAGTATCTTCGAGCATGATATTGTACCCTGCACTATACCAAGCAACGACTGAAAATGGCTAGCTTCTAAAACAATAGGTGTCTAGTAAGGGCATCCATTCGAGTGGCCGCACATGGGGCGAGAGATTAATCACTGATTAAGTGGCACTCCACCCTAAAGAGGTTATGCTCAACAGGGTTTATGGGAGTACTACTCTGTCCGTGTGACACATCAACACTCATAGTACTTGAACTTTTCTCAAGCACCCATTTTATATCCTGGCTAGAAGTGGCTTAGCTTTAGCCTATTACCAATCAGGTTGTCCCTTAAGGAAGGCCCATTTCTAGAAATAATAACCATTTCTCTTACACCCAAGATTGCATGAGTGCGCAAGGAGAGAGGATACTTTGATTATTAAATCATGAGGGTTACACAAAATAAGGTGAGTCTAGTTTTCTAATCACCTAGTTTTCACAAGGTGATATCATAATCACCTACCACCTTGAATCACAATCATACATAATCAAACACATGTTCATTTTAATGCACCAATGGAAGTGTTTTCTAAACTAAAAATCGCACACATTGTTTGAGAAATGAGTCTTCGACTAATGGAGCTACAAAACTACAAGTTAGTAGTTTCATAAATGTCTTGGACCAACAAGAAAGTTGCAAAAAAATAAGTTAGGACAAGAGATTAAAAACCAAACTAAAACTTAAAAGTCAGTAAATAACTAAACTAGAAAATGAAGAGACAAAACTAAACTAAGAAAAGGAAATCAAAGAAAACTAAAAACTAAGAGCTCAATTTTTTTGTTGCTCCAAAAGAGGCAGTTTTTGGGAGCCCCATTCCAAAGCCACATGCTACAAACACAAGATTAGTTTAAAAAACTTGAATTAAAACAACAAACTAAAATAGTGACAACTTTCTCAAAACTAAACCAAATTTTAAACTGTAGATATCTATGGAAAGCTAAGACATAGACCTTCAAAACCCATAATTTTTTTTGCAAAATCCTTCAAGACAAAAGTGTTATAAACAAAATAAAATTTGGTTCTTAACAACTAAATCTTAAAAAAGTTGTGATAATTAAAATGACCATAACTTTCTCAAATCTTAATGAAATTTTAAACCGTTTGAAGTTATGAAAAAGCTGAGAACAAGGCCTACACAATCTAGATGATTATTTTAAAATATTTTATGCACCCATTTTTCTGTGCTCAAAATAAGATGACAAAATTTTGTATGAATTCTTGGTTGTAACCTGCAAAACAATGAAAATAAACAAGAAAACACAAAAATTTCTCTACAAAATTGTAAGATTCATGTTGGGTTCACCAATGTGAGATGGGGTTAAAAATCAAATAGCATTGATAAAGTGATAGCCAACATTCTAAGCTATTAACCTCATCTAAACAAGAGAATACAAACAAATGGAGATATCAAAATGAAAGCAAACAAAATAAAGCACTCCCCATATTGTAGTCAATTCCTTCTCTTTCTCTCCCTTGTTATGTAAATTTTCCCTTAAATTTGTTGAAATACTTGTGCAAAACCTACAAATGGTAGCAAAAAAGTTAGAGACAATTAGTTGTTAAGGTGAAAATGGAGAAGGAAGGTTGCTTTTATAGACAACCCTTTAAATGGATGGCTGAGATTAATCCTCTAGAAGGATTCCAAGATCAATGGTCCAAAATTGATGCACCAAGAATATGCTATTCTTGGAGGAATCATGATAGACAGACATGCAGGGACATAGGGACATGCAGGCTATGACATGAAATAATGACAAGGTATCTTTGACCAAGTGGAGGTGCATAAATAATTTATTTTAAATTATTTATTCAAAATGGAGGAAAATGACTAGTGGCAAATAAATAATTTATCCAAATTATTTATTTAGAGAAAATGACAAAATGAGCATTTAATTAAATTAATCAATTTAATTAAATGGGGAGGTGGAAATTAGACATGGATAATTAATTTGAATTATTTATCCAAAAGAGAGGAATGCAACACAATTAAATATTTTTAACAATTATTTAATTATAGAAAAATAAAAGGTCAAATAATTATTATTATTATCTGACTATAGATGAAAGATAAATAATTAAATAAAAAATGATTTATTTAATTATTGAAGAAAGGGATAGATTAGCGACACAATTAAATAATTTTAATTGATTAGGATAGAATAGAGATGAGAAGGTGAATTAATTAAATAGTTAAAAGTTATTTAATTAATAGAGAAATGCGATCAAACTTAATTGAATAATTAAAATTATTCAATTATCGAAGGACAAAGACCAAGAATGACGCTCATGGAATTAGAACATTTTTTAATGTCTACAATGTGCATACACATTTGTATGTACGTACATATAATAATGTTTTTCCATTTGTTATCATAATGGTGTTTTAGAAAAGGGTTCTAAACATTTGTATCATACTATTGTTTCAAGAAATATATAGAACTTATAATAGTAGTATGATACAAATATTTGTAACCTTGTTTGATAGAGTTGTATGATATATATGTATGTATGTATGTATGTATATGTATATGTATATGTATATATATGTATATATATGCATATGTATATATGTACATGTATATATGTATATATATGAATATAGATAGATATCCATATATATGTTTCCTATAGTCTTCTTCATTTACATTCAACTTAATTAGATGTATGGTTTGTTGGTTCTTCAATTAAAGTGGCTCTAACAATCAGTAACTGTAACATGTAGGAATATGTTGTTTGTATTCATATCATACTATTGTTTCAAGTTACAAACCTTCAAAGCAATAAAAAAACTGTTTGTAATCTAACAATTAGTTAGAAAATGACATTTTTTAGAAACCTTCAAAACAATCACAACGAAACTGTTCGTACTTAACATTCCAATTAAGTAAAGAAAAGTGGAAAAGAGAAATCTGATGAAGGGAAGCTATCTACTGTAGCATTGCTTTTGGCCTCTAAATTTGTAGGATTGCAACTTAATATTAGTCAAGGCTAATACTTGGTGTAGGTGAGGGTGGACAATATTGGAGGCAATGAATTGACACAAAGTCTATGAATATCCTATGATAGTTAGGCAAGGGATTTAAAGGGTTGTTGAGATGCGTTTCCCTTGATGCCTCTTTTCTAGCCTTCTCCATTTCTTTTCATTTTTCACAATTTCCCTTTCAATCCTTTTTTACTCCTTTTTTGGCTCCTTCTCCATCTTTTACAGTTCTCTTTGAACCTCAACTGCTAGTCGTTGATGTTCTCTTTCAATTCTCAATTGTTTCTTCAACTCCTTTGTTGCAATTCTTTCAATCTTGCGTTGTTCAATATGCTCTATCTTTCTATCTTTTAGTTGTTGAATTTCCTTCTTCCTCTCCTTTTTCTCATTTAGCAACTTCATGCAGTCATCAGTAGTGAGGAGTTAGGATCCTCTTGGAAGTTTAATCCCATGTTCAGCTAGCTGATTAGAGTTGTCCTTCACTACATTAATAGGTAGCTTCAAAAATCAGGAGAGTTTTGAATTTTTTTGGCCTCCCAATAGCTCCATACAATTTTCATCATTTGTAAATTGCACCTCACTAGTTGTTTCCTCCACTTTGTCCCCTCCTAATTGACTAGGTTCAGTTTCTCCCCAATTAATATAAAAATGCACTAAGGTATTTGAGCCCATTCTATGTGGTGGAGAAGGAATTGAAAAACATTTTTTAAGTCCACATGCAAATCAATTCCAAGAATTGTAGCCCCTTCTAACAAGACTGATTGCTCCTTTGGTGCACTCAATAGAGAAAGAGAGATGTTTGTATACATATTTTGGTCTCTCAAAACTGATGTTGTTGGTGGACTATGTTGGTCACCCAAACTTGGTGTTCCACTTGGTGATTGGTGGTCTAAGAAACTAGTTCTTTGAAGTGGACTTTGCTAGTCTGCCCATTCAATTTTTTGAAGTGGACTAAGTTGGTCTGCAAATTCTATTGTTCCATTGTACATTCAACCTCAATTTGTGGCAAACCATTAGTGGATAGACTTAGAATTTTTTCTGTAGTAGATGCTTCCTTGGGGGAAACAAACTGGAATGTCTTACTAGGACTCACGTCCTCCACCAATGCATCTAGATTTAGAGGCCAAATACCTATTCTTTTGAACCCATCTTTTATGTTGTGAAATGTAAATGCTTTCTCAAAAGCAACACCACTAAGTGTTTTCAATTATGTCCTAATAGCCTAATTTGGATATTTTGTAGTCCATGCTACTCTTTCCTTTTTAAAATGTGATTTGAAAGATGCAAACAAACTCACATCAGTGGATACAACCTGTGTTGAATGTGTGGGTTGGTACGGTGAACAATTCAATGCCTAGTGTCATTACTTCAATAATGGTAGAAAATACAACATGGCTTCCATGCCCATACAAAAATGAGGAGGTTTCTATTAGTGGGCAAGACACCCCTAGACACTTGACCAACAAAATGGTTCATCCATTTTAAAAATAGCTCTTTTGTCATCCATGTTGAAAATGAAGGTGAAATTGTAGCTTAAAACAGTTTGTAAAACTATGAGACTGTAGATTTAATTAAGTGTTCTTTGTCACAATTATTTGTGTATGATTAATATGTTTAGATCAATTTTACCAATTGTAGAAAGAGACAAAATATTGTAGAAGAGCTAGATAAGAAGATATAACTGACACATCCTATACATGGAGAAACCCTTTTGGAAAAAAGCTCCACAAAAATCAATAGTGCTTGTATTATTTAACCTTAGAAAAAGATTACAATAATACTGTATCAGTTGTTGATTGATATGCTTCCTTGCCTTCAACAATCCTTCTTCACAACCTGTGCAAAACTCTCATACACTTTTTGCAACACAAGTTATCCATGCATTCCATGTGACCAAGCATGAATCCACACATCACATTCCATGCTTCAAACCCTCACACATGCACAAGCTCAACCTGCTACCTTGCAACACCTGTTTCAAACTATGATGCAATTGCTGCAATAAATATACAATTAATGAGCATGTAAACTCATAAGAGTTATCAAATACAAGACCATAAAGCTCCTCTCAAAAAACATGCCTAGATTGTGCAAGTAGAGTTCCTCCTTGTAACATGAAGTCAAAACCAAAGTATCCTTAATTTAGGCACCCCAAACTAAACACTTAACTGATTGTTGGTCAAGAAAATATCTTGCAAGCATCACCTCAAAGTTGGCGCCCAAGAATGGGCCCACTTAATTGAGCCTTGTAAACATCTTCCCATGCAAAAGGTGTTAACTCAAAGATGCCAACTTGGGTGCCCAAGGTGGGTCCAAGTCAATCTTAGTTAATTGAAACATATATCTCCACCAATTCATGCAAACACTATGCATGATTAATCATTCCTACTTAACTGAATGTATCCACTTGATATCTGTCATGCAACTGAAGTCATTATTCATGCAACTCAAGTCAATTGAAGTCAACTAGAATTCAACTGAAACTAACTACATGCAACTAAAGATAATTGAACCATAACTGAACTAAACTAAACTAAACTAAACTCCACTCATGTAAATATCAATCCCTTACTTGTAGGATCTAAACATGCTTACTAAAGTGTTATCAATCCTTCAAACAGTTAACTTAAGCAAGGTGGGTTCCACCTTCCATGTGGGCACCCCATGTGCTCCTATTTTGTAGGAGCTCTTCTTGGAAGTCTCCACATGTTCCTATCATTTAGTAATAATTACAAATGTCAATTTTCATGTTCATTTCATTCAAATTTAATCTATTTTTATCCTAGTGTTGGGGAACACTTTCCAAGGACTTAGGAGATACATGAAATATGTTTAGGATTGCAATTGAATGGCATCATATTCCAAACATTCTCCTAGTTGACATTATATATTGCAATTATTCTAAACAAGGAATCATTATTATACAACCTTCTCATCAAGTATATGGAATCACATCCATTTCCAAGTGTAGGCTCCTCAGTTTTTACTATTGAAAAACTTTTATAACAAGTAACCATTCCAACACATATCTCTTAACATAAGAAATATCTAGCCTAACCCAAGTCTCTCTAGTATCCTTGAGCACCCACCAATCAATCCATTCCAACTTCAAATGCAACCTATATAATCATGAAGCTCCAAGAAGATGATTAATACTCAAAACCAAAGAGAACTATATCCTCTCGAAAGGAAGAAAAATAACACCTTTACCAAAGACTCTAAGGGTCCTCCATGAAACAAGATGTTAAAACCTCTTCAAATCACATGAAGATAACCATATCCTACCAAAGCTCCCATTGAACTATGATATCGAGCTATACATGGCAACAAGATAAACATCAAACCATCACTGTCAAAAGCTCCCATTGAAACATGTAACCAAGCTATCCATGACATCATGATAACCATCTCCTAAATGAAGATCAAACATGGACCAATACAACTAGCACAAAACCATGTGCTAAAGACCACTAAAGATTAATCCACTAACTCTAACCCAAGAACTAGTTTAACCCAATTGTCCCCCCTTACCACCTGGGAGAACTCTCTTACTAGGCCTTTCCTTTTAGGGATTGAGCAAGCCATACTAGGTAATACAACCATCAGCCCAAATACATTGTAACATACTTCTTTTACAAATCTGCAATAACCTGATAGTAAAAGCTCCCACTATAGCCAAAAAGCCTTCAAATTTTTAAGAGAAAGGTGTCCCAAACTCTACCCAACCATTAGCTCTAATACCAAATGTTGAAAATGAAGGTGAAATTGTAGCTTAAAACTTGTAAAACTATGAGATTGTAGATTTAATTAAGTGTTCTTTGTCACAATTATTTGTGTATGATTAATTTGTTTAGATGAATTTTACCAATTGTAGAAAGAGAAAATATTATAGAAGAATGGGACAAGAAGATAGAAGTGACACAATATATACGTGGAGAAACCCTTTCAAGAAAAAATTCCACTAGAATCAATAGTGCTTGTATTATTTAACCTTAGAACAAGATTACAATAATACTGTATTAATCCTTGATTGATATGCTTCCTTGCCTTCAAAAATCCTTCTTCACAACCTACACAAAACTCTCATACACTTTCTACAACACAAGCTATCCATGCATTCCATGTGACCAAGTATGAATCCACACATCACATGCCATGCTTCAAACCCTCACACATGCACATGCTCAACCTGCTAACCTGCAACACCTGTTTCAAACTCTAATGCAATTGCTGCAATAAATAGACAATTAATGAGCATGCAAACTCATAAAGAGTTATCAAATACAAGAGCATAAAGCTCCTCTCAAAAAACCATGCCCAGATTGTGCAAGTAGAGTTCCTCCTTGTAACATGAAGGAAAAACCAAAGTCTCCTCAATTTAGGCACCCCAAACTGAACACTTAACTGATTGTTGGTCAAGAAAATATCTTGCAAGAATCACCTCAAAGTTGGCATCCAAGAATGGGCCCACTAATTGAGCCTTGTAAATATCTTCTCATGCAAAAGGTGTTAACTCAAAGATGCCAACTTGGGTGCCCAAGGTGGGTCCAAGTCAATCTTAGTTAAATGAAACATATATCTCCACCAATTCATGCAAACACTATGCATGATTGATCATTCCCACTTAACTGAATGCATCCACCTGTTATCTATCATGCAACTAAAGTCATTAGTCATGCAACTAAATTCAACTAGCATTCAAATCAAACTACATGCAATTAAAGATAATTGAACCATAACTGAATTGAACTTAACTAAACTCCACTCATGTAAATATCAATCCCTAACTTGTAGGATCTAAACATGCATTATTGAAGTGTTATCAATCCTCCAAATAGTTGACTTAAGCAAGGTGGGTTCCACCTTCCATGTGGGCAGCCCATGTGCTCCTATTTTGTAGGAGCTCTTCTTAGGTGTTCCAACATGTTCCTATCATTTAGGAATAATTACAAATGTCAATTTACATGTTCATTTCATTCAAATTTAATCTCTTTCTAATTCTAGTGTTGTGGAACACTTTCCAAGGACTTAGGAGATACATGAAATATGTTTAGTATTGCAATTAAATGGAATCCTATTCCTAACAATCCACATGTGAGCCTAAGCAACCATACATGCTCCTGGCTCATAGTTCACTATGTAGTTATTGAGGTGTTTTTTACTTTTAAAGAAGTAAAAGCTAGGTATCTTCCATCCAACAACATTTGCACAACACAAAATAGTGATCCACTCCCAACTCTTGTGGATAATATAAGATACACTTCTACTACTTTTTTAGCAAGCACTTTCATTGCACCATTCCGTCACACTTGGAGGCTAGTCTCATCATAGTTCCAAATCCTCATTGGACCATAAGGATTGGTTGCATATTCCTTTTCTAGTGTTTCATAGAATGTAACAACATCTACATGCTTGAGATTGAATGTACGGTCTCTATCTTGGCCTTGGGCTATTCTCAAACACAGATTGTGATGCCTTCTTTTGAAGGGCCTATCCACCAAGACTTGTCGTGAAGTCCATCCTTGAATGGATTAGGTCTCATTTAGTAGATTTGTGCCACTTCAGATTTTATATTCAAAATTTGCGAACCATGGCCAACAACAACCATCTCCTTGCACCATTCGACAACCTTTGCCTCTGCATCATCGTTTAGGACTATTGGGGACCCTTTCCTTTTGGTAGAGGTAACACCACTCAGCCAATTAGACAACATGGTAGTTGGAAGACCCCACTTTTTTGCTACCCCTCTTGTTGACATATCATTGTATTCAACATTTTCCATGGTAGATTCCATGTCAGCCATGGTCCATTCTCATTGCATGGAAACCTTTTAGTTGTAACATTTGGATTGAATTGTTCTATAGGTTTAATCAACTATGGAATGGGAATTACTTTGTCGTCATTACCATGTGGCACCCTACCAGGTTCAATCAAATATAGATTGGGAATTACTTTGTCATCATCACTATGTGGCAGCTTGACAAGCTTGATCAACTATGGAATGGGAATTACTTCATTGTCATCACAGTGTGGTAGCCTCACACCTCTCTTTTGTGCAGTAAAAGTTATCTAAGCTCGCTTGGTTATAGATCATGTGGTTCTTGCTAGCGATTTTTTCTTCAACTACATTGAGACAAGCATAAGAATAATAAACAACATACACATGCACAAATAATTATTCAAAGTAAAGGAGATGGTCTGATGGTGGTGAGTGTTATGTTGTGCGAGAGGTCCATGTCAACACCTTAGAATATTTAGAGGTCTTTAGACCTCATGTGAGGAGGAAGGCATCCCAATTTGAGATGGTAATTTTGGGCCATAAAGCATCCTATGGTTTATGTAAGGTGATAAAAAGGGAGTTTATATCATATTTATTATACATAAGATCTACTGTAAGATGGAGAGTACATTGGAATCTTGATCATAATTATGACATGTTGGTAAAATTTTATGGAGCATCTTTATATAGATTGAATGAGGACAAATTAGGACACCCAAGTATGGGTTGTCAAATATGATAGATGATGATAATTTAAGGTATGATAGGAATATTCTTAAGCTACGAAAGAATGTATTTTACCAAGGAGTAAATTGGAATATAGTTTTTTGTTTAGGTGTCATACCTCATATGGTAGAAAAGTAGTTGGAGTTGTAGTTTATATATTTGTTTTTTCAATACTTATTTTTTGTTATAATTACTCTAAATTTATATGTTGATGATACTCATATAAAGGATTTCTTTTCAAGAGTATCATAGATCATTTGATTTATTGAATAATACATTAGATTTCTTTAAGTGTGGGGTTTTTCTCTTGAAATAGTTCTCCCCATGTACAGCTTGTGTTATGGTATTTCTTATTTTATATTCATAGGTGTTTCTAATTTTTGTAGTTGTAATGATTAAATACTTTACATAATACTCTCCTCATTAGATTGGTGTAGGAAGTATTCCATACATATCTTGGTTCATTTCAAGAGAAAGGGTGGGAGAGAGAGAGAAAGTGGTATAGAGAGAAAGAGAGATACATGTAAACAAATATTTTCTCTAAATGACAATACAACGGTGGTGGATCCATTTAGCTAACCCTTGCACTTAGGAAGTGCGTCCGACCTTGAGCTCACTGTGTTTGCAACCACGGATGAGTCCAAGTTTGGACTGCATCCCACACTCAGGTGGTCCAGCTTAGGTGGATGGCTGAGGCATCCAGTGTCCACACTGATGGAGTCCGACTTGGTGCCCACTGATTGGGTGTAGCTTGGCTCCCAAGTCTGGCTGACTCACGTTGACATGGGATGCCAACTCGGTTTGGGCCATGGGTTTGACCACCTAGCATGTCTGCCTCATTGGTGGGGTTTTCACCTAAAAGGGGAAAGATGGGCCAAAATGCAATGTAAACATTTAATATTAATGTAATATGGATGCAATATGCCTAGGTGAGATGATCTAAATGTAGAAGATTGATAAAATAGATCACTAATTGAATGAAAACTAAGAAATGCAAAGTGTTTGAAAACATAGTGTTGTATACAAAAGACTTAGAAAGATAAATAGAAATGTAAGTAAAGAAAAATAGAAACCAGTAAAACTGAATGTGTGCACCTATAAACTTGTTGGGGACTAGAAATGACTATGAAAAATTGGAAATGTTGAATTTTTGGTTGACTAGGACTCATTCGACAAGCTAGGTTTCTGCTCAAAAGTCTATTTTTTCCAAAAGGGTACTAGAATCTACACTATGCTATGAAAAACACCTCCAGTGGGACTCATTTTCCATTAATGGAAAATTAGTCCTTTTTTTGTTTTCTAAAAATTAAAGTTTCAGATCTACACTTTGTCACCTACAATGCACATCTAGACTGAATCCTAGATCTGAATCTTCGAAAACACCTACAAAACAAATTTTTTTTTTTTTCTAATTGGGGGTTTTCCTTGTTCAAACCCCTAATTTGGTAATTAAAACTTAGATGGATAATGAAATCTACATAAAACTCTATCCCTAAGTGTGTCTAAGACTAGGAAAATCTGAAGTAAGACAAACCCTATTCTAATGTGCTAAAATAAGATGTTTAAAGGAAGCTTGAATGATCTAAGACTTAAACCTAAGAAAACCTACAACATTTCAAGTGAATATTAATGATGCACAAACCTCAAGGGTATGTGCAGGATCATCATAGAAAAAAAAGGCCCTTAAGTGGAAAAAAATTCAAAAAAATTAGAGTTAGGCAACTTGATTTAAAAAATTGAATAAGTTATCTATATTATTTCAAAAATATGTAAGAATAGAATTTGTAGAAAATTGAATGTAGTTTCTAAACTACTAGGTTTATTTAAAAAAAAAATCTATTTGGTGAAAATTTGAAATTTCAATGAGTAGAACTTAAATTTTAGGGAAAAAAAAAAGGTATTTGACCACCCTAACCACAATAAAATGATAATATGTTTTTTATAAGATTTTTAGATATAAGTAGAGGACTCATGTCCCAATGTGATGCATATTTTTTGTATTTTTTCCCAAGTAAATAATTAATTATGAATTTTTTATTATAACTTTTAAAAAATGTAAAAGTCATACCACCTTAACTTGGTCAAAACTTCATGAAATTCATTTTTTTAATCCTATAGTATGTGAATCATAGAATGTGACACATGTTTTGGATTCAAAAATGTGATACCATTTGAAAGCTATAGATGTCTTTCAATCATCCTATCAATCAGGACTTTAGTCATAATTCAAATAGAAAATGAATAATAATTATTTACTAAATTCAAAGTAAAACATAATTTATATTGTGGAAAGCTAATAATCTCCTTTAAAAACCATTTTCATTTCATAAATTTTGGGTAAAAAAAGTCATCAGCCACATACCCTACACATACCCATCATATTGCTACTTTTTGGCCCATCATGATCTTGCACATACCATCAAATATAAATATAGAGAGAAAATGGAAGATGGAATCACTTTGAAAACAAGTCTTTAGGTGTGATTTGATGGCTAGTTGCATCTCCTCAACCTAGATTTCTCCACGATTCTCCATAGGCATCCATGATCAACTCTTTTCAATGTTGGATATTGAATAGGAAGTGAGCTTGAAGAGCTAAAAAACCCTATCTTCTTGTCCTAAAGCTTCAACTTTGTTATAGAAATACTAATAAATATTCTTGTGAAAGATGTTCAAAACTTGACTTTTGATTTTTCTTGATAAAAATGACTTTAATATGTTAAAAATGACCTAAAAACACATAATTATAGGCATCAATACCTAATTTCTCATTATTTAGACCTAAGAGGCTGACATCCATTGAAAAATTGAATTAAGTCAGTGAGTTTCCTACTTAAAATTGAAAATTCCCCCAAAAGGGACTCATTCACCACCCTTGGCGAATGGGTCCCACATGAGGTTTTCAGAGTATTTGTCGAGATTTGTATGATTTTTGAGTGAAATGGGCCTTTAAATAAAAAATAATGAGCATTAGGGGCCTATAAATGCAGTTTTAAAGAGGTGATTGGTGCAAGGGTGTCTAAAATAGGACTAAATTAGGCCACAAATTTTAGTTTATGCAAAGGAGTACAATTTCCATATCCACAGTTAGCCCCCACATTAGTGCCCATATGACTCTATGTTCATATGTATGCTAAATGACTCTAAATAGTATACTTTATTGCATAAAAGGATACTCATTCAAAAGGCGAGAGAATGAAGCCTCTAGTGTAGTTATACAACATTAGGAACCACATCTTGCAACACAAATTTGCTAGCTGTCCAAAAATCCTCTTATCTAACTTGTAGAAATCAAATTCAAGGGTAGACATATGCCCCCCTTGATTTTGCTTATTTTACAGAGGTGAAATCAAGGTAGGAATCTAACCACATCGAATAAGGAACAATCATATCATATGGCATTTCCAAGTACAATTCCACATAACGATAGACAATTAATGATGTTGGGTGTAGAATCATGATTCCAATGCATCAAATGGCGTAAAAAATAAAGTTTCCTAGCACCTATTATGGTGTTTTGAAGAAAACATACTTTATTAATGCTTAAGATAGAAAATAATGCTAATTTTATACATAAGAGTCAAAAAGGATGAAAAGAGTTAAAAGAGGTAAAAGTGGAGTAATTTGTCACTTACTATTTCATTTACCCTCTTGTAGCGTGAGAGTGAGAAGTGAGACAGAAAGATGTCGATTAGACGAGATTACAGGCCTTCACGACTAGATGTGCTTCGAGACCAAGTGGCACGTGATGAGCAACATCATGAGGTGAGTCAATTCTATGACCTTCACTTAGTGTTTTTACATTGATTTAATGATTTTTAATGCATTTATAGGTTAATTAAGGATCTTGGGAAAAGTTTGCAAAGTGTCCTCTTTCTTCACAAAGTGTTCTATTTCTTCGCAAAGTGTCTCATTTCTTTGTGAAGTGTCCCAAAAGGGTTCTAAAGTGTCTAGGGCCTTTAGGAAAGCACACTAGAAGAACTTTAGTACACTTGCTTAATGAATAGTGTAAAAATTAAAGATATTAGATGAGTTTTTAGAGCATATTGTTGTGATTTTGATAGGTACCCACCCATTTGCGGCTGGGTGAGAGACAGTTGAGCTTTTTGAGAGACCTAGCCCTAAAATTGTTGGCAGAGGAGATAAAGAATCTTCAAGCCATAGGCATCTATTGGATGTACCTCACGCCTCCCATGAGGTACCATGATGCTATGGTGATGGCTCTTTGTGAGCGTTGGAATGCGAATACATGCACATTTCACCTCCCAACTAGGGAGATGATGATTACCTTAGAGGATGTACACCATATTCTCTTAGTTATTATTCAGAGAGAATGAGTGCACTTTTGAGGAGATCGATCATTTCACAAGTGGAAGGCTGACATACAGTACTGCCTTGATAGGCTAGTACACGATGAGCACTTGAGGGTGTGAATCGAGCTACCAATGCTACTATATTTGTGAGTCCCAATGGTGAGATTGATCATGATGCACATGGTGGTGCTAGTACTTAGTCTAGATGGATGAGTGACATGCCTTAATGGAGGATTAGTTCACTTGATTCATGAGATGGCAGAGTACATGACAATCTATGGTTGGGGACATTGTATCTTGGCACACCTATTTTATGATATGGATTGATTTTTTTTTTGGGTGATAGATAGTATGGTGCATTGCACACTTCTATAGGTTTGGGGCCTTGAGCATATTACATGTGCTAGGCCTATCAGTTTCCTATGTGCTATAGTTGTAGGGTATCCTTGAGCCTTCAGCTATCCTCTACAATGCTTATGGCAGTACGGAGATTTTCATTTTAGGAAAGTGAGATTTGATTGGTTGGAGGAGGACGAGATCCTTTGGAGACCTTATCGGCTAACACTCTAGTGGCTAGATCCCATGGGATAGTTGAGGAGGATGCAACTAGATAGATTTTTGGTTGGTCGACATGACTATGTAGTACATCCTTTTTATTATGGTCGAGTCATGCAACAGTTTAGATAGGTTTAGACATCACTAAGGGTGTTCCCCTTTATCAAGAGATTAGTGCGGAGTGCTCGAAGAGCAGGTGATAGCGTACAACTCACTATAGAGGATGTTGCCTAGAGTGACTCAAATTTCTCAAATCATGATCAACCTCCAGTCTCTGATGCTGATGATGTTGGTAGCATAGATGAGCATGAGGAGTGGTGGTTAGTGACATGACCAAGTCCTATATTTCCAATGGATGTCCCTTTAGGTAATGTAGGACCAGTGCCAGATGAGGGAGATGAGGTAGAGGATAGGACTGCAGACATATTCACTGATGTTATAGATGATGAGTATGATGAGGATGTAGATCTTGATTATGATGGCCAGGATGGAGGAGACAAGGATGATGGTGATGAGGAGGATGATGTGGAGGAGTACAAGGAGGAGGAGCCACCCCTAAGTAAGAGTGATGAGGCAACGACTAGGGATCAATACAAGTGGGGAGATCCCTCTCCCATCTGTATGACTATATCATGAGCAATAGCTATAGCAAGAACTAGTACTCACAGTCACGGAGAGGCTAGCACGTCCTCCATGCCCCCTACACAAGATGATTTTGATATTGTTTAGCCTACCAGATATATAGGTGATGATATTTGATTTTATGCATGTATGTTAGTGCTTATGCTTCTTTATATATATAGCATGATGATGTGTACTGATTGTGTACTATTTCTACCTTACAGGAGTGATGAGAGATTGGTGAGATCTATACCATCAGGTGGTTGCAAAGATAGTTCCTGCATCCATTGAGAAGGAGATGGACCTAGATTACATTTCCCCACCGATTGTGGAGGAGGATCCAGAGTCACTTAGACCATTCACTAGGCTACGAGCACTGTATGAGAGTGTGACGAGATGACTCTATCGAGCCAAGACTATAGGATAATCATCCTAGACTCCAGTAGAGGTGGAGAGACTATGGGAAGAGTTATCACAGCTACAAGTGGAGAGGGAGTAGATAGCAAGGGAACATCAATTCACCCTTGGATGAATACATGGCTTAGAGTTTTCACTTAGGTTTGACGGATTGTAGTCACAATCACATTTGACCATTACTTGACGTCCGACTATCAGATCATGAGGAATAGAGTTCAAGGGATCTAATTCCCACAAAACTCAGTGATATTATATATTGTGATGAGATGTACATAAAACTTTGGATATATATATATATATATATATAAGCATATGATATTGTATGATTTGTCTTAATGTGTTTGAATGTTAAATGGCAATGTGATTAATTAAATAACCTCAAGGTAAGATCACGTAATTAATGTCTACATGATTTAACAAAGTTTATGTGATCTAAGTAAAACTTATTGCAGTTTCCTTTAGATACACCATGATGATTAAGTATGTTATGCTAAATTAAATATATTTAATGATTTAACTTATCCAAACACACAAGAGGAATTTGAATAGTATGAAACCCAAAGTAATTATAAAAATGAATTAAATAATCACTTTAGTGGTCAAGACATATGCATGATTGATTTGTCAAGAATGAAGCAATGTGAAAGCATATATGATATGACCCAATAGCCCTAGCAATGCTATTTTATTATTCATACTATTCAAATAGGTTAGACATAATACCATCACAAATGTGTGGCATTGATAGGTTCTTTAAGGGGTGTGCCATATATTTTAGTTAACATGTATGCACCAAACCCAAAAGTTTTTTCAATGATGTAAGGTCCTAACCAATTAGAACTAAATTTTTCATGTTCATTTGGGTTGGCATTGACATTGTGCTAATTATCAGATAAAACTAAGTCACCCTTGTGGAATGAGTGAGGGATAACATTAAGGTGTTAATGATTATGTTTCCTTTTGTAATAAGCTTGAAGATGTTCAAGAGTGTTAATGCGCTATTCATCGAGCATCTCAAGCTGATGTAATCATTGACCATTAGATTGCAAGTAATAAGGTGTCAAAAAATGATGTTGGATATTAAAGGTCTCCAAAAATTTCTTCACCTCATTATTCTTAAATGTGGTACCATTATCAAAAACTAATGCGGAAGGGAGTCCAAAGTGAGCAATAATGTGTTCTAGGATGAAACGACATATTACCTCATCTTTTTTAGATCGAAGAGGAATGGCCTTTACCCATTTCATGAAATAATTAGTTGCAATGATGATAAAGGTATGCCCAATGAAAGAAGGAGGTGAAATTTTTCCTATAATGTCCAATCCCCAAACCACAAAGGGCCATATCGGAAGTTGAGTTCGAATGTCACTAGTAGGAGCATGATGCAAATTGCTATGTTCTTGACATTTATGACATTTTCAAACATAATCAAAGCAATCATGTTCCATGTTGCACCAATAATACCCAATATGGATAAGTTTTTGAACCAATTTTTTCCATCCAAAATGTCCACCACAAGCACCTTCATGGGCTTGGTGAAGTGCTAGAGGTATCTCAGATTTATTTAAGTATCTAAGTAAGATACCATTGAATGACCATCGCTATAGCACATCTGCAATGATGACATATTTAGATGCAAGATTTTGTAAATGAGCATGAAGGTTTTTGGTGTTGGCTTGGGAAAGGTACCACTTTTCAAATAGTTGAATATGGTATCATACCATTCACTTGAGTTTTCCTCATTTACAATTATTAAAGCATCTTTCATTTTTTTGCTGATCGAAGGTTTCATGATAGGGTGAATAGTGAAAGTGAAAGTTTTTGAAGGATCTTGAGGGGATATAAGAGAGGTCGCACTTTCCATTGTATCTACAAGCCGATTATCTTTTCATGGGATGTTATTAATGGTAAATGTCTGAAACTTCTCTAACAAGTGCATGATAAGATCTTTGTATTTGGATAATTTATCATGCTTGACTTGATAAGTCCCATTGATTTGTTTAATTACTAATTGTGAGTCACCAAAGATCTTAATATCTTTGACACCCATGATTAAAGTAGTGTGTAACCCAACAATTAGCGCCTCATATTTAGTTGTGTTATTTGTACATAGGAATTTAATTGATATGACAAGGGAATAGGCTTTCCTATAGGTGGGATCAATATAACCCTAGCTCCAGAGCCTGTTCTACACTTAGATCCATCAAAATAGAATTCCCATGTTTTAGTTTCTATTGTCAACCCACTATCATTAGCAAAAGAGTCATTACTAGGTAATATTAGAGGAGAAGGATCATTAGCTAAGTGGTCAATCAAGGATTGGCCTTTGATTTATTTTTGTGAAACAAACTTAAGGTCAAACTAGCCATGAACATTACCCATTTAGCTAGACATCTTGATAAGTCTATTTTATTGAAAAGATGTTTGAGAGAATCAAATTTTGTCATGACCTGTATTTCAACGTTTAGTAAATAATGTCACAACTTACTAGTAGCGAATACAAGAGCCAAACATTATTTTTCAATTAGTGTCTATCATGTTTCATAATAAATTAAAGTTTGAATAATGTAATAAATAGGTTGTTCTTTTCCATTGTCATCGTGTTGAGCTAACAATTTGTTGCAAGAGCATGGGCTGATGAGGCTATGTAAAGGATGAACGGTTTGTTTGGAATAGCATGTTGTAAAATAGGTAGAGTTGGAAGGTTTGCCTTCAAAATCTCAAAGGCTTGTTTACAATCCTCATTCCAATCAAAATTTACATCCTTCTTGAGGATATGTGTGCAATGTAATGTTTGATCAGCTAAGGAGGTGAAAAAAAATGGATGGCATGAATTCTTCCTTGTAATGTGCACAATTGAGAAATGTTTCTAGGAGGTGGTATTTTTATTATAGAATCAATTTTCTTTGTGTCCACCTTAATGCCTTTGTGAGATATGATAAACCCTAAAAGTTTTCCACTATTTACTCCAAAGACACTTTTTTGGATTGAGTAACATGTATTTTTATGCATTCTTTCAAAGATTTGTTGAAGGACATTCACATTGTATTGTCTTGTTAAGGATTTGGAAAGGATGTCATCAACATAATCTTCCAAGATTGTATGTATGTAATCATGGAATATCAATTTCATTGCTCTTTGATAAGTTGTGCCTATATTCTTTAATCCAAAAGGAATCATAACCCAACAAAACATTCCCCAAATAGTTGTGAATGTTGTCTTGTATTGTTCTTGTGGGTTGATGAAGATTTGATTATAACCAGAAAATTCATCCATGAATGAAAAAAAAGCATGTCCAACAATTGAATCCATGATCATGTTAATATTAGGAAGGGAAAAATTGTCCTTTAACTTGAGGCTTTGTTCAAGTCATGAAAATATGTACATATCCTAATATGATTATCAGGTTTAGCAACTGCGACAATGTTTGAGATCCAAGGAGAATAATTAATAGGTCAAATGAAACCTGCATTGAGGAGTATTTCAAGTTCTCCTTTAACATGCAAGGCTATCTTAGGGTTCATTTTACGTATCTTTTTTTGATCGGGCTAAACATTTTCAGCAAGAACAATGTTATGTGTGACTATCTTTGGGTCTATTCCTAGCATATCTGAATATTTTCAAGCAAAATTTTTAGGAAAATCATGAAGCAAAGTTGTAGTATCATCTTGTTCTTCATCATCAATCCACTTCCCAATATTAATAACTTTTTCTTTATCATCTATTTCCATTGGTATATCAATTGTATCTCTTAAGGGGAGTGCATCAGACTTAGGAAATTCAACCCATCATATGGTTCCATGCTTGTGTTTTTCTCATTAGTATCAAAATCTTTGTGCTTGGTACTTACCATAGCATAGGTAACTTTTCTCTTGGAAGAAGACAATTTATCAGAAGCTCCTAATAGCTATTTCAAGGCTTCATCACTTTCAACGTATTCCCAGGACAATGTGGAGTCCATATCAAGGAATTCAAGATGCTTTAGTGTAAGGGTGATTCTTGGTTTACATGTGATGGCGTTGATATTGAGGGATGGTCATTGAGTTGCTTTTGTTGTCTTAGAAAAAGAGTACCCCAAACTAGTCTTTGTCTCTTGTGTATTAGGTTCTATAGGGAGATGAATGCCTTGTTCATTCTTTCCACATCCTTTACCATTATATCCTAATTGTTTCACAAGCTCATAGACCTATCCATAAAGTATTTACATTTCCTTTGGATTGGGTGGTTGTTGATAATCTATCTCATAAAAAGTTGTTGTGTAGGTTGTATTTTCTTCCAAAGTAGACGAGGTAGATGTTGGGGAGGATTCTTCTGAATTTTGAGTTGTCATGACCGTTGGTTGTTCTTGTTTATCATTCTCTTTTCGTGTGATGATCTATTCATCCATAAATGAAGGTGTGAATTCTAATGTACCCAAATTGTCACCTAATAATTTATAGACCAATTATTCTTCTTGTTTATTGGTCTCAAGAGGTTCTATGTGAGATGTTGGAATTAAAGTGTTCATAGGACTCATTGTTCCTTTTTCAAGTTGTAAGCAACTTTTAGGCTCGGGGTCTATTGTAACTTGATAAACTTTGTTGTTATAGATATGTTTCATTATTTGATGAAGGGTCGAAGGTGCAACATGCATTTCATGAATCCAAGGCCCTCCCAAAATAAGATTGTACGTAGGATCACAAGGCATGACATGAATAGGAGCTTGCAAGGTAATTGCTCCGACTGTGATAGGAAAAGTGATTACTTCGAGCGGTTGCTTTGTAGTATTGTTGAATCCTCTAATAGATAAGGAATTGGGTTTGATTTGTGATTTATCCACATGTAATCGATCTAGGAGCTTTACACTGCACATGTATTAAGGGAAGAGCCATTTTCAACAAGGGTTTTTTTGATGCCTATTGTAGTGTATTGAGAAATTATCATAAAGGCTTCATTTTGTTTCCTTAATTCTAAAGGGGGGAGCTTATGTTGATGAAAGGTAATGTCTACATTAACTATATTCATTTCTTGTATAAGAGCTGCCACATCAGTTGCATTTGTACCAAGAGGAACCACTATTTGTTGCAATGTTGTTTGGAGCATATAATGATAGTTTGGTGAATTTTGAAGAATGTCCCAAAGGGATATTTTGGTGGGAGTGCTCTTAAGTGACTCAACAAGATCATACTCTCTTAATGGAGGAGCACTAGGTAGTATGTAATTGGGCAAAGGTAAGGAGGTTGGGGTTGGTTGCAGTGGTTGTAGGTTATTTCTAGTGTAATGTGTGTGGGAAACAACATCATGCTTAGGTGGGGGTTGAGGTTGATGTGAAGGTGGGTAAAGGACAAGTTGGGGTTGAATTACATTGAAATCTTGTGTTTAAGGTTGCTCACAACAAACCGTAGTGAATGGATTTTGTGAGATGAAATCCTCAAGGGCTTCATCTAGCATATCAAAGTCATCACTACTAAAAGGTTTGGGAGATAAGTTGTTGTTAATTAGTTTAGGTTTGTCATCACAAGCCTTAGTGGATGAACTTAGTGAGAGGAAGCCTAGTAGGGATTCATCTAACCTATCCAAGTCATCACTACTAAGAGGTTTGGATGGTATAGTTTGTCGAAAGTGAAGAATTGTTTTGATTGTTTCATTGGATTGGTTAACATTTTTTTTTGCATTTTTTGATGAATTTGATCGAAATGAACTAGGAACTAATGCTGAAAATGAAAATTGTAAAAATAAAATGCTATCCATAATTACCATTAAAGTAAATGATGCTAATGCTAATGATTTGAATGTAATAGAAAGTAACCGAACAAAAAAAAAAGTAACTGGAACAAACAAGAGGTTAAAAAATTGGAAACTAAAATTTGAAAACAGTGATGCAAAATGTGTACTGGGACTGATTCACCCAAGATGGCGAATGAGTCCCAGTAGGGGTATTTTGAATTTTTTTTTGTATGTTCGTAGGTTTTTACAATGCTAATCTAAAGTGAAAATATAGAATTTCAATAGTTTGAATGATTGTAAATGCAATAATGAAATCTATATGATCTTTTCACTAATGCAATTTCTTTTGCAATTTAACAATGCAAAACCTAATGCAATGTTGATGTAAACTAGCCCTAGGATGTGAATGCACTTGAAATCAAAAGTAAAAATGTTCTAAAGACGGTTTCACCAAAATGTAAACAAATATTTTGGCTTCCTAGGGTCTTTCTAGCCCTTCTAGGGTTTTTCACCTTAAAGGAGAAAGATGGGCCAAAATGCAATGTAAACATTCAAAGATTAATGTAATATGGATGCGATATGCCTAGGTGAGATGATCTAAATGTAGAAGATTGATAAAATAGATCACTAATTGAATGAAAACTAAGAAATACAAAATGTTTAAAAACACAGAGTTGTATGTAAAAGACTTAGAAAGATGAATAGAAATGCAAGTAAAGCAAAATAGAAGGTAGTAAAACTGAATGTGTGCACCTATAAACTTGCCAAGGAATAGAAATGACTCTGAAAAATTGGAAATGTTGATTTTTTGATTGACTGGGACTCATTCACCAACCTGAGCGAATTAGTCCCAGACCAAGGTTTCTGCTCAAAAGTTTGTTTCTGCCAAAAGGGTATTGGAATCTACACTCTTCTTTGACATACACCTCCAGTGGGACTCATTCGCCACTAATGGAGAATTAGTCCTTTTTCCATTTTTTGAAAATCAAAGTTTTAGATATGCACTTTGTCACTTACACTACACTTCTAGATTGAATCTCGAATCTGAATCTTCAAACACACCTACAAAATAGAATATATTTTTTTTTGTAATGGGGAGTTTTCCTTGGCCAAACCCCTAATTTGGTAATTAAACCTTGGATGGATAATGAAATCTGCATAAAACCCTATCCCTAAGTGTGTCTAAGACTAGGAAAATTCGAAGTAAGAAAAAACCCTATTCTAATGTGCTAGAATAAGATGTTTAAAGGAAGCTTGAATGATGTAAGACTTCAACCTAAGAAACCCTACAAAATTTCAAGTGAATATTAATGACATGCAAACCTCAAATTTGAAGATAGAGAGAAAATGGAAGATGGAATCACTTTGAAAACAAGTCTTTAGGTGTGATTTGATGGCTAGTTGCATCTCCTCAACCTAGATTTCTCCATGATTCTCCATAGGAATCCATGATCAACACTTTGCAATGTTCAATCTTGAATAAGAAGTGAACTTGAAGACTTGAAAAAACCCCATCTTACTGTCCTAAAGCTTCAACTTGTCTATAGAAATACTAATAAATCTTCTTGTGAAAGATTGATAAAAATGACTAGAAGATGTTAAAAATTACCTAAAAACACATATTTATAGGCATCAATACCTAATTGCTCGTTATTTAGACCTAAGAGGTTGACATCCATTGAAAAATTGAATTAAGTCGGTGAGTTTCCTGCTTACCAAAGGGGACTCATTTTCCAAGGTGGCGAATGGGTCCCATATGAGGTTTTCAGAGGTGGGTTTTTGAGATATGAATGATTTAAGCATTATTTGTTGAGATTTGTATGATTTTTGAGTGAAATGGGCCTCTAAATAAAAAATAATGAACATTAGGGGCCTATAAATGTAGTTTTTAAGAGGTGATTGGTGCAAGGGTGTCTAAACTATAATTGAATTAGGCCACAAATTGTACTTTCTACAAAGGAGTACAATTTTCGTGGCCACAATACAACAAGAAATGAGAGAGAGGGAGAGAGAGAGGTCAAAGGATAGAGAGATAAAGAGGGAGAGACAAATTGAGAGTGAGATATAGATATATAAATAGAGAGGAGGATTGCTAGAGAGAAATACAGAAAGATAGAGAAATAGGTAAAGATATAACTTTGATATATAAAGGGAAAGATAGATAGAGAAAAGAGAGAAATAGATAGAGAAAAGACAAAAAGAGATAGAGGAAGTGAGAGAGAAACATAGAAAGAGTGAAAGAGAAACCTTGAGGGAGGGAGGGAGGGAGAGAGGCCAAGGGAAAGTGAGATATAAAGATGGTAGACATAAATATAACTATTTGTAGTGTGGAAAAATGTATCACTTTTTCACACTTAATTAGGAATTAATATTAAAATGAACTTAATTATGCCTTAATTTAACATTGTAATATGTATTTTATATATTCACATTAAGTTGTAATATGTGAGTTGTGACATTGAGTTGTTCATTCATCATTCATTTCATGATATTTTATTTCATTTCAAGGTTTAATTACCAAAATGGGGTTTGAACAAGGAAGACCCCCATTCACCCAAAAACAAACACTTTTCCCTCTCTTTGTGTGTTATAGATTTTCAAGTTGAAGAAAAGTTGATCTCTAAAGTTGCAAAATTCTCAAAATTGTCACCTTTGTTGTCATCTCATGGAAACTCAGATCCTATATTTATTTCTGACTATCTAACTATGAAAATCCAAAATCTGGAAGTGCAGACATAGGAGCAAAGGACCCAAAAAAATATTCTGGAGAGCCCTACCTAGGACCCATTTTCCATAGGGAAAATGAGTCCTTAAACAACTTTTGAAAGCACCATTTTGTGAGAGGTACACAACATTTATTTCTTCCAATATACCAAAAAATTTGTAGGTTGCTTTAGTTTTATGCTTAATCTTCTAAATCCAATTGATAGATTGTATTTTGGAGTTGATTTGCTATTTTTATTCTTTCTCCCTAAAGTATTGTTTGACCTAGACCCCCTTCCTTGCAAAAAAAAGAAATCAGTAGATTCACACTTTGACTTGATTCACCTCAAGGTTGTTAGTCATTTCATTGTGTGGATCTCATTTCCTAATGAATAAAGGAGAATAGGTCTATCTATTATCATTTTGGTGAACCCCACTTTTTAAGCACCTATTTTTCTATGTTTCACCATTCAATATTTTTGTATTAATACTTTATGAAAGGTATTTTTTTCCTAAATATTAAAAATTAAATCATCATAATCTTGAATAAAAAATAAATGCATTTTATGTCAATAGGAGCTAAGTTAGCTTAAGGGCTATTAAACCAATAATTTTGTTGTGTAACAATCATTCTCATTAATTGAACATTTTTTTTCTAGTTAAAAATATAGCTTCAAGGATAAATATGATTCATTAACAAAACATTAAATTTTTCATCTAAGTAATAGTGAATAGATATGACAATGATCAACTAAAAATATGTGAAAAACTAGGTATATGTTAAAAAAGTTAAGATATAAAGAGATGAAGAGCTAAATAGATACATATAGGTAGAGAGGAGGAGAAATATGTATGACAATGATCAACTAAAAATATGTGAAAAACTAGGTATATGTAAAAAAAGGGGGGGAGAGAGAGCGAGCTCAATATAAATCCACTATGATTATCATTTCAAGGTGATTTCAATGTTTTGTAATTATTATTTAGGGTAAATGGTCGCAAATAACAAAGATGTGAGTCATCACGATCATTACATTTTTACAAGTAAATATTTATAAAGAGAGAGGGAGAGAGAAAGAAAGACATCTAGATAGATAACTTGAGGGAGAAAAAATAGAGTGAAACAAAGAGAGATGTGAAGAGAAAGAGAAAGATGACTAAACTCTAGTCTAAATCCACTATGATTATCTTTTTGAGGTGATTTCAATGTATTGTGGTTATCATTTATGGAAAATGGTGACATATGAAAAACTTGTGAGTCATGAGGGAAGTTAGAATAAAATTGTAGCTATGAGATGAATGTATATAGGAATATGTTTGTTTGGGTTGGTTTCAAGAGCCACAAAAATGAGAGAGAAAAGAGCTTTGTAGGAAATTGGGAAGACAAATAGACAATTTGAAGGTGAAGCTATGAGTAGCCTATGGTCTTTCACCTACAATGAATAAATTGAAGATATTTAAGAGGGAGAGAGATAGAGAGAAGCCAAAAAAGAGAGACAAACATAGGGAGGAAGGCCAAGAGAGATAGATGGAGGGAGAGACATTCAAAGAGAAATAAATGGCACTTTTATATAATTTTTATTTAGTTTTTTGTGCATTCCAAGGATGTTACAACATAGGAGACTAAATTTTAAACATTAAACAATATACAAAGTTAATGTAATGGATGAACAATCAATTCAAAGTTTCTACTTGCTTGTCAAGACCTTGATTACACATACAACTTCATTTGCTTAATGACTTACCAATTGACTACGATTATAAATAAGAAAATACAAATAAATCACTAATTAATATTTAACAACTCTTTTACATACCCATTGTACACTAAGATATATTAATAATAATTATTATAAACAGTATAATGATATTCATAAATACTAGATAGAAGAGACTTTAATCTATTCAACCTAATAGATAATAGAAGTAAGATATTTTATATGTAAATTTTAACTTAGTCACATCCAAAATTGTCAAAGAAATTTTTTAAATTACACAATCTTTATTGACTTTGACATTAGAAAGTAAAAGTAAACAACCACTTGCATGACTTCACATGGGTTGAAGGTGGATGCAATCCATTTTATGGAATAAACAATAAGTATCAATTAATGTTTTTTAAATGTTGAGAGTGGAATATGCACATATATGGTAGTTTTGAGCCATATTTAAGGAAACCTTGCGTGAGAGATACTCCATCGAAACTTTATATATTTTAAATTATTAATAAAATATTTTTATTTTTACTTATTATTAAATTAAATTTAAAAATAATGTATATGTATTTTTAAAAATATTAGTATATAAAATAGAATTTAAATAAAAATAAAATATTGTTTAAAAATATTTTTAAGAAGTATAATTAGTTGTATGTGTTTTAGATAATTATTTAAGAAAGGTTTTAAATTGATGTATAGATTTATTTATATAAGTATTTAAAAATTTAAGTTTTTTTATTAAATTTATGTATCTAATATTTGTAATAATCAAATTAGTATATTTATTTTATTTTTCATTTAATTTTTTGTGCATCTTTATGGGAATGTTAATATTATAACATATCAATAAGTGACATATTTTTGTATTAAATTTGGTTTATGGTTTGATTTCTGTTCACATATGTTTCATTTTCATTTGTACTTAATTTTTTAATACATTTGTCATTATTTAATATTATTTCACTTTTATTTATACTCTCAAAATCATCATTTCAGTCTAAGACTTAATTCTGAGTGGCTTGAGATTGACTTGGTTCAACGCTAAGGTGTGGGAATGACATTAAAACTTAAATCATTGAATTCAAAATTTAAATTTTCCACTCTCAATCTATTTCATCATCATATAGGTCATCTACATGTTTGTGTGCATTGCCATCGATATCACTTGTCATTGTTAATTGAGACTGCCAAAGGGTTTTGACCTAGGATAACTCATTCACCTATCAAGATGACAAACTCATAAATGATATCCTTAGACCCACCTTTATCAGTTCAAATATTTGGAAAATCAAGGTGAACATGTTTTCAAGCACGTATACTATTAGCTCAATCCTGTACAACATAGATAAAATCTATGTTGTAAATTAATTTTGTGACACTTAAAATTGAACTTACAATGCTTGAAAATGAACTACAAAATTTTTAAGATGATAGAGAACTTGAAAACCCCATTCCTTCATCATCAATTTCAAAACTAAATAATCCATCCCATTATATTAAGTTGTCTTTGGCACCATAATTCATTAAGCAGCAAACTAATTTGGGAGAGAATTGCCTTTGCATTTGGAACATTTTAAAAATTACAGTTTCCTCCTCAAATTAATCCCATCTTTGGTTGTCTAATTTTGAGACTGCTCTATGCCTTCGAGTGCAAAATAAACTTGTATTGCTCCCCTTCAATTGGACCTAAACCTCGATTGAAGTAGAAACATTTAACATAAAGAATGTTCCACTTGCATTATATGAACAAAATAATGCATAAAGGCTTTATCCATCATATTAACAACCAACTTACTTATTTTCACCGTGTTGACTTATTGGAAGCCACCCATTAGCACTTATGGTAAACCCAACAAGAGATCACAATCTATACATGTGTGAGCCATTGCTTTCCCATTAATGTTCATTGAACTCATTTACATGTATGACTGCAACTGTCTGTCATTGTATTTCCTAGTTGCTTCATATCACATGAACTGTCACCGGTCCACCTTCAACTTTTAAAAAAGCAATGACTTGACACCAAAGGCACGCAAGGCCACCACAAAAATCATATGCATAACAATTTCTCTAGAACCGACCAACGTCATCCATGTCTTTCCTCTGCTATAAATGATTCAATCAAACCCAATCAAACCCAGAGAATATAGTTTCAATCTATGCATTTTTCTTATCATAGATCTGATACAAAGAATACTAAATTATCATTATAATCACCCGTGCAAGATCTTTAGTTCATTCAAGCCTGCATGGCTATAGGATCTACAACAGTAGAGGTGATAGCCTCTGTTGAACCCAAGAGACTTTGGATGGCCCTTGCTAAGGACAGCACAAATTTTCTTCCCAAGGCACTGCCCAATATCTTCTCTAGTGCTTCCATCATTGAAGGAGATGGAGGAGTGGGATCCATCAAAAAGTTCAACTTCACAGATGGTATCCAATTCACAGAAAGCAACTCAGTTGTTTTACATTTTTCTGGTTTCCTAAATCTTGGTAGAGATTAAGGGTGGACCCCATTCTTAAGATTTATACCAAGGATCATGCTATGACAGTATTCATCCAATTCATTTCTTTCTAGGTTACTAGTGGAACACATTTTTTAGGATTTGTAAATATGTGTCATTTCAGTTGTTTTCCCCCTTTAATATCTTATGACATGAGGATATGGATTGATCATATTTTAAGATAGACATTGGTTATGTATAATAATTTTCTTTTGAGTTTTTAATCTTAACTTTAAGGTTGATTACATTCTTAAAGATAGGTATACATGGGTCATGCTAGAATGTATCCTTTTGGCAGTTGATATCAATTTCATAAAAACTAATTCTCAGTTGTATTTTATTTTTCACTATCTTTGCTCAGGTTACCTGTGGACTTCATTCATAAAAAATGGCCATTTTGGATTTATCTCTTGTAAACCCCATTTTAGCCATTAGTAAACATGGGTCATGTCAGAATATACAGCTCACACAAGAGCACATTTGTAAGCTTTGTTGATCTAGGTTATTTTTGAAATGCAACTATAATCTTTATAACACATGGTATGGCCTACCTTATTGCTGATGGCTTATTAGACATTTAAGTTTCCATTGCACTACAAATTTTCAGATAATTTTTCTTTTTATCATATGAGGTTTTTCAGGGGCAAGTAGATATATAGCTCAGATTTGCATGGCTTCTTGGAACATATTATCTATGCAATTATGATTAGAGTAAAAAGTTGCAAAGTGTTTTTATTGATTACATGATAAAAGGGTTTCAGGTAAATTCACCGCCAACAATTCACTGTCAACAAAATCACCTTCAACAATTCATCGCTAACAATTCATCACCATGACAAATTCATTTCGCGGAAAATTCACTACCATGAATTGCTGGTGAATTGTCAGCGGTGAATTTTCCACGAGATGAATTTGTCATGATGATGAATTGTTGAAAGTGAATTTGTTAACGGTGAATTGTTGGCGGTGAATTTTCCTAGAACCAATATAGACATTGTAATATAATTGTTTTTGATACGGTGCTTATGCTCTCTTGCAGCAAACAAGGATCTGAGGTTTGACAAAGAGAGGGTGGAAGAACTCAACGAGGAGGAGCTGTTATACCGATATACTACACTGGGAAAAGAAGTGCTGATGGATGAGAAACTCAAAAGTGGCAAATTTGAGATGAAGTTCAATCGGATAAAAATTGACGATGGTGATGAGTGCCTGCTTGTATGGACTTCTGATTTTGAGACATTCTCTGAATCACCACCCTCAGAGACTAAGATTCAAGAGTTCAGGGCTGAAATGGTTGCTGTGGTGAAGATGGTGGAGTCATATCTTTTATCAAATCCTGAACTGTATAACTGAATCATCGTAACTCTGTTAATTATAGATTGTTTATATACCATGCCAAGGGCAAGGCAGGCTTTGTACTAGGAAAGTTTTGCCATGTTAGTTTGTGTTTGTATCTGTTCAGAACAGTTTTTTGTTCGGTTCATCTTTTCCTAATAATTGATTGTGTTCTGATCATTTAAATGGACGTGGAAAACCATGAAAGATGTAGAAATATAAAAGTGTAACTGGTTGATTGTTGACTAAATATAATTGTGAAGAACCATGAAAGATACAGAAACATAAAAGCGCAAATGGTTGAATATTGACTAAATATAATTGATTTTACAAGACCAAAACACATGGGGCTCATGATCAAGCATTATTAATTAATTAATAAGATGGGGATATTATAGTTGCAATAGTCGTATGAATTTGCTGGTCAATAAAATTCTAGCATAATAAAATACCCAAATGTTAATTGAATATAGCTCAAGCATACCGAATAGCTATAGCATTCATCCAATAACTTGAAAAGGAAGAGGACAAGGATGATCAATAGGATAACTGTTAGGGTAGAGAATTTGAATGAACAAGAGGATGAAGATGATGGTGGGAGGGATGCTTTACTAGTTGCTATTGAGGATGAGCTCTCGGTCCATTTGTTGGTAGATTCATCTTTTAAGGTTTGCTAGTAGATCTATTTCTGAGGGCTTAAAAATTGAAGAGCTTGCAAGTGTTTATTTTTAAAGTTGCAAGCTCCACACCATTATAGGTAAGACTAATTCTCAATGGTAAATGAATTTTTCATCAAGAGAATAGAGGAAGAACTCATCAACAAATGTGAACAATTAAAGGTTTGTTCATAAAAGTGGATGAAATCTCCTTTACTTTAGGTTCACTATGTTGGAGAAGCCTAGATCTGAAATCACAAATTAACTTTCCACTAGTGAAACAAAATAATGTACAAGAGCATGCCTATCATATAAAATCAGAGTCCTTGCATATATAGGAATGGTAGAGAAGGTACGAAGGGAGGATTGAACCATTGACTACCCTTCCAAAGGTGCAACACATGTATGCTCATATGACAAGTGTGTGAGCATGTGTGAAGTGTGCATGATGCAATGAAAATGTACAAGTGAACAAGATAGGACTTGTGATGACCCCTAGAGACTACTATCACATAAGTACAAGAAATTTTCCCCCTGTAGGAGAGGAAAAAAAGACTATGGAGGCCCCCATAATGTGATGGATTTTCTAGTGCCAAGTGATGATTGAAGAATAGTACAAAATGTGATCCTTGAATGTTGAACAACATTTCTTCCTTATGGAATAAGATAAACAATAGATAGGTGTATGAAATCCTCCCATGTGAGAAGAATATGAGTCTCTAAATGGTGTCGACAATCCAAAGACAATGATGCAATCTTTGAAATCTTCTCAAATGCTCCATGTGAAGGTTGATGTAGAACATGAACCGAAGAAGCAATGTGTGGAATGCCAATGCATGCAAATCCCACTTGAATTCTTGTTATAAATATTTTATGAAAGCCCTTAGTGAAGCCTCTTAAAAATCTAAAGTATTACAAGAACTATCATCAAAGAGAAGACTATAGAGGAGGAGATTCATTCTCTTTAGTCTTTAAGATAGAGAAGAGTCTAAAGGGAGTGAATTTTCCTCAACTACCTCAAAGGCTATGCTCAAGTGATGGGGATGGGGAAGAAAGGAAGGTTTGACTATGTTTCATGATATATTTTGATAAAGGGGATTTTGGGACTCAAGAGAGTAGACTACATAGGCCTCTGGTATAAACTAACTGGCTCTCAGCCAGATGAGGACAATGTGGGACTCAAATAACAATGTGACGTGCTGTCATCTTAGGGACACACTGGTGTCTCATATAGACAAAGAGTCAAAATTTCAAATAGAGACTCATATAACCTACTTTCTACTTAGAAGCCAAAATTTGAATATTTAACTAAGTTGATAGAATGCTAAAATAAATGAAAATAATAACAATCTAATACTATAGGAATTTAGACTAAATTGATTGAAATGACAAAGAAAGGTAGGATGCCAACTCACAAAAGGTTTGTTAGGAAATAATGCATAATACCCACAATTTTAATCCATTTCCTACATAACCCCATGAGAGATAAACATGCATACAAGTAGCCATAATGCATAGATCAAATAGACAAGCCACAAGATAATACAATATATATCCTTGGAAAACCCTCAAGTGGGAAAAACAAGCCTCCAAAAGCATCCATACTCCATTTATTATTCAACAATAAACATTACAAGAGTTACAATGAATACCTTTGAAGCATCAAGCCTCTCAAATGCATCCTTCATGCATTCAAGTACGATCTCATGCCAAGTTTCACATACATCTCATGCCAAGTTTCACATATGCACTTCTCAAAAAGACTCAATAATGACAACTCATTCACCCAGCCAACCTTAACCACTAAACATGTGCTTGCTTTTATAGATTCAAGCTCACACAAATACAACTAAGTGGTAAGATAAAACCATGTGCCACAAAATCATGTGAAGATAAAACTACTAATTCCCTTATTTAATATTGGATACTAAGTTTTCACTTTATTAAATATTTTCCTCAATATTAAATTATTATCCCACGTCTCTACACATTAAATAATTATACAATGTTACAATACAACATAAAGTGGTCCCTAAATAATTACCTAGAGTGATTAACCACACCTTTGAGGTGCATCACAAATAGACTAGCACTTGCACCAGGAGGGGTGCAAGGGTTACACCGATAGAAAAATATATAAGTAAACATGGAAATGAAGTGTAGTTTAAAATATATACAATCTTGTTTGCAAAATATAAAAAATGTCTATAATATATATTTGGAGATTGAAAATTGAATGAAAGATTTGCAACTATTTCAATTGTGATTTGCAAAATATACAAGATGTCTCTAATATATATTTGAAGATGAAAAATTGAATGAAAGATTTGCAGCTATTTCAATTGTGGTGATATTGTATTTGATGATTCCATGTGCTAGTATGGAATGATCCCACACATACTTTTATTTCTTTCCTTTTTTATTTTCCTACACAGTAAAAAAAAATGTTAGCATAATCACATCATAAATACAAAGTTGGTTTTAAATAAACAGTAAAAGTTACATTAAAAGTGAAAGTAGTTGTTGGTTAGAAAAGAATAGATTGGTAGCATGATCAAAGTAGTTGTTGTGGAAGTATATGAATGTAGAACACCCACCTACATGCAATGAAGTTGTGTGTAAATATAAAAATGTGAATGTGTATAATATGAAGATGGTAAGAAAAATAGAACACAAAAAGTTTATGCAGAGAAGGGTGAAATTTCATGTGTACTTGTACTCATCATAATAAGAGAAGATCTCTTCCTTTTTCCTCATAATTGTATTTGGATTATTTTTCATTCTTGAATGTTGATTGAAGGAAAATGGTGGATCTATCCTAAAGACATTTATTGATTTAACTCTAGATATAATTGTAAAACTTAAGCCTTGTCTTTCTTTTTCACCTATATCAATTGTTGCTTTGTTGATTGTTATTCATATTTTTATTTAATGTAAATATGAATAAGTAAAATCATGAATTTCCTAACGGTATATTAGCTAGATTAAAAAATATAAAAAATACCCTAGGATATAAAATTGAGACTCTTACAAACAAATAAAAAAATGGAATTTAATTTAATAGATTAGATTTTCTAATGTTGATGTGACAATCATAATGGTGCAAAATTATTAGTATTTATTTTAAATCCTTAAGATGTGTTACATGATTACTTGTAAAAATTGATTGTTGAAATTTCAAAGTCAATTTCATACCACAAAATTATTCTAAATCAAAACTATGCCATAAAATTAATATGTATCCTATGAAATTGTCCTTCTATGCATAAAATTAGTCTTTAATATTTTGTGATCTAAAACAAAAATTTTCTTACCTTCTTTGTATTTGGATCTATGACAATTGGGTAGAGAATATTTAGAAACACCATTGAGGAGTTTGGTAGGCAAGGTTTACTCTGCCTTACTTAAATCTCTAGATTGGTTGATTCAACTATTATTTAATAATGATTAAAGGAATGCCAAACAATCATACAATATGCCTACTCATATATTATTATAGATATCATGTTGATGAAATACTTTCAAATAATATACATTTATGTGTGCAAGAGGTGCCTAATTATTCTTAGATGGTCATAAAGAGTTAGGGCTTGTCCTTTTATATATCCCTAAATTACAACCAAATTTTTTTGTGTTCTAATAGACAAGTAATGACTAATTGGAAATAGATGTCAAAATCCAAATTATGTACCATATAATTGATTTATTTTGGGGATTAAATATTCTAGATATTTTGTTTAACTTATAAAATGTGAAAAGTAAAAAATGATCAAAGATCGCATAAATTAACTTTAAAAAAAATAGGTGACGTATATGCTAATTATAAAAAAATATCAATTTAAAATAAACTACAAAGAAGAAAAATATATAATTTTAATCATTACACTATTAAAAAATTTTACACACAACCCACAGTAAACCTGGGAGTGATAGTACGTTGTTCTTACACAGTTATGATGAATTTTCTAGATCTGATTAAATGCCACAACACAAATTCAAATGTTGTAGAAATAGCACTGGATCGATCTTAAACTGTAAAGTGATAACCAAATACAAACATTTCTGAAACTGTAAAAATCAATTGAATTTGAATGTGCACAATGATAATGCAAGATATATCATTTGATAGTAGTCAGATCACACACCTCACAAACATCAATAATATCTAATAATTTCAAAATAACCAAGCACAACAATGACATATTGATAGTCTCAGATCTTCAGAGTGCCCTAGCATTTGAAATCCCAACATATTATATATTTTTCTCCATTCCTCTTTGGTGGATGATGATTCAAACCTTTGACTAATTTAAAATGTGATGAATGACTTTAATTTTATGGCTTTTAGTGTCCATCCATATATCAATTTTGAATCTAACCATGTAGAGAAGATAGAAGAATGTCGCCTCTCTTCCATATGCATGCTTTGCTCCATTCAAAAACCTTCAAATTCATTCACTAAGGTGGTGCAAAAATTCAAATGTGTAAAGTGTAGATTCACTCCAAAGAGCTTGGATTGCATTCCATAAAGTTTGGAGTACATGTACACCACCTTGTACAATATTTTCTATAGGAAAGTTGCATTACTTTAGAAAAATCTATTATGAAATGTTTCAATATGTACCTTAGGAAAAAGTGATTATAGAAAGCACAACTCAACTATTGATATTGCTTGGAAAACATGCAAGATGATCAAAATGGTATTGGTTGTTCATCCATTTCACATTCTATTCATTGAATATGTGACTAGGTAGTGATATTGATATCTTAGTCATTGGAAGATGACAATGTTAGGTGGCTCAACATATTCAATAGGGGTATGAAGCATCCCATCCTCACTTATTTCTAGTATTGCCTAATCTTTTATATTATGTTATTAAACAAATCCAACAATCATGATTCTCCCAACATCCTACAACCTTTCAATCAATGACACAATTGTTAAAGCCTTGAATCAAACTTGTGGTACAATATGAAACCAATTAAATTGAAGCATCTTTCATATATTTAAAAAACCCTAATTTTTTTTATTTGTTTGTTTTAGAATGGATAATTTGATCATAATTTGGAGAATGAAGGAACCACTAATATAATACTAATACTAGGAGGGGTCTCACATATGTGAGAGAGATGACCATTGATTGTAGGTCAAACAATGTTTTATAACACAAAGTGCATTTACTAAAGACCTTGAGGCCATGACTAAAGTGTAACTCATGCTTTTTTTCTTTGGCTCAACAAGGCGTGAATCTAGGGACCTTGTAAGACCCATGGAATTAATTAGACTAATCACATACCACATGGTTAGGATTTGATCATAAGGAAGGAAACATACAATACTCAAGATCCCCATTACAACATGGGGGCAACCATTAAGCTTTTGACTACCTATAAGAAACAGTGAGCAGATATCAGAGGGTCCATTGCGCTACACTAGTCGGTAGCAAAAGAAAGTGCTGAGCAGGTTGATGAGGATCTACAGATTTGAGATCTAGGGCTACAACATAGCATGTAGTCAAGGTGCGCGCTCGCAAGGTTTAGCTACTAAGACCTTTCCGTGCACCACCGATTATGATACAACATGAGTTGGGCCCACCAAAAGGTAGCCAAGTGAGCTCCATGTGGCAGATGCAAATATGCATACCACATCAAAAAAATCCATGCGCTTACTACCACCAAATGAACCATGTATTTCTACGATTAAGTATTCACATAAATTTAAACTTCACCAAAGATAGATAAGATACTTGATCAAAAGGCGATCATTTTCTAACAGATTTGAGCTAAATATAACTAGCAATTGAGGTGGGGAGGTCATGTAGGAAAAATTTAGTTCTATTTTTCTTACATTTATGCAGAACATGAGGTCAATTGATAGGTCATTTAACAAATGATGTTTGTGCATTTAAGGTTGCTATATATAACAAAAACCCCTCTCTATATGCCTCTCTAGGTCCATTGATATAGTAGACCAACACTATTTTTGAATGTGTATAAGTTTCCATTAGTTGTCTTTGTTTGCAATAACTATACACATTTATTTTCCTTATAATTAGATGCATATGATTCAACAAAATAATGTTGCACGTAATCTATTCTTAATCCATACTCCTTGTTCAGATGAAAAAGAATCGGTATGCTTGCCTATCTAATGGAGCTTTGACCCATATTGTATGTGATGATTGAACTTGGAAACTGTGACATTTTACGTGATTCCAGGACTCATGACATTCATTTATATGAACTTCATTAATTGCATTGACATGCAAGACCAATCAAATTGTAAAAAAGATTTTTGTTTGCTCATGATATTCATTTATATTAACTTCATTAATTGCATTGACATGTAGGTCCAATCAAATTGTAAAAAGGATTTTTGTTTACAACTCAAATGGCTCCATCAATTACTCTCCACTTACTTTTGTCATTTGGTAAAGTATTTTTGTTTAGATTAGTTGTATTATCTCTCGCCAATGTTAGGTCAACCATTCATAATTAATTACATATTCCAAATTATACATTACATATTCAAGGTATATAATTTTATAGAAGTGCATGTAGATTTTGTTTCATTTATAATTAGATATTTATAATGTTGCTTCACATCTCTTTATCTAGTAAGATAGCTGATAGATTTGCTAATTCACAAATATTTGCAAATTATTTCAAATATAAGAAGTTTCAAATTATTTCAACTCTAAAATTATTGTTTCATGTATCATAAATGTGGTAAGCCTCTTAATTTTCCTATAGTTAATTTTATGAAATAATAGCAATAGATATAATTATATAGTCTCAAAGATACTTTTTAGTGAGGTTACATATGAGAAGGCACCAATAAACATCATTTTGATGTGCTCTTTTTATATTAAAATATTTTTACTCAGTCATAGATAACAATGGTTTGAAATATGCGTATACTTGTAAGTGTTAAATCCTTTTTCTGTTGAGACAAATAAACTCCCCCAAAATAATTACCATACTGGTATACCTCAACCCTCTACATGGACTTGAACCAGTAATTTTGTGTGGCTTTTTAATTTAACGAAGATGTTTTCTTTTTGGTCAACTCTAAACATTATATAACCCATCTTAACACAAGTATCTGGATGTTCATGGTAACCACCTTAATTTAGGTGTCGATTTTTTCTATGCTATTCTCTATTTGTGTTTTCAAACATTTTTTGTGCACTTTATCCTTGTAGTCTCTAAGTTATCTTTGCAATTCCAACTTGTAGTCTCTAAGTTATCTTTGCAATTCAATTTCTTACTATAGGTGTGGCAGAACTGCAACTTCCATACATTTAGTATTCTTCTTTGAAAAAGGATTTCTCCTTTCAGTAAGATAAGTTGCAAGTCATGTTTGAAGGTGTGGCTTTACTTTAAATCAACGGGCTGTTAGTTTTCTCATTTCCATTAAAATTTACCAAAAAGTAGATCTCATTGTGTGGATCAATAAGTAATCAACTTCCATATATCCTTTTTGGAGATCCCTACAAAACATGATGAATTTAGTGTTCAGTGTTTGAGTCGAAACATGATTCAACCTCTATAACATTTTGGAAACCTTATGATTTGTGAGGAAATTCTGATGGGTTTTTGGCTTACTAATGTCAAGAAAAAGCTAGAAATGAAGCAAAAGTCCATAAAAAATAAAGGCAATATAAACATAAAAGCTTTGAATTATTTATCTGACAATTAGAATGACCTGAAATTGATATGAAGTAACTACACAACTCAATTCACCTGCCCACTAATTTCCATTAAAAACTTGTCCATTTGACCAACCAAAGTGCTCGTGAGTGTTGATTGACAAAAAACTATTTGCAATAGGTAGAAACAAACCTGCAACAAGAAAAAATTGACTGCCATCCACCAAAGATGACAGTTAACCAATAAAATAGTTTCCTTAACTGGCTAAAATCATTGGCTTCCTGTTTTACTCCAAAATTCTAGAAGTTGAAAGGTAAAAATGGCATACAAGAGCTGAGGAAACCACAATGAAAATCTAAGGAAGTTTGGAAACAAATAGAAAAAGTGGGAATGGCATCCATAACATCAAATGTAAACTTTCATTGTCAAGAAGGTTCGTTCATTGGAGGTGACAGTTGAGGTTTTAGTAAGCTAGACAAAACAATTATATCAAATGGATCTTAAAAGAGCTTTTCTTTGTGGTAATTTAAATGAAAAAATATATGTACAATGACCCTCTAGTTTTATTGAGCCTAGCCAATAACATCTCATTTGAAAATTATAGAAATCTTTATATGATCTTAACTCTTAAACAAGCTCTTAGAGAAAGATTCATGATTCTATGTAACAACATCATCTTCTAATCTTAATCCTTTCAAATGAATTAACATCACTTGTATTGTGCAGTCAAATGAACATGGGTTTCATATTATTCCCATTTCTTCATAATATATTCTACCCCTTATTTGTTCATGCATATTTACTCTACAAGGAACTTGTCATTGGAAACAATTGTAAACTCAAAATTGAAAGTATCATGTGACATGTAGCAACCGTGTATGGTGTATAGGAGGATGAGGAAAACTTAAAAAATAATATCATGAAACAGTATTTCTTGTGTGAAGAGTATGATAGAAGTGGAAAAAACATTACAAATGTTATTAAATTAGGTATGGATCATTGTAGTATTTGAAAAATTGAAAAATGGTGTGTAAACATGTGTGAGATTGGTGCTTGGGAGAAAAATAAAGGTCTTTAGGAGAAAGATGAAAAACATCTATCAAAAATATATACAGCAAAGTCCTCATATCAAACACTATAAAATAAGTTTATAAATATCAACGATCCTTTGATGGATGTCCATACCCTGTTCCAAAGCTCCCATTTTGGCATAGGCAGGGAGGATATTGGTGAGGGTTGTGGAATTTGGCCTTACACCTGTCAATTGCATTTTCTTGAAAGTTTCTAAAGCATTTTCAACAAATCTATTTTGTACATATCCTACAATCATTGCAGTCCATAAGATGACATCTTTTTCAGGTATTCTATCAAATAGTTTGTGTGCCTTGTTAATGCTTCCACTTTTTGCATGCATGTCTACTAGGGCAATTGCAACCATAATATCGGACAAAGTTCCTCTATCCTTTATGCTTCGATGGATGTCCATACCCTATTCCAAAGCTCCCATTTTGGCATGGGCAGGGAGGATGCTAGAAAAGGTTGTGGAATTTGGATTTAAACCTGACAATTGCATTTGCTTGGGAATTTCTAAAGCCTTTTCAACAAATCCCTTTTGTGCATATCCTGTAATCATTGTAGTCCATGATACAACATTTGTTTGAGGCATCTTGTCAAACACTTCATGTGCTTTGTCTATGCTTCCACATTTTGCATACATGTCTACCAAGGCAGTTACAACTACATCTGACAAACTTTCTCTCTCCTTTATGCTTTGATGGATCTCCATACCCTGTTCCAAAGCCCCCATTTTTGCACAGACAGAGAGAACAGAAAGAAAGATTGTGGAGTCTAAGCCTCATGTCTTCTAGCGTGGAGAATCCCAAGTAATGTAAGCAGGTTCCAGTGAGAGAGACCACTAATAAGCTCTATTTCTGTTATGAATTCCTTGACGACACTATAAGATCTGAAGAAAGCCTTATTCCTGAACTAGTGGGTTAATTAAAGATGACATCAGATAGGAAAATGCCAACAAATAAAGAAATAGTGATAAATACTCACAACTCCACACAGAAATTGCAGGCAGCGAACAAATTTTAATCAATATTATTTCTCAAGCTTACAAAACATATGAATTTTTTTATGACTGTTGCAAAATAGTTTTTATTGAAAAACTAATAAAAAAAGAGCTAACACTAAATATTAATAAAGTACGCAGCATCCTAAAATAGGAGATAAACAAATAAAACAGAGCATGCATCAATCATGCATTGATTGCTCAACATTAAGATTGACAAAACTAAGAGTAAACTAAAGTAAACTATAACTACTACTAGCTGTCCAAACCACCGCTAATTCAAGAGGCTGAATTTGTGCATGACATTGGAGTCAATTAGCATGGTGGTGTGAACAACAGTTAAGGTGAGTCTGCATGCATCATTTGCCAATAGACCCTATTCGATTCACATTGGAAACAACCTTTTCATAGCAATTTCTCTCTCACTCTAGAACCTTCCCTATCACTTCACAGACAATTCAGTTTGCTTTTACATTTTAGCTAGGGTTTCATTACCAATAAAAGAGAATCAAATCATCAGTATCTTTCCCCTAATTCCAATTCCCCATCTACGGAGATCTTTGTCAGCATATAATATTAAAAGGAAAACGAAAAATAATTGTTATGGAAATCACATCGCGGATTTTTGTTTCGCCATTTCCTCATAAGGCTAGGCTCCCTACGCTTGCAAATACAATTAATTTGCGTTCAGTCAGTATCACTCTCGTGAAGGATTATTTTTTCCTCAAATCCCCTCAAATGATTCTCTGTAAATACTTTGGTCGATTTGTTTAGAATGATGATCTGTGATTTAAATATGAAGTTAAATCATATTATAGGTAGAGGAGTAATTTGCCTCAGTTGGGAAGCAGGCTTTGACATTATATTGCGAACAACTCGAGGTTTGAATTATCTACACAAGTATTCTCATGTTTGTATCGTGCACAAAGACATCAAACCAGCCAACATTCTGTTAGATGAAAAATTTGAGCCTAAAATTGTAGATTTTGGGTTGGAAGAGTCTTCCCTCATGATAGAATCCATCTCACCACAAGGATTAAGGGAACACTATAAAAAAAATTAGTTCTTTATGAGCCCTATTTTTCAGTGCTTTAGATCCAATAAAACTTCAAAAAAATTAGGAACAGTAAAGATTTGCACGAGAGCAATATATCAATGGCGTCAAACAACAGCAGAAGGGTTTTAGTGCACCCACTCAGTAATGGCCTCTATCTCAGGATGCCTTGAGCAATATAAGGAAGGGCAACTGATGATGAGGCCCACACAGTAGGAAGGAGATAAATAATCTGGTGAAAGTCAAATTCTAAATGGAACTATCCAACGATGGTGATGTTGAGTAACTTGATAGAGGGAGCGTCTTCGGGTAACAAGCGACAACCATCGGTCTTTTTTGAAAAACAAGATAAAACAACATCGAAAAATCAACATCTAGGATCAGTTTAATCATCTCTGATTGTAATCAACCGTCCATTTAACATTTTAGGTTGGTCCATTTCATATTGGATTTTGGCGTAAATAAAAAGAAAGCAAAGAAAAGAAAAATAAAAACTTACCCACTGAGTCCCATGGAGATGGCCCCCGCAGTGACCTCTGCCAGTCTAGCAGTGATGATAATGGAAGAGGATGCAATGGCAGGGGAAAACGCCGCCACTAGCGCAAAGGGCACCTTCAGTCCATCAGACATCCCTACTATAACATCGCACACCTCCCAACTCTTAAAATCCTTCTCCCGGTGGAGCAGCCCCTTCTCCACACCACCATAATTTACCCCCGCCTTCCTCCATAATTCACTTCTCCCACTCCCCTGTTCTGCCTTTTACCTGGGTATTTATAGCCCTGGGTTCCGCACTTTCCTAGCCTATGCTGTCTAGGTCTAGCCATCCCAAGGCTGTGAGCAGAATAACGTAGCTCGATGGTTGCTGCACAGATTATGTTGTCAACTATGTCGATGGAAAAAATGCGCAGAGTTGGAGGAAAAATATTATGAAAACCAACCAAAGCAAAATTTTAAAAGATGAGACGAACCCAACACCAGTCTCCCTACAAGGATACTTCAATCTCTTCATAATAGGAGAATTGGGTAAAGGAGGCAGGGGATTCGAACAGGAGCCTCATCCTCTACTTCCATTTTCTCTGTTCAGAATGTGACCCTATACATTCTCTTCACTATCTAATTTTGAATCAAATAAATTTTTTGAATTTAAATAGAATTCAATTTGATGAGAGCAATCGGATTTGATCTCATCTTCAATGCATTTGTACATAATTTATTTCTGCATAATCAAACTTTTGAAGACATTAACGAGTCTCACAAATTTGACCGTCATCTGGCAAACTCCAAGTCTATCTATTTATCGAGTTTAATCTAACGGTGATCAAAATATAGTAATCCATTTCCTGTTTAACGGCAACTTACCAGTTGTTTGGCGGAGTGAGATAGGTTTTAGGCTGAAACCTCCCACAATATATAGCCTATCGGCTAATAATTATTTAATAATTGCAACATTATAATATAACATTTTATGCAATGGTGTACAACACCATATTCCAACATTCTCCCACTTGTTGTATACATTGCATAAGGGATTAATCAATAAAATTCATCATCATAGCCATAAATGTAACCACATGAATCTCCAACATGCTCTTGTGCTCCATCAAGATACCTACAGTAAAACTAAAGTGACCACAATCTCAAGCAAGAACTCTTCTCATCCTCCAATGTGCCACTTATGGGAGAAAAGGAACATGCCAAGGTAAAGATGCACCAATACAAGAACGCACACATCAAATCCAAGTCATAAAAAAGGCTCCAAACAAGTTGTCAGAGGTGAAAATTCCACAAGATTAGAAATAGCATCCCAAACACATGCTAATACATCCAACCATGCATACCTCCTAGGTATCAAATACATCAATACACTCATGCCAATAACATATGCAACCCATAAAATGCAATCACAAGCTCCCTGTATCAAACTTGTCAATAAAGAACATACATATCTAGGAAATCCCACTACATGGGTAATGCTAAAGCATGTCACCTATACAAATAAACACTAATATATCAAGGTGTGATAAATAATCAACAATGGAGTACCAAGGATAATCACAATGATCTACACATGCAACATCAAATAGCTACATACTCTCTCACAACATGTTGCCACCATCCTCCCAAATCATATGAACATGAACCTCTAGGAAGGAACCATGAAGAGAAAAAACTTGTAAACCATAATATGTCCTTCTACCAACACCTCAAAAGTGTAATGTACTATGTCAAGTATTCATGATCTACTAACAAACCCAAATGAGAATTCTCAACAACACCCAAACACTCAATATCATAGATCAAGTACATCATATGAATCATGTGTAATGCCAATATGGGGGTATGTGTAGGATCATCATGGAAAAAACAGGCCCTTAAGTGGCAAAAAATTTAGAAAAATCAAAGTTAGGCAACTTGACGTAAAAATTTGAATAAGTTATCTATATTATTTAAAAAATATGTAACAATAGAATTTGTAGAAAATTGAATGTAGTTTGTAAACTACTAGGTTTTTTTAAAATCTATTTGGTGAAAATTTGAAATTTCAATGTAGTAGTACTTACATTTTAGGGAAAAAATAAGAAGTAGGTGTCTGTCTGACCACCCTAACCACAATAAAATGATAATATTTTTTTATAATATTTTAGATATAAGTAGAGGAATTATGTCCCGATGTGATGCATATTTTTTTGTAATTTTTTTCAAGTAAATAATTAATTATGAATTTTTTATTACAACTTTTAAAAAATATAAAAACTTGTATGTTTGACCACCTTATCTTGGTCAAAACTTCATGAAATTCAAATTTTATTTTTTAAATCCTATAATATGTGAAGCATAGAATGTGACACATGTTTTGGATTCAAAAAATATGATACCATTTGAACGCTATAAATGTTTTTCAGTCAGCCTATCAATCAGGACTTTAGTCATAATTCAAATAGAAAATGAAAAGTAATTACTTATTAAATTCAATGTAAAGCATAATTTATATTGGTGGAAAGCTGATAATCTCCTTTAAAAACCCTTTTTGTTTGATCAATTTTGGGTAAAAAAAAGTCGTTAGCCACATACCCATCATATTGCCACTTTTTGGCCCATCATGATCCTGCACATACCCATGGATGTAATCCTCTATAACCAAGAAGATCAACCTCAAAGTATCCATTCCAAAATCAATAAATCTATTCATAAAACATCTCTTAAACTTCTCATCAATAAATGATAACATAAACTCAAACACACAAGGAGATAACCATGCTAACCATCCCTCAAATGAATCCTCCAAAACTAACTATCCATAACTCAAGATCCATATCTATGAAAGATAAAGCATCATAAAATCATGGTAAACAATCCTCAAATGAGTCTCCCAAAATCAATCACCATGAATCAACTCATCCCTTGAGAAATCAAAGCATGAAACGAAAAAAAATAAAAATAGGATGGGTAATACTTATAAGATGATAAACCGTTGAGTAGACCAAGAGTGAGGAATAATAATTAGGGAAAAAATTAGTGGCAAATCTTCGCCAATTAGCGAATTCTAGGAATCGGCCAAGTTGAAATTGGTGAATTTCTCACACCCATGAATAGGGTGTACAAATCGCCTGGATTTTACGAACTATAGGTCCAATGCATGTCCATTCGTCAATGAGTTTTTTTATGAGGCATATTTAAGCAACAAATTTTCCATTTTCAAACTACGTGTTTCAATTGGACCAACTAATATTTTTGCCTGGAATCCCGAAAGCATTTAATAAAATAGCTACATATTCACCAATACCCATGGATGTAATCCTGTCTAACCAAGAAGATCAACCTCAAAGTATCCATTCCAAAATCAATAAATCTACTCATAAAACATCTCTTAAACTCCTCATCAATAAATGATAACATAAACTCAAACACACAAGAAGATAACCATGCTAACCATCCCTCAAATGAATCCTCCAAAACTAACTATCCATAACTCAAGATCCATATCTATGAAAGATAAAGCATCATAAAATCATGGCAAACAATCCTCAAATGAGTCTCCCAAAATCAATCACCATGAATCAACTCATTCCCTTGAGAAATCAAAGCACAAAATGAAAACAAATAAAAATAGGATGGGTAATACTTATAAGATGATAAACCGTTGAGTAGACCAAGAGTGAGGAATAAGAATCAAGGAAAACTTTAGTGGCAAATCTTCACCAATTAGCGAATTCTAGGAATCGGCCAAGTCAAAATTGGTGAATTTCTCACACCCAACATGATGTCCAAATTGCCTGGATTTTATGAACTATAGGTCCAATGCATGTCCATTCGTCAATGAGTTTTTTTATGAGGCATATTTAAGAAACAAATTTGCCATTGTCAAACTATGTGTTTCAATTGGACTGACTAATATTTTCGCTTGGAATCCCCAAAGCATTTAATAAAACACCTACATATTCACCAATACTATTAAAATAACATTGTATCAGGACCCATTTCACCAATTAAAATTTACAAATAGTTTCTTGTGAAGACCCATTTCGCCAATTAAAATTTATAAATAGTTGCTTATGAGGACCTATTTTGCCAATAACATTAAAAAATAATTACATTCGAGGACACATTTTGCCTTGAAAATTACAACATATTGTTGTATAAGCACACATGATTTGCCAAATATTTAATATACCATTTAAAAATCTCATGGAATTTGCCAAATATGGAATCATGGATTGATATAAATACAATCGAAAGCATCATTTATTCTTACACATTTTGTTCAGTTATGAGGTTCTACTTCTACTTCTCGATTCATAATTCAGCGAAAGTTGAAAACGTAGACTTAAAAGGTGATTGATCATTTCTTCATAGTGTTATTAGTTATAATAATAAGTTTTCTTTATCTCTTTTCCATTCTTGCTTCAACAAAGTGAACCATCAACCAAGTTGGGGAATCACGAAGTTATGAAAATTTAGAACTCCGCGACAAGGTTATAAAACTATGAGGACTAGTGACTAAGTTTAGGACAAGCCAAAAATTTAATATTTTATTCCATGGTATTGAATTTGATATGTGATTCTGCATCATTTTTAAAGAACAACACTTATCACACTACTTATAAATTCCTATTGCATTGAAATTCACACAATATTTGATAAATTTAACTGAAAGGAATTTTATTAATCGATTCCTTGAACAGAAATAAATACAATCGAAAGTGTCATTTATTCTTACACATTTTGTTCGGTTTTGAGGAGTGAGGTTCTACTTCTCAATTTTGAAGTCACCGAAAGCCAAAAATGTAGACTTAAAGGTGAGTGATCAATTCTTCATAGTGTTATTAGTTATAACAATAAGTTTTCTTTATCTCTTTTCCATTCTTGCTTTAGTCTTAAAGATGCTATTGAGTAGGGAACGAGATCTATATTATTTTTCTCTATCCTTAAACGAAAAGACATTTTTTTCTAGTTTTTATTCAAAGTGAGAGATGAATATGTTGAATGAATCAGAGATCAATATGTCAAGAAACTTGAGCAACAAGGATAAGGCTCCTGCCACTCCTTAGGGTGGTGAAGAGACTCCTGCTGCTCCTCAGGCTCCTTAGTGTGGTGAAGAACCTCTCGCCGCTCCTTAGGGTGGTGAAGAGACTCCTGCCACTGCCACTCCTTAGGGTGGTGAAGAGACTGGAAGGCCATCAAAATGCCAAAAACTTAGACATACCATACAGTCTTACTTTGGAATTTCCAAGGCTTCTATTTATGATCCATCAGGTCAAGATGGAGCTACATCATCAACTCTTCCACCAAATATTGGTAGCATTCACAATACCTCATTGTCATTGATTTAAATCAAAATGTATCAAATCAGGATGATAATACCACAAAAGATGTTCCAAGGGATACCTTGGGCCTAGTTAGCTAGAATGAGATAATTGATTTGGATGAGGATGATGATGTTGGTAGCAAGAAAAAGAAAAAAAAACCAAAAAGGGGGCACAAGTGGGAAATGACAAGGAATTTTCAACTTGGTTGGTTGTCAAAGTACCCATTCATTGAACTAATGGGGAAATCAAATGATATTGAAAATGAAAAATTGGACAGATGTACAATTTGTATTTGGAAATGTGGAAGAGACAAGAAGTTGCAGCTAAAGATTGACACTATAGAAAAGCATATTAGTAAAGTTTATGAAAAAAAACTCATAGATGGAAAGGAACAATTAGTCGTACAATGGGAATCAAAGGAATAATGTCTTCATGTTAGGTATGCCATGGATTATGAAGTGCATCACCAAAAAATGTTGAAGGTTGGTGCATGTAAAGGTACACTTGAAGCTCAATTTGGGAAAGCAATGGAAGCAACAAATCTGTCAAAAATTGTTCAGATGACTGTTGTTTTTCATATTTTATCTAGAGGGTGTCCTATGATAGACTACCCAGAATATTCTGGTTTATTATCTTAATTGAATGTTCCTCACTATCCCTACTTACATTGGTCAGTAAACACTAGATGGGAATGGGAAAACTGTCTTACTGCAGTGGAAAAGGAAGATTTAAAGGTTAAAGTTGTGTACCTTGGAATTTTACCCTTCTCTAATATGCAAAATACCTTAAAAATGCAAGTGGAAAAATACTAAGAACACTTTGAGATTAGCCTAAAGAGTGATAAACAAGAAGGAAAATAGACGAAACGAGATACAAATGATTATACTTTCCTTGCTGTTGAAGACTCCTTGGTTGGCCCTTGATTTTGATGGATTTGTGTGCTCCTTGGATGGCTTGTGATGCAGCTAGATGCAAGATTGAATGTGCAAAATGATCAAAGTGGATGGCTAAATGATAACAAGTGCTTGAGAATGCAAATTGGCAGCATAAGGTTACTCAAATCAAAAAGTGTTCTAAAATTCCCTTGAGGAGGGGGTATTTATAGGAGAATTTGAATTCTCTAGAGAATTCAACGGTTGAGATTCATCCAACAAGGTCAAGATGAAGGGCTATGGTGAGTTGAGAACTCACAAGCCCTCACATCTTGACATGTGGATGTGAGAAGTGGCTAAGAGAGATGAGGTGTAAGTGAGGTGGCCAAAAGGTACATGAGGTGGAGGAAGGACAAGTACCTTGCAAGTACATTGGGAGATGGGAAGAATCTTGGGTGAATAAAAGTGAATTTTAAATTCACAATCATTGGAAGAATCTAGTGGATAAGACAATGTTCCCAAAAGTGGGAGTTTGTCACATGTGACTTGATGTGACAAGTCAAAGGTTCTAGAAGATGCATGGAAAAAAGGGATTCTTGGAGGAATAAAAAGGAATTAAAAATTCCTTGGGGATGGAGAGAGTTGACCAAGGTACTGATTAAGATTAATTAATCAGTAATTAGAAGATAAATGAGGATTAGAAGCCAACTTGCAAAAGTTGGAGGATGTGACACATCCTAATCAAGGATTAGGCATGTGCACATCCCTAATGAAGAAATTAGGAAATGGATTAGGATTAGATGAAAATGACATGTGAGGAATTAAATAAATGTAATATTTATTTAATTTATTTGATGAAAAGGGGATTAAGAGGGTAAGGTATTTAATTAATAAATACCTTAGGGATTTGGCAGAATTAAAGATATTAATTAAATAATAGTAATATTACTTAATTAACTCGGATAAGAGGATGTTTAAATGAAAAGTGATAAATTTGGATAAATTAAGTGTCCAAATTTGGATGTCTACATTTTGCCCCTCTTTGAGATGGTGTTACGAAGTAGCATCATTTCAAAGAATATTAAAATATAGAACCTAGAAGGAGATGGTTAGATTGGAAAAGATGCCCCAGTCATCCAAGGGATGACTAGGAAGAAAGATGATGGGGGTGAAGATGAAGAGTAGGGATTGAGGATGCCCCCTCGAGAGGACATGTGGGTTCAAGAGAACACGGATGTGCTCTCGAAATGGATGAGATGAAGAAATGGGAAATGAGGAGGAGGATGTAAAGGGATGGATATGAAAGGATGAAAAGGCAACAGGAGGTTGGGAAGCACAAATGGATGCAAAGACGAAGATGATGTTGCCCTAGTCAAGGTACAAGCCAAAAGGGGTTGGTGATGGATGGAGTGTTGTCAATGAATCACGAAGATAGGGGAGGATACATCCCACTGAGTGGTATTGATGAGGGAAGGGTACATCCCAAAACACCACTAAAGGATAGGGAAGGATGCCTCCCGATGATGATGACAAAAGTGTTGTTGATGAGGGAAGGATACATCCCAAAACAACACCAAAGGGATATGGAAGGATAAAATGATGATGATGATGATGATGATGATGATGAGGATGATTGGATCCACGCTTGTAACAAGACTGAGAACAAGACCAAGGATATGATTAGATGATTCAGGCTAAATGGAATGGATGGGGATTGGATAGAGATGTGAGATAAGGATGAAGGATGAATGGATGGGGGGATACATGCAAGACGATAGAATAGAAAATGAAATGCAATCCTAATGCAATTTTCCATCTTTGGAGCACTGAGTTTTGCTATAGCATAAGACACCAAGTACCAGGGTATGAAGAACTAAGGTGAATTAGTGTCTAATGCATAAAACAAACACAACAGACAAGAAGGCTATCCCAACACCCCAAAGTCACAAAGACCTTGGTTGGGCCAGGTATTGAGATAACCACAAGCATAAAAGGATGCCCCAGCATAACACAAGACCTCGGGGATCTTGGTGGGTACTACGTGGCACAACCAAGAAGACACAATCAAACAAAAGAGCAAGATATGCCCCTATGTTGACCAATCAAAACACACCATAATATGATGGATCATGGAGGCCTTGACAAGTGATGATAGGGAGCTCAAATGATAAAAAAGAATTTTTTTTTTCAAAAGTATCAAAATATCATAATCAATTTCAAACGTCCTTTGCCATAGGATCAAGGGGATGGATGGGATTGATGAGGTCTGTTAGGAAGGATGCATCCTGTTGAGACCAAAGATGATGGATACTAAACTAAAAGATCGTTATGGCGTGGGATGTTCAAAATCGATTGGATTTGTTGATACAAGTGGGTCTCATTTGTTAAGAACCAGCTAGATAAGGGCATAACTTGACGACATGACACAAGGGAGATAAGACATGAGATTGACACACCCTAAAACCTAGGGGCTCAGGGGCTGATCAAAGATTAGCCTTGCCTATGTGAAAGCGCAAAGCCCTCGTAGTTCGGTGAAAGGTGGATGAATGACTAAGATGGAGACTTTGATGGATGGTAAAGATAGGATGGACCAAAGGAGAAAGACCGATGATAGATGATAGAAGAGAAAAGTGGACAATGAAGATTGATGATGGAACCCTGGGGGTAGATCAAATGATCGACCTTGCCTATGTGAAAGCGCAGGGGCAACGTAGTTCATCAAGACCAAAGGCAAACAATGGATAAAGGATGATAAGATGATAAGATAAGTGGATAAAAAGATGGGACCGATATGACAAGATAGGATAGACCTGTTGGATTAGATAGGATGATGACGATCACATAAAGCTCAGGGATGGGATAGTTATCCAAAGTAGTAAAATGACTTGGGAGGATGATATGATAGATAGATGAGTGATGAAAAGTGATAGGAGATTGGAAAGATGTGCAAGAGAAGCAGGGGTGATGACAATGAGATAAATGGCATTGGGTTGCATGGGGGGAGGCCTATAGCTAGATACCAATGACAAGGGATTGTGAGATGGTATGAGATGGGATGAGGATAAAGAGGAAAGAATGGATAGAGATATAGGGATGGGGATGGGAGGGATTGTTTGGATGGATGGGAATATAAGGATTGGGAGATGAAAGGGATTCTAGGATAGATGGATACGAAGATAAGGATGGGGAGATGGAAGGGATGCTGTGATAGATGGATAGGGATAGAAGGATTGGGAGATGAAAGGGATGCTAGGATAGATGATGTCTCCAAGGATTATGTCACAAAGGAAGCAGATGCCCCCACTCTAGATATGTCATATATGAGGAGGCATGAGGGATAAAAGACAAGTGGATGGGAAGATAAAGGATATAACTAGATGAGGATAGGATGGGTGGCTAAGGAATATGATAGAGCATGGATGAAGGGAATGTATACCAATAGGTGTCCAAAGCATGCATAGATAGGTGCCCCTATTTTGATCAAGATCACAAGAAGGATGGAGGGAATGGGAGATAAATGGATATGATGGTAGGATGTAAG
>VDFB02353493.1:228770764-228783329 GCA_007258455.2 Sequoia sempervirens | reverse complement strand
CACCTAGCATGTCTACCTCATTGGTGGGGTTTTCACCTAAAAGGGGAAAGATGGGCCAAAATGCAATGTAAACATTTAAATATTAATGTAATATGGATGCAATATGCCTAGGTGAGATGATCTAAATGTAGAAGATTGATAAAATAGATCACTAATTGAATGAAAACTAAGAAATGCAAAGTGTTTGAAAACATAGTGTTGTATACAAAAGACTTAGAAAGATAAATAGAAATGCAAGTAAAGAAAAATAGGAACCAGTAAAACTGAATGTGTGCACCTATAAACTTGTTGGGGACTAGAAATGACTATGAAAAATTGGAAATGTTGAATTTTTGGTTGACTAGGACTCATTCGACAAGCTAGGTTTCTGCGCAAAAGTCTATTTTTTCCAAAAGGGTACTAGAATCTACACTATGCTATGAAAAACACCTCCAGTGGGACTCATTTTCCATTAATGGAAAATTAGTCCTTTTTTTGTTTTCTAAAAATTAAAGTTTCAGATGTACACTTTGTCACCTACACTGCACTTCTAGACTAAATCTTGGATCTGAATCTTCGAAAACACCTACAAAACAAAATATATATATTTTTCTAATTGGGGGTTTTCCTTGTTCAAACCCCTAATTTGGTAATTAAGACTTAGATGGATAATGAAATCTACATAAAAATCTATCCCTAAGTGTGTCTAAGACTAGGAAAATCTGAAGTAAGACAAACCCTATTCTAATGTGCTAAAATAAGATGTTTAAAGGAAGCTTGAATGATCTAAGACTTAAACCTAAGAAAACCTACAACATTTCAAGTGAATATTAATGACGCACAAACCTCAAGGGTATGTGCAGGATCATCATAGAAAAAAAAGGCCTTTAAGTGGAAAAAAATTCAAAAAAAATCAGAGTTAGGCAACTTGATGTAAAAAATTGAATAAGTTATCTATATTATTTCAAAAATATGTAAGAATAGAATTTGTAGAAAATTGAATGTAGTTCTAAACTACCAGTTTATTTAAAAAAAAGATCTATTTAGTGAAAAAATTTGAAATTCCCCAATGCAAAAGAGCACTTAAATTTTAGGAAAAATAGCAGGTGTCCTGCTTTTGACCTCAATCTCTAACCACACAATAAAATGATAATATGTTTTTTTATAATATTTTTAGATATAAGTAGAGGACTCATGTCCCAATGTGATGCATATTTTTTTGTACTTTTTTCCCAAGTAAATAATTAATTATGAATTTTTTATTATAACTTTTAAAAAATGTAAAAAGTCATATGTCTGACCACCTTAACTTGGTCAAAACTTCATGAAATTCATTTTTTAATCCTATAGTATGCGAATCATAGAATGTGACACATGTTTTGGATTCAAAAAATGTGATACCATTTGAAAGCTATAGATGTCTTTCAATCATCCTATCAATCAGGACTTTAGTCGTAATTCAAATAGAAAATGAATAATAATTATTTACTAAATTCAAAGTAAAACATAATTTATATTGGTGGAAAGCTAATAATCTCCTTTAAAAACCCTTTTCATTTCATAAATTTTGGGTAAAAAAAAGTCATCAGCGACATACCCTACACATACCCATCATATCGCTACTTTTTGGCCCATCATGATCTTGCACATACCATCAAATATAAATATAGAGAGAAAAAGGAAGATGGAATCACTTTGAAAACAAGTCTTTAGGTGTGATTTGATGGCTAGTTGCATCTCCTCAACCTAGATTTCTCCACGATTCTTGATAGGCATCCATGATCAACTCTTTGCAATGTTGGATATTGAATAGGAAGTGAGCTTGAAGAGCTAAAAAACCCTATCTTCTTGTCCTAAAGCTTCAACTTTGTTATAGAAATACTAATAAATATTCTTGTGAAAGATGTTCAACACTTGACTTTTGATTTTTCTTGATAAAAATGACTTTAATATGTTAAAAATGACCTAAAAACACATAATTATAGGCATCAATACCTAATTGCTCATTATTTAGACCTAAGAGGCTGACATCCATTGAAAAATTGAATTAAGTCGGTGAGTTTCCTGCTTAAAATTGAAAATTCCCCCAAAAGGGACTCATTCACCACCCTTGGCGAATGGGTCCCACATGAGGTTTTCAGAGTATTTGTCGAGATTTGTATGATTTTTGAGTGAAATAGGCCTTTAAATAAAAAATAATGAGCATTAGGGGCCTATAAATGCAGTTTTAAAGAGGTGATTGGTGCAAGGGTGTCTAAAATAGGACTAAATTAGGCCACAAATTTTAGTTTCTGCAAAGGAGTACAATTTCCATATCCACAGTTAGCCCCCACATTAGTGCCCATATGACTCTATGTTCATATGTAAGCTAAATGACTCTAAATAGTATACTTTATTGCATAAAAGGATACTCATTCAAAAGGCGAGAGAATGAAGCCTCTAGTGTAGTTATACAACATTAGGAACCACATCTTGCAACACAAATTTGCTAGCTGTCCAAAAATCCTCTTATCTAACTTCTAGAAATCAAATTCAAGGGTAGACATATGCCCCCCTTGATTTTGCTTGTTTTATAGAGGTGAAATCAAGGTAGGAATCTAGCCACATCGAATAAGGAACAATCATATCATATGGCATTTCCAAGTACAATTCCACATAACGATAGACAATTAATGATGTTGGGTGTAGAATCATGATTCCAATGCATCAAATGGCGTAAAAAATAAAGTTTCCTAGCACCTATTATGGTGTTTTGAAGAAAACATACTTTATTAATGCTTAAGATAGAAAATAATGCTAATTTTATACATAAGAGTCAAAAAGGATGAAAAGAGTTAAAAGAGGTAAAAGTGGAGTAATTTGTCACTTACTATTTCATTTACCCTCTTGTAGCATGAGAGTGACAAGTGATACAAAAAGATGTCGATTAGATGAGATTACAGGTCTTCACGACTAGATGTGCTTCGAGACCAGGTGGCACGTGATGAGCAACATCATGAGGTGAGTCAATTCTGCGACCTTCACTTAGTGTTTTTGCATTGATTTAATGATTTTTAATGCATTTATAGGTTAATTAAGGATCTTGGGAAAAGTTTGCAAAGTGTCCCCTTTCTTCACAAAGTGTCCTATTTCTTCGCAAAGTGTCCCATTTCTTTGTGAAGTGTCCCAAAAGGGTTCTAAAGTGTCTAGGGCCTTTAGGAAAGCACACTAGAAGAACTTTAGTACACTTGCTTAATGAATAGTGTAAAAATTAAAGATATTAGATGAGTTTTTAGAGCATATTGTTGTGATTTTGATAGGTACCCACCCATTTGCGGCTGGGTGAGAGACAGTTGAGCTTTTTGAGAGACCTAGCCCTGAAATTGTTGGCAGAGGAGACAAAGAATCTTCAAGCCATAGGCATCTATTGGACGTACCTCATGCCTCCCATGAGGTACCATGATGCTATGGTGATGGCTCTTTGTGAGCGTTGGAATGCGGATACATGCACATTTCACCTCCCAACTAGGGAGATGATGATTACCTTAGAGGATGTATACCGTATTCTCTGAGTTATTATTCGGGGAGAATGAGTGCACTTTTGAGGAGATTGATCATTTCACAAGTGGAAGGCCGACATACAGTACTGCCTTGATAGGCTAGTACACGATGAGCACGTGAGGGTGTGACTTGAGCTACTGATGCTACTATATTTGTGAGTCCCAATGGTGAGATAGATCATGATGCACATGGTGGTGCTAGTACTTAGTCTAGATGGATGAGTGACACACCTTGATGGAGGATTAGTTCACTTGATTCGTGAGATGGCAGAGTACATGACAGTCTATGGTTGGGGACATTGTATCTTGGCACACCTATTTTATGATATGGGTCGATTTGTTTTTTGGGTGATAGATAGTATGGTGCATTGCACACTTCTATAGGTTTGGGGCCTTGAGCATATTACATGTGCTAGGCCTGTCAGTTTCCTATGTGCTATAGTTGTAGGGTATCCTTGAGCCTTCAGCTATCCTCTACAATGCTTATGGAAGTATGGAGATTTTCATTTTAGGAAAGTGAGATTTGACTGGTTGGAGGAGGACGAGATCCTTTGGAGACCTTATCAGCTAACACTATAGTGGCTAGGTCCCATGGGATAGTTGAGGAGGATGCAACTAGATATATTTTTGGTTGGTCGACATGACTACGTAGTACATCCTTTTTATTATGGTCGAGTCATGCAATAGTTTAGATAGGTTTAGACATCACTAAGGGTGTTCCCCTTTATCAGGAGATTAGTGCGGAGTGCCCAAAGAGCAGGTGATAGCGTATGACTCACTATAGAGGATGTTGCCTAGAGTGACTCAAATTTCTCAAATCATGATCAACCTCCAGTCTCTGATGCTAATGATGTTGGTAGCATAGATGAGCATGAGGAGTGGTGGTCAGTGACACGACCAAGTCCTATATTTCCAATGGATGTCCCTTTAGGTAATGTAGGACCAGTGCTAGATGAGGGAGATGAGGTAGAGGATAGGGCCAAGGAGGTACAATATAGGGCTGCAGACATATTCACTAATGTTATAGATGATGAGTATGATGAGGATGTAGATCTTGATTATGATGTCCAGGACAGAGGAGACAAGGATGAGGGTGATGAGGAGGATGATGTGGAGGAGTACAAGGAGGAGGAGCCACCCCTAAGTAAGAGTGATGAGGCAACGACTAGGGATCAATACAAGTGGGGAGATCCCTCTCCCATCTGTATGATGATATCATGAGCAATAGCTATAGCAAGAACTAGTACTCACAGTCATGGAGAGGCTAGCACGTCCTCCATTCCCCCTACACAGGATGATTTTGATATTGTTTAGCCTACCAGAGATATAGGTGATGATATTTGATTTTATGCATGTATGTTAGTGCTTATGCTTCTTTATATATATATATATCATGATGATGTGTACTGATTGTGTACTATTTCTACCTTACAGGAGTGATGAGAGACTCGTGAGATCTCTACCATCAGGTGGTTGCAAAGATAGTTCCTGCATCCATTGAGAAGGAGATGGACCTGGATTACATTTCCCCACTGATTGTGGAGGAGGATCCAGAGTCACTTAGACCATTCACTAGGCTACGAGCACCGTATGAGAGTGTGATGAGATGACTCTATCAAGCCAAGACTACAGGACAATCATCCTAGACTCCAGTAGAGGTGGAGAGACTATGGGAAGAGTTATCACAACTACAAGTGGAGAGGGAGCAGATAGCAAGGGAACATCAATTCACCCTTGGATGAATACATGGCTTAGAGTTTTCACTTAGGTTTGACGGATTGTAGTCACAATCACATACGACCGTTACTTGACGTCCGACTATCAGATCATGAGGAATAGAGTTCGAGGGATCTAATTCCCACAAAACTCAGTGATATTATATATTGTGATGAGATGTACATAAAACTTTGGATATATATATATATAAGCATATGATATTGTATGATTTGTCTTAATGTGTTTGAATGTTAAATGGCAATGTGATTAATTAAATAACCTCAAGGTAAGATTATGTAATTAATGTCTTCATGATTTAATAAAGTTTATGTGATCTAAGTAAAACTTATTGTAGTTTCCTTTAGATACACCATGATGATTAAGTATGTTATGCTAAATTAAATATATTTAATGATTTAACATATCATAACACACAAGAGGAATTTGAATAGTATGAAACCCAAAGTAATTATAAAAATGAATTAAATAATCACTTTAGTGGTCAAGACATATGCATGATTGATTTGTCAAGAATGAAGCAATGTGAAAGCATATATGATATGACCCAATAGCCCTAGCAATGCTATTTTATTATTCATACTATTCAAATGGGTTAGACATAATACCATCACAAATGTGTGGCATTGATAGGTTCTTTAAGGGGTGTGCCATATATTTTAGTTAACATGTATGCACCAAACCCAAAATTTTTTTCAATGATGTAAGGTCCTAACCAATTAGAACTGAATTTGTCATGTTCATTTGGGTTGGCATTGACGTTGCGCTAATTATCAGATAAAACTAAGTCACCCTTGTGGAATGAGTGAGGGATAACATTAAGGTTGTAATGATTATGTTTCCTTTTGTAATAAGCTTGAAGATGTTCAATAGTGTTAATGCACTATTCATCGAGCATCTCAAGCTGATGTAATCATTGTTTTTATAATGTGTATCATCAAGTCTTTGAAGAGTTATTCTTAGTGTAGGAATTTATAACTCTAAGGGAATTACTGCTTCACTACCATAGACCAGATTATAAGGTGTGGTCCTTGTGGAAGATTGAACACTTGTACGATAAGCCCAAAGCGCATAATGTAATTGTGTGTGCCATTCCCTATGATTTTTGTTAACAGTTTTCTTCAAGATTTGTTCAAGGAATTTATTAGTTGATTCAACTTGACCATTAGATTGCAAGTAATAAGGTGTCAAAAAATGATGTTGGATATTAAAGGTCTCCAAAAATTTCTTCACCTCATTATTCTTAAATGTGGTACCATTATCAAAAACTAATGCGGAAGGGAGTCCAAAGCAAGAAATAATGTGTTCTAGGATGAAACGACATTTTACCTCATCTTTTTTAGATCGAAGAGGAATGGCCTTTACCCATTTCGTGAAATAATTAGTTGCAATGATGATAAAGGTATGCCCAATGAAAGAAGGAGGTGAAATTTTTCCTATAATGTCCAATCCCCAAACCACAAAGGGCCATATCGGAAGTTGAGTTCGAATGTCACTAGCAGGAGCATGATGCAAATTGCTATGTTCTTGACATTTATGACATTTTCAAACATAATCAAAGCAATCATGTTCCATGTTGCACCAATAATACCCAATATGGATAAGTTTTTGAACCAATTTTTTCCATCCAAAATGTCCACCACAAGCACCTTCATGGGCTTGGTGAAGTGCTAGAGGTATCTCTGATTTATTTAAGTATCTAAGTAAGATACCATTGAATGACCATCGATATAGAACATCTACAATGATGACATATTTAGATGCAAGATTTTGTAAATGAGCACGAAGGTTTTTGGTGTTGGCTTGGGAAAGGTACCACTTTTCAAATAGTTGAATATGGTATCATACCATTCACTTTAGTTTTCCTCATTTACAGTTATTAAACCATCTTTCATTTTTTTGTCGATTGAAGGTTTCATGATAGGGTGAATAGTGAAAGTGAAAGTTTTTGAAAGATCTTGAGGGGATATAAGAGAGGCCGCACTTTCCATTGCATCTACAAGCCGATTATCTTTTCATGGGATCTTATTAATGGTAAATGTCTGAAACTTCTCTAACAAGTGCATGATAAGATCTTTGTATTTGGATAATTTATCATACTTGACTTGATAAGTCCCATTTATTTGTTTAATTACTAATTGTGAGTCACCAAAGATCTTAATATCTTTGACACCCATGATTAAAGTAGTGTATAACCCAACAATTAGCGCCTCATATTTAGTTGTGTTATTTGTACATAGGAATTTAATTGATATGACAAGGGAATAGGATTTCCTATAGGTGGGATCAATATAACCCTAGCTCCAGAGCCTATTCTACACTTAGATCCATCAAAATAGAATTCCCATGTTTTAATTTCTATTGTCAACACACTATCATCAGCAAAAGAGTCATTACTAGGTAATATTAGAGGAGAAGGATCATTAGCTAAGTGGTTGATCAAGGATTGGCCTTTGATTTATTTTTGTGAAACAAACTTAAGGTCAAACTTAGCCATGAACATTACCCATTTAGCTAGACATCTTGATAAGTCTATTTTATTGAAAAGATGTTTGAGAGGATCAAATTTTGTCATGACCGGTATTTCAACGTTTAGTAAATAATGTCACAACTTACTAGTAGCGAATACAAGAGCCAAACATTATTTTTCAATTAGTGTCTATCATGTTTCATAATAAATTAAAGTTTGAATAATGTAATAAACAGGTTGTTCTTTTCCATTGTCATCGTGTTGAGCTAACAATTTGTTGCAAGAGCATGGGCTGATGAGGCTATGTAAAGGATGAACGGTTTGTTTGGAATAACATGTTGTAAAATAGGTAGAGTTGGAAGGTCCGCCTTCAAAATCTCAAAGGCTTGTTTACAATCCTCATTCCAATCAAAATTTACATCCTTCTTGAGGATATGTGTGCAATGTAATGTTTGATTAGCTAAGGAGGTGAAAAAAAAATGGATGGCCTGAATTCTTCCTTGTAATGTGCACAATTGAGAAATGTTTCTAGGAGGTGGTATTTTTATTATAGAATCAATTTTCTTTGTGTCCACCTTAATGCCTTTGTGAGATATGATAAACCCTAAAATTTTTCCACTATTTACTCCAAAGACACTTTTTTGGATTGAGTAACATGTATTTTTATGCATTCTTTCAAAGATTTATCGAAGGACATTCACATTGTATTGTCTCGTTAAGGATTTGGAAAGGATGTCATCAACATAATCTTCCAAGATTTTATGTATGTAATCATGGAATATCAATTTCATTGCTCTTTGATAAGTTGTGCCTGTATTCTTTAATCCAAAAGGAATCATAACCCAACAAAACATTCCCCAAATAGTTGTGAATGTTGTCTTGTATTGTTCTTGTGGGTTGATGAAGATTTGATTATAACTAGAAAATTCATCCATGAATGAAAAAAAAGCATGTCCAACAATTGAATCCATGATCATGTTAATATTAGGAAGGGGAAAATTGTCCTTTAACTTGAGGCTTTATTCAAGTCATGAAAATATGTACATATCCTAATATGATTATCAGGTTTAGCAACTGGGCGGGGGCCCTAGCTCGGTTGGCTAAGTAATTCCGTTGCGGCTCTGCTGGTCACGAGTTCTAGTCTCCCCCCGTCCCGTGGTACCGGAGGGCGTGTCGCACCAGCGCCGCCGGTCACGTTAAAAAGTTTACCAGGCGCACTGCAGTTTATAGGGGGTCGTGCTACCCGATTCCTGCAGTCTAAAAAAAAAAAAAAAAAAAAAATCAGGTTTAGCAACTACGACAATGTTTGAGATCCAAGGAGAATAATTAATAGGTCAAATGAAACCTGCATTGAGGAGTATTTCAAGTTCTCCTTTAACATGCAAGGCTATCTTAGGGTTCATTTTGTGTATCTTTTTTTGATCGGGCTAAACATTTTCAGCAAGAACAATGTTATGTGTGACTATCTTTGGGTCTATTCCTAGCATATCTGAATATTTTCAAGCAAAATTTTTAGGAAAATCATGAAGCAAAGTTGTAGTATCCTCTTGTTCTTCATCATCAATCCACTTCCCAATATTAATAACTTTTTCTTTATCATCTATTTCCATTGGTATATCAATTGTATCTCTTAAGGGGAGTGCATTAGAATTAGTAAATTCAACCCATCATATGGTTCCATGCTTGTGTTTGTCTCATTAGTATCAACATCTTTGTGCTTGGTACTTACCGTAGCATAGGTAACTTTTCTCTTGGAAGAAGACAATTTATCAGAAGCTCCTAATAGTTGTTTCAAGGCTTCATCACTTTCAACGTATTCCCAAGACAATGTGGAGTCCATATCAAGGAATTCAAGATGCTTTAGTGTAAGGGTGATTCTTGGTTTACATGTGATAGCGTTGATATTGAGGGATGGTCGTTGAGTTGCTTTTGTTGTCTTAGAAAAAGAGTACCCCAAACTAGTCTTTGTCTCTTGTGTATTAGGTTCTATAGGGAGATGAATGCCTTGTTCATTCTTTCCACATCCTTTACCATTATATCCTAATTGTTTCACAAGCTCATAGCCGGGCATGTGCAGGATCATGGTATGCCAAAAAGTGGCAATGGAGAAAAAAATACATGTTTCTACGACTCAAAAACGTGAAAAGGGTGAGTTGACTTTTTGGGGCTCGGGTGACTACCGAGGTAGAGGGAAAACTTAGATTTAAGAATCGGATATCTGATCCAAATCGGATATCCGATTTTGTTGACATATATATACATAGCATTTTGGGCGACCAAAACTCATTTTTACATTCGCATTCCGCTCAACCGCGGCGTGGAAAGTGCAAATCAGATATCCGATTTGAAATCCATCTCCAACAGGTAAAATTCTTGATTTTTTATTTGCTCTAATCAAATTTTCAATTAGATTTGTTTAATTTTAGTTGATTTTTTTCAAAATAGGGTTTTTTGGTAGATTTTTTATGAAAAAGTTGAATTTAGCATGGATTTTGATGAAAATTGAATGTTTGCAATGGATTTTGATGAAAATTGAATGTTTGCAATGGATTTGGATTAAAAATTAAGGAATTTTATTAATTTTTGTTAAAAACTGGGGTTTTTGTTGGATTTTTAAAAAAAACTAGGGTTTTTTATACTATTTTCATTTATATTCTAATATAGTAGATTCTAATATTCCTTCGGTAGCTAGTTTCACGAAATTTTTGACTAATGCTCAAAATCATTTTGGAAAATAAGTTTCCTCTCCCACAATAATGCCTTCTATTCCCAACTTTACACCTCCAATCATAGCATCAATGATGGAATATAACAATGGTTTAAACTCAAGCTTAGGAATTTCTAGTGGAAATTATAATAGTTTTGTCCCTTCACCTATAACACCTTCATATTCATCACCCCTCCTAAACATGAAATATAATATCCCACCATTCCTCCATACTAGTTCACCATACTTGAAAAACTCTCACAACATGTGGCCCAATGATTTTGTGATAAATCAACTTTTTTATTTAAAGCATGAGATTATTACAACAACAAATTTCAAACTTAAACCAAAATCAAACCAATAGTAAACATCAAAAATACCTTACACATAGTTCATTAATGTTCACTATTTTAAATACACCTATACTAAAAAACATTGAAATACCTCGCTTTGGAAAGTACAATGGTAAAAAATATCCTAATAACCATTTGTTAGTTTTTACTACCTTGTGTAGAGACTTTATTTTTGAAGATTCACTCATAGTGAAACTCTTTTCTAGATCATTGAAAGATATGGCCTTCGATTGGTTTTGTTCATTGTCAAACAATCAATTACCTCCTTTACACAACTCATTAATGATTTCCTCCAACACTTTCAAGTGAACATCAGTCCTCAAGTTACATTAACAAATTTAGTTCATTGTAATCAAGGACCTAAAGAGAAAATAAAAAACTTTATGAAATGATACTAATCCCTTTATTTGAAATTATCCTATAGTCTTCAAGATTTTGACATTCAAAGGGTGTTTATAGGTAACTTACAACCTAATATTCAAGATAAGAAATTGCTAATGAAATATCCATCCTTAACATGTTTTTGTATAACCCTTCATGATTATCGAATATCGATTAGCTGGTATGAAGGTACCCCTTCATAGGCTCCTATTGGTCAATCATATAAGTCATGCCTCAAAAAAACTATCAATCATTTAAAAAGAAAAACAAAATATTCATTACTTGATAAACATTCATGTCAAACTACTCATAATATTGAGACAGAAGTAACTACTATAAACATAACTCTAGATATAAATTTAGGCCATGAGATAGGAAATTTTCATAGTTTGATTCTCTCCGTGTGATCATGTTGCAATTGTTAAACAAGAATATAGTTGACTTCCTCGGTGGTCATATTCAAACAAGGTGAAACCTTTACCACCAGGCTTTGTGCAAACATTTTTTTTCAATATCATGGTACACCTACGACATGAGTATGGAAAGATGTAAGCATATTATAACCAAGTGCAGAGACCTCTCATTTCTAATCAAATCGGTTGGATGACCTAGTAATGACAAAGGGAAATAAATTGGTTTCACCTAATCAATACCCCTGGCTTATTTACAAGCTGGCATTCATTCCAACAAACTTTGTTCAATACAGTGATAATGAACATCTTTATAAACATTATTAATATTCAAAATAATAAGGGAAAAGCTCTAAATATTTTGTTTGACATTTCTTTTACATATATTGATTCTTCTATAACTACACTCAATGGTCTTCTTTATATCAAGTTTGTAGAAACCCGGAAAGGGGAATACTCATTGATCCCATGTACATAGTGAATATGATCAAAAAAGAGTTATTGTATGTACATGAACTTTATGCAGATGATTATGAACAATCAAAAGCATGATTAAAAGCTCATGATGGTTATGGCTTCCCTATAATTAGTTTGATAACTCTCCCAGTAAAGGTTGGACCTAAATAGTTGGGTGGTTTTGATAGATTTTTTATGAAAAATTTGAGTTCAGCATGGATTTTGATGAAATTTGAATGTTTGCAATGGATTTTGACTTAAAAATAGTGTTTTTATGTATTTGGGATTAAAATTAGAAAATTTTATAGATTTTTTGTTATAAACTGGTGTTACATAATATTTTTTTCATTTTATATTGTCTAATTCACAATTAGATTGATTTGTTTTTATATTAGATGGGCGGTATGGCTGCTGACAATGAAAATGCACCAATTCCACCACCTCCACCACACCTCCACCTCCTCCACCTCCTCCACCTCCCTCTTCCACCTCCTCCCACCTCCCACCACCACCACCTCCACCACCTCCCGCGACCA
>VDFB02353493.1:228680002-228770664 GCA_007258455.2 Sequoia sempervirens | reverse complement strand
TGACACAAAATTCATTGCCTAGGGAATAGGCTCGGGTTTTCTTTGGTATTTGGCTAGGAGATGCCAATCCTAAAAATTCAACACAAAAGGTGTGTTTAACAGCTTACTTTGTTTTTCCGGACTTCGCCCATGTGGCTGACGACTTTATTTTTAGCCAAAATTGATAAAATGAAAGGGTTTGTAGAGGAGATTCTCAGCTTTTTGCCAATATAAATTATGTTTTATTTTGAATTTAATAGATTATTATTATTTATTTTCTACTAGAATTATGACAAAAGTCTGATTGATAGGCTGATTGTAAAACATTTATAACTTTCAAGCGGTATCATATTTTGAATCCAAAACATGCGTCACATTCTATGCTTCGCATACTATAGGATTAAAAAAAAGAAAAAAATAATTTCATGAAGTTTTGACCAAGTTAAGGTGGTCGGACATACGAGTTTTTTATATTTTTAAAAAGTTGTAATAAAAAATTCATAATTAATTATTTACTTAGAAAAAATTATAAAAAAATATGCATCACATCAGGGCATGAGTCCTCTACTTATATCTAAAATATTATAAAAAAATATTTTCATTTTATTGTGGTTAGGGTGGTCGGACAAACACCTACTTCTTAATTTTTCTGAAGTTACAGTAATCTTGCATTGAAATTTTAAATTTTCACCAGTAGATTTTGTTTTAAAAATAAACCTAGTAGTTTAGAAACTATTCAATTTCCCACCGAGAATCTATTCTTACATGTTTTTGAAATAATATAGATAACTTATTCAAATTTTTACATCAAGTTGCCTAACTCTAATTGTTCTGAATTTTCATTGCCACTTAAGGGCTTGTTTGGCATACCATGATCCTGCACATACCCAACCCTATCCATAAAGTATTTCCATTTCCTTTGGATTGGGTGGTTGTTGATAATCTATCTCATAAAATTTCATTGTGTAGGTTGTATTTTCTTCCAAAGTAGACAAGGTAGATGTTGGGGAGGATTCTTCTGAATTTTGAGTTGTCATGACCGTTGGTTGTTCTTGTTTATCATTCTCTTTTCGTGTGATGATCTATTCATCCATAAATGAAGGTGTGAATTCTAATGTACCCCAATTGTCACCTAATAATTTATAGACCAATTATTCTTCTTGTTTATTGGTCTCAAGAGGTTCTATGTGAGATGTTGGAATTAAAGTGTTCATAGGACTCATTGTTCCCTTTTCAAGTTGTAAGCAACTTTTAGGCTCAGGGTCTATTGTAACTTGATAAAATTTGTTGTTATAGCCATGTTTCATTATTTTATGAAGGGTCGAAGGTGCAACATGCATTTCATGAATCCAAGGCCCTCCCAAAATAAGATTGTACATAGGATCACAAGGCATGACATGAATAGGAGCTTGCAAGGTAACCACTCCGACTGTGATAGGAAAAGTGATTACTTCAAGCGGTTGCTTTGTAGTATTTTCGAATCCTCTAATAGATAAGGAATTGGGTTTGATTTGCAATTTATCCACACGTAATCGATCTAGGAGCTTTACACTGAACATGTATTAAGGGAAGAGCCATTGTCAACAAGGATTTTTTTTATGCCTATTGTAGTGTATTGAGAAATTATCATAAAGGATTCATTTTGTTTCCTTAATTCTAAAGGGGGGAGCTTATGTTGATGGAAGGTAATGTCTACATTAACTATATTCATTTCTTGTATAAGAGCTGCCACATCAGTTGCATTTGTACCAAGAGGAACCACTATTTGTTGCAATGTTGTTTGGAGCATAGTTTGGTGAATTTTGAAGAATGTCCCAAAGGGATATTTTGGTGGGAGTGCTCTTAAGTGACTCAACAAGATCATACTCTCTTAATGGAGGAGCACTAGGTAGTATGTAATTGGGCAAAGGTAAGGAGGTTGGGGTTGGTTGCGGTGGTTGTAGGTTATTTCTAGTGTAATGTGTGTGGGAAACAACATCATGCTTAGGTGGGGGTTGAGGTTGATGTGAAGGTGGGTAAAGGACAAGTTGGGGTTGAATTACATTGACATCTTGTGTTTAAGGTTGCTCACAACAAACCGTAGTGAATGGATTTTGTGAGATGAAATCCTCAAGGGCTTCATCTAGCATATCAAAGTCATCACTACTAAAAGGTTTGGGAGATAAGTTATTGTTAATTAGTTTAGGTTTGTCATCACAAGCCTTGGTGGATGAACTTAGTGAGAGGAAGCCTAGTAGGGATTCATCTAACCTATCCAATTCATCACTACTAAGAGGTTTGGATGGTATAGTTTGTCGAAAGTGAAGAATTGTTTTGATTGTTTCATTGGATTGGCTAAAATTTTTGTTTGCATTTTCTGATGAATTTGATTGAAATGAACTAGGAACTAATGCTGAAAATGAAAATTGTAAAAATATAATGCTATCCATAATTGCCATTAAAGTAAATGATGCTAATGCTAATGATTTGAATGTAATAGAAAGTAACCGAACAAAAAAAAAAGTAACTGGAACAAACAAGAGGTTAAAAAATTGGAAACTAAAATTTGAAAACAGTGATGCAAAATGTGTACTGGGACTGATTCACCCAAGATGGCGAATGAGTCCCAGTAGGGGTATTTTGAGTTTTTTTTCTATTTTTTAATTTTTTTTTGTATGTTCTTAGGTTTTTACAATGCTAATCTAAAGTGAAAACATAGAATTTCAATAGTTTGAATGATTGTAAATACAATAATGAAATCTATATGATCTTTTCACTAATGCAATTTCTTTTGCAATTTAACAATGCAAAACCTAATGCAATGTTGATGTAAACTAGCCCTAGGATGTGAATGCACTTGAAATCAAAAGTAAAAATGTTCTAAAGATGGTTTCACCAAAATGCAAACAAATATTTTGGCTTCCTAGGGTCTTTCTAGCCCTTCTAGGGTTTTTCACCTTAAAGGAGAAAGATGGGCCAAAATGCAATGTAAACATTCAAAGATTAATGTAATATGGATGCAATATGCCTAGGTGAGATGATCTAAATGTAGAAGATTGATAAAATAGATCACTAATTGAATGAAAACTAAGAAATACAAAGTGTTTAAAAACACAGAGTTGTATGCAAAAGACTTAGAAAGATGAATAGAAATGCAAGTAAAGAAAAATAGAAGGTAGTAAAACTGAATGTGTGCACCTATAAACTTGCTAAGGAATAGAAATGACTCTGAAAAATTGGAAATGTTGATTTTTTGATTGACTGGGACTCATTCACCAACCTGGGCGAATTAGTCCCAGACCAGGGTTTCTGCTCAAAAGTTTGTTTATGCCAAAAGGGTACTGGAATCTACACTTTGCTTTGACATACACCTCCAGTGGGACTCATTCGCCACTAATGGAGAATTAGTCCTTTTTCCATTTTTTGAAAATCAAAGTTTTAGATATGCACTTTGTCACTTACACTACACTTCTAGGTTGAATCTCGAATCCGAATCTTCAAACACACCTACAAAATAGAATATAATTTGTTTTCTAATGGGGAGTTTTCCTTGGCCAAACCCCTAATTTGGTAATTAAACCTTGGATGGATAATGAAATCTGCATAAAACCCTATCCCTAAGTGTGTCTAAGACTAGGAAAATTCGAAGAAAAAACCCTATTCTAATGTGCTAGAATAAGATGTTTAAAGGAAGCTTGAATGATGTAAGACTTCAACCTAAGAAACCCTACAAAATTTCAAGTGAATATTAATGACATGCAAACCTGAAATTTGAAGATAGAGAGAAAATGGAAGATGGAATCACTTTGAAAACAAGTCTTTAGGTGTGATTTGATGGCTAGTTGCATCTCCTCAACCTAGATTTCTCCATGATTCTCCATAGGAATCCATGATCAACACTTTGCAATGTTCAATCTTGAATAAGAAGTGAACTTGAAGACTTGAAAAAACCCCATCTTACTGTCCTAAAGCTTCAACTTGTCTATAGAAATACTAATAAATCTTCTTGTGAAAGATTGATAAAAATGATTAGAAGATGTTAAAAATTACCTAAAAATACATATTTATAGGCATCAATACCTAATTGCTCGTTATTTAGACCTAAGAGGTTCACATCCATTGAAAAATTGAATTAAGTCGGTGAGTTTCTTGCTTACCAAAGGGGACTCATTTTCCAAGGTGGCGAATGGGTCCCATATGAGGTTTTCAGAGGTGGGTTTTTGAGATATGAATGATTTAAGCATTATTTGTTGAGATTTGTATGATTTTTGAGTGAAATGGGCCTCTAAATAAAAAATAATGAACATTAGGGGCCTATAAATGTAGTTTTTAAGAGGTGATTGGTGCAAGGGTGTCTAAACTATAATTGAATTAGGCCACAAATTGTACTTTCTACAAAGGAGTACAATTTCCGTGGCCACAATACAACAAGAAATGAGAGAGAGGGAGAGAGAGGTCAAGGGATAGAGAGATAAAGAGGGAGAGACAAATTGAGAGTGAGATATAGATATATAAATAGAGAGGAGGATTGTTGGAGAGAAATACAGAAAGATAGAGAAATAGAGAAAGATATAACTTTGATATATAAAGGGAAAGATAGATAGAGAAAAGAGAGAAATAGATAGAGAAAAGACAAAAAGAGATAGAGGAAGTGAGAGAGAAACATAGAAAGAGTGAAAGAGAAACCTTGAGGGAGGGAGGGAGGGAGAGAGGCCAAGGGAAAGTGAGATATAAAGATGGTAGACATAAATATAACTATTTGTAGTGTGGAAAAATGTATCACTTTTTCACACTTAATTAGGAATTAATATTAAAATGAACTTAATTATGCCTTAATTTAACATTGTAATATGTATTTTATATATTCACATTAAGTTGTAATATGTGAGTTGTGACATTGAGTTGTTCATTCATCATTCATTTCATGATATTTTATTTCATTTCAAGGTTTAATTACCAAAATGGGGTTTGAACAAGGAAGACCCCCATTCACCCAAAAACAAACACTTTTCCCTCTCTTTGTGTGTTACAGATTTTCAAGTTGAAGAAAAGTTGATCTCTAAAGTTGCAAAATTCTCAAAATTGTCACCTTTGTTGTCATCTCATGGAAACTCAGATCCTATATTTATTTCTGACTATCTAACTATGAAAATCCAAAATCTGGAAGTGCAGACATAGGAGCAAAGGACCCAAAAAAAAATTCTGGAGAGCCCTACCTAGGACCTATTTTCCATAGGGAAAATGAGTCCTCAAACAACTTTTGAAAGCACCATTTTGTGAGAGGTACACAACATTTATTTCTTCCAAATATACCAAAAACTTTGTAGATTGCTTCAATTTTATGCTTAATCTTCTAAATCCAATTGATAGATTGTATTTTGGAGTTGATTTGCTATTTTTATTCTTTCTCCCTAAAGTATTGTTTGACCTAGACCCCCTTCCTTGCAAAAAAAAGAAATCAGTAGATTCACACTTTGACTTGATTCACCTCAAGGTTGTTAGTCATTTCATTGTGTGGATCTCATTTCCTAATGAAATAAAGGAGAATAGGTCTATCTATTATCATTTTGGTGAACCCCACTTTTTAAGCACCTATTTTTCTATGTTTCACCATTCAATATTTTTGTATTAATACTTTATGAAAGGTATTTTTTTCCTAAATATTAAAAATTAAATCATCATAATCTTGAATAAAAAATAAATGCATTTTATGTCAATAGGAGCTAAGTTAGCTTAAGGGCTATTAAACCAATAATTTTGTTGTGTAACAATCATTCTCATTAATTGAACATTTTTTTTCTAGTTAAAAATATAGCTTCAAGGATAAATATGATTCATTAACAAAACATTAAATTTTTCATCTAAGTAATAGTGAATAGATATGACAATGATCAACTAAAAATATGTGAAAAACTAGGTATATGTTAAAAAAGTTAAGATATAAAGAGATGAAGAGCTAAATAGATACATATAGGTAGAGAGGAGGAGAAATATGTATGACAATGATCAACTAAAAATATGTGAAAAACTAGGTATATGTAAAAAAAGGGGGGGAGAGAGAGCGAGCTCAATATAAATCCACTATGATTATCATTTCAAGGTGATTTCAATGTTTTGTAATTATTATTTAGGGTAAATGGTCGCAAATAACAAAGATGTGAGTCATCACGATCATTACATTTTTACAAGTAAATATTTATAAAGAGAGAGGGAGAGAGAAAGAAAGACATCTAGATAGATAACTTGAGGGAGAAAAAATAGAGTGAAACAAAGAGAGATGTGAAGAGAAAGAGAAAGATGACTAAACTCTAGTCTAAATCCACTATGATTATCTTTTTGAGGTGATTTCAATGTATTGTGGTTATCATTTATGGAAAATGGTGACATATGAAAAACTTGTGAGTCATGAGGGAAGTTAGAATAAAATTGTAGCTATGAGATGAATGTATATAGGAATATGTTTGTTTGGGTTGGTTTCAAGAGCCACAAAAATGAGAGAGAAAAGAGCTTTGTAGGAAATTGGGAAGACAAATAGACAATTTGAAGGTGAAGCTATGAGTAGCCTATGGTCTTTCACCTACAATGAATAAATTGAAGATATTTAAGAGGGAGAGAGATAGAGAGAAGCCAAAAAAGAGAGACAAACATAGGGAGGAAGGCCAAGAGAGATAGATGGAGGGAGAGACATTCAAAGAGAAATAAATGGCACTTTTATATAATTTTTATTTAGTTTTTTGTGCATTCCAAGGATGTTACAACATAGGAGACTAAATTTTAAACATTAAACAATATACAAAGTTAATGTAATGGATGAACAATCAATTCAAAGTTTCTACTTGCTTGTCAAGACCTTGATTACACATACAACTTCATTTGCTTAATGACTTACCAATTGACTACGATTATAAATAAGAAAATACAAATAAATCACTAATTAATATTTAACAACTCTTTTACATACCCATTGTACACTAAGATATATTAATAATAATTATTATAAACAGTATAATGATATTCATAAATACTAGATAGAAGAGACTTTAATCTATTCAACCTAATAGATAATAGAAGTAAGATATTTTATATGTAAATTTTAACTTAGTCACATCCAAAATTGTCAAAGAAATTTTTTAAATTACACAATCTTTATTGACTTTGACATTAGAAAGTAAAAGTAAACAACCACTTGCATGACTTCACATGGGTTGAAGGTGGATGCAATCCATTTTATGGAATAAACAATAAGTATCAATTAATGTTTTTTAAATGTTGAGAGTGGAATATGCACATATATGGTAGTTTTGAGCCATATTTAAGGAAACCTTGCGTGAGAGATACTCCATCGAAACTTTATATATTTTAAATTATTAATAAAATATTTTTATTTTTACTTATTATTAAATTAAATTTAAAAATAATGTATATGTATTTTTAAAAATATTAGTATATAAAATAGAATTTAAATAAAAATAAAATATTGTTTAAAAATATTTTTAAGAAGTATAATTAGTTGTATGTGTTTTAGATAATTATTTAAGAAAGGTTTTAAATTGATGTATAGATTTATTTATATAAGTATTTAAAAATTTAAGTTTTTTTATTAAATCTATGTATTTATTATTTGTAATAATTAAATTAGTATATTTATTTTATTTTTCATTTAATTTTTCGTGCATCTTTATGGGTACGTTAATACTATAACATATCAATAAGTGACATATTCTTGTATTAAATTTGGTTTATGGTTTGATTTTTGTTCACATATGTTTCATTTTCATTTGTACTTAATTTTTTTATACATTTGTCATTATTTAATATTATTTCACTTTTATTTATACTCTCAAAATCATCATAGAGCAATACAAGTTTATTTATACTTGTATTGCTCCCCTTCAATTGGACCTAAATAAACTTTTATTTATACTTATTTTCACCTTTTTGACTTATTGAAAGCCACCCATTAACACTTCTAGTAAACCCAACAAGAGATCACAATCTATACATGTGGGAGCCATTGCTTTCCCATTAATGTTCATTGAATTCATTTACATGTATGACTGCAACTGTCTGTCATTGTATTTCCTAGTTGCTTCATATCACATGAACTGTCACCGGTCCACCTTCAACTTTTTAAAAAGCAATGACTTGACACCAAAGGCACGCAAGGCCACCACAAAAATCATATGTATAACAACCTCTCTATAGCTGACCAACGTCATCAATGTCTTTCCTCTGCTATAAATAGTTCAATCAAACCCAGAGAATATAGTTTCAATCTATGCATTTTCCTTGTCATAGATCTGATACAAAGAATACTAAATTATCATTATCATCACCCACAAGATCTTTTGTTCATTCAAGCCTGCATGGCTATAGGATCAACAACAGTAGAGGTGATAGCCTCTGTTGAACCCAAGAGACTTTGGATGGCCCTTGCTAAGGACAGCACAAATTTTCTTCCCAAAGCACTGCCCAATATCTTCTCTAGTGCTTCCATCATTGAAGGAGATGGAGGAGTGGGATCCATCAAAAAGTTCAACTTCACAGATGGTATCCAATTCATAGAAAGCAACTTTCAGTTGTTTTACATTTTTCTGGTTTCCTAAATCTTGGTAGAGATCAGGGGTGGACCCCATTCTTAAGATTTATACCAAGGATCATGCTAAGACAGTATCCATCCACTTCATTTCTTTGTAGGTTTGGTAAATCTTTCATGAGGTTACTAGTGGAACACATTTTTAGGATTTGTAAATATGTGTCATTTCAGTTGTTCTCCACCCTTTAATATCTTATGTGAGGATATGGGTTGATCACATTTTAAGATACAGAAATTGGTTATGTATAATAATTTTCTTTTGATTTTTTAATCTTAACTTTAAGATTGATTACATTCTTAAAGATAGGTATACATGGGTCTAGAATGTATCCCTTGGCAGTTGATATCAATTTCATGAAAACTAATTCTCAGTTGTGTTTTATTTTTCACTATCTTTGCTCAGGTTACCGGTAGACTTCATTCATAAACATGGGCCATTCTAGGTTTATCTCTTGCAAACCCATTTTTGCGTTTAAAAAACTGAATTTAGTGTGATCTTTTTAAATTTACTTTTTAGCATGTTAAATCTTAGGTGAGGTTACTCTAAACCCCATATTAAACATTGGTAAGCATGGCATCACACAAATTCATCATCAGTAATTCATTCACCGTCAATGATTTATGACGGTGAATTTTTCTACGGTGAGTTGTTGGTGGTGAATTATCCGACGGTGAATTGTTGAACGTGAATTTTCCTAGAACCTATAAACATGACTCATTTCAGAATATACAGTTCACACAAGAGCACATTTGTAAGCTTTGCTGATCTAGGTTATTTTTGAAATGCAACTATAATCTTTATACCACATGGTATGGCCTACCTTATTGCTGAAGGCTTATCAGACATAAGTTTCCATTGCACTACAAGTTTTCTGTTAATTTTTCTTTTTACCATATGGGGTTTTTCAGGGGCAAGTAGGTGTATAGCTGGGACTTGCATGGGTTCTTGGAACATTCTAGTTTGATTAGAGTAAAAAGTTGCAAAGTTTCTTTTAATGGTTAGATGATATAGGGCATTGTAATATAATTGTTTTTAATACTGTGCTTATGCTTTCTTTCTGTTTTGCAGCAAACAAGGATCTGAGATTTGACAAGGAAAGGGTGGAAGAACTCAACGAGGAGGAGCTGTTATACCGATATGCTACACTGGGAAAAGAAGTGCTGATGGATGAGAAACTCAAAAGTGGCAAATTTGAGATGAAGTTCAATCGGATAAAAATTGATGATGGTGATGAGTGCCTGCTTGTATGGACTTCTGATTTTGAGACATTCTCCGAGTCACCACCCTCAGAGACCAAGATTCAAGAGTTCAGGGCTGAAATTGTTGCTATGGTGAAGATGGTGGAGTCATATCTTTTATCAAATCCTGAAATGTATAACTGAATCATCTTAACTCTTAATTATATATTGTTTATATACCATGCAAAGGGCAAGGTAGGCTTTCTACTACAGAAAGTTTTGCCATGTTAGTTTGTGTTTGTATCTATTCAGAACAGTTTTTTTGTTCGGTGCACCTTTTCTTAAGAATTGATTATGTTCTGATCATTTAAATGGGCGTGGAAAACCATAAAAGATGTGGAAATATAAAATTGCAACTGGTTGATTGTTGACTAAATATAATTGTGAAAAACCATGAATGATGCAGAAACATAAAAGTGGAATGATTGAATGTTGCCTAAATATAATTGATTTTACAAGACCAAAACACATGAGGCTCATTATCAAGCATTATTAATTAATAAGATGGGGATATTATAGTTGCAATAGTCGTATGAATTTCCCGGTGAATAAAATTCTAGCATACCAAAATACCCAAATGTTAATTGAATAAAGCTCAAGCATACCGAAGAGCTATAGCATTCATCCAATAACTTGAAAAGGAAGAGGACAAGGATGATGAACAGGATAACTGTTAGGGTAGAGAATTTGAATGAGCAAGAGGATGATGATGAAGATGATGGTGGGAGGATGCTTTGCTAGTTGCTATTGAGGATGAGCTCTTGGTCCATTTGTTGGTAGATTCATATTTAAGGTTTGTTAGTAGATTTATTTGTGAGGGCTTAAAAATTGAAGATCTTGAAGTGTTTACTTTCAAAGTTGCAAGCTCAACACTATTATAGGCAAGACTAATCCTCAAGGATAAATGGATTTTTCATCAAGAGAATAGAACACAAACTCATCAACAAATGTGGTCAATTAAAGGTTTGTTCATTAAAGTGGATGAAATCTCCTTTACTTTAGGTTCACTATGTTTGAGAAGCTAAGATCTGAAATCACAAAATAACTTTCCACAGTGAAATAGAATAATGCACAAGAGCATGTCTATCATATAAAATGAGTGTTTAAATACACAATGAGTTCCTTGCAAATAAAGGCAAGGTAAAGGAAATAGGAAGGTAGGATTGAACAACTGACTATCCTTTTAAAGGTGCAACAAATGTATGCTCATATGACAAGTGTGTGAGCATGTGTAAAGTGTGCGTGAACTAGGTGTCTCAAAAGTTGAGTACATATATTTCAACCACATGAAGTGTGACAAAAGGAAAAATTCTCTAAGTGGAGACTTAAATAGTGTGGATAAGACTCTTTTAAGTAGGCTAAAAGATAGCTTAGAGATAGAAAATGTCTATTTACATTAACACTGTATTGACTATTAGGCCATGTTAAGGAATCATGTACAAATTTTTCATAAACAAAATAAAGGAGAAAATTCAATGATAAATAATACTCCTCTCTAAAAGAGAAATGATGCAATAAAAATGTACAAGTGGAGAAGATACAAGAAGTAATTGTGATGATCCCCTAAGGACTACTTTTATCACATAAGTACAAGAAATGTTCACTCCCTTAGGAGAGAGAAAAGAGACCATGGAATGCTCCATAACATGATGGATCTTGCAATGTTGAGTGATGATTGAAGAAAAGCACAAAATGTGATCCCTAAATGTTGAACAACATTTCTTTCTCGTTATCATGTGACTTTTTTCCCAAGAAAAGAGGAAGTTATGAAATAACCCTTTAAAATTAAAAGGGAGATAAAAATAAAGGATATTATGATCCATCCACTTTATTCCTTTGTAGGTTTGGTAAATCTTTTATGAGGTTACTAGTGGAACACATTTTTAGGATTTGTAAATATGTGTCATTTAAGTTGTTTTTCCCATTAATATCTCATGTGAGGATATGGGTTGATCACATTTTAAGATACAGACATTGTTAATGTATAATAATTTTCTTTTGATTTTTTAATCTTAACTTTAAGAATGTAAAGATAGTTAGACATGGGTCATGCTAGAATGTATCCCTTGGCACTTGATATATTTCATAAAAACTAATTCTCAGTTGTATTTTATTTTTTACCATCTCTGCTCAAGTTAGTGGTGGATTTCATTCATAAACATGGGCCATTTTAGGATTTATATCTTGTAAAACCATTTTTGCTTTAAAAAACTGAATTTAACTTGTGATTTTTTTAAAATTTATCTTTTAGTGTGGAAAATCTTAGGCGAGGTTACTTGTAAACCTCGTTTTTAGCATTGGTAAACATGACTCAGGTCAGAATGTACAGCTCAAACAAGAGCACATTTGTAAGCTTTGTTGATCTTGGTTATTTTTGAAATGCAACTAAAATATTTATACCACATGGTATGGCCTACCTTATTTGTTGATGGCTTATTAGACATTTAAGTTTCCTTTGCACTACAAATTTTCAGTTAATTTTTCTTTAAATACCATATGAGGTTTTTCAGGGCAAGTGGGTATATTGGCGAGACTTGCATGGGTTCTTGAAACATTCTATCTCTGCAATTATTATTAGAGTAAAAAGTTGCAAAGTTTCTTTTATTGGTTAGATGATATAGGGCATTGCAATATAATTGTTTTTGAAACGGTGCTTATTATTTCTTTCTACTTTGCAGCTGTCGAGGAGGGGAACTGGCTGCTCAAGACCCCAGGTCACGGGATGGCCTCAAACGACAGGCTTTCATAATCTACTTCAAGCTAAAGGATTGTTTAAGATAGGTCTGATGTTTGAGGGGGTGAAAAGGAAGGGCAGTTGATTTGCCTCTTTCCTTCTGCCAACCCGAAAGGTTTAGGGAGCCAGTTGAACAAATTCTTGAGTCTGGACTGCAACTTAGGCAACTCTCTACCAAAGGACTCCAGTGCAATATGGACATTTTAGGGTTTATCTCTTGCAAACCAGCTTTTGCTTTACAAAAAACTGAATTTAGTGTGATTTTTTTAAATTTGTTTATTAGCATGTTAAATCTTAGGTGAGGTTGCTCGTAAACCCCATTTTAAACATTGGTAAACATGGGTCATGTCAGAATATACAGCTCCCACAAGAGCACATTTGTAAGCTTTGTTGATCCAGGTTATTTTTAAAATGCAACTATAATCTTTATACCACATGGTATGGCCTGCCTTATTGCTGATGGCTTATTACCATATGAGGTTTTTCAGGGGCAAGTAGATATATAGCTCAGATTTGCATGGGTTCTTGGAATATATTATCTATGCAATTATGATTAGAGTAAAAAGTTCCAAAGTGTTTTTATTGATTACATGATAAAAGAGTTTCAGGTAAATTCACTGTTAACAAATTTACTTTCAATAATTCATTGTCAACAAGTCATCACCATGACAAATTCATCTCTTGGAAAATTCACTGCCATGAATCGCTGGTGAATTGTTGGCGGTGAATTTTCCACGAGATGAATTTGTCATGATGATGAATTGTTGAAAGTGAATTTATTGACGGTGAATTGTTGGCGGTGAATTTTCCTAAAACTGATATATGACATTGTAATATAATTGTTTTTGATATGGTGCTTATGCTTTTTCTCTGTTTTGCAGCAAACAAGGATCTGAGGTTTGACAAGGAGAGGGTAGAAGAACTCAACGAGGAGGAGCTGTTGTATCGGTATACTACACTGGGAAAAGAAGTGCTGATGGATGAGAAACTCAAAAGTGGCAAATTTGGTTGATCGGGGTCAATTAGCCCCTGATTTGTCTCAACAGTTGGACCATTTGGTGGAGCTGGATAAGGTTTTGTAATGACTTTGCTCTGTAATTTTCTTGTGTTTTAATAAATTTTTACCCCTCTTTAATGTAAAAGTGGCAAATTTGAGATGAAGTTCAATCAGATAAAAATTGATGATGGTGATGAGGGCCTGCTTGTATGGACTTCTGATTTTGAGACATTCTCTGAATCGCCGCCCTCATAGACTAAGATTCAAGAGTTCAGGGCTGAAATTGTTGCTATGGTGAAGATGGTGGAGTCTATCTTTTATCAAATCCTGAAATGTATAATTGAATCATCTTAACTCTGTTAATTATATATTGTTTATATACCATGCCAAGGACAAGGCAGGCTTTCTACTACGGAAAGTTTTGCCATGTTAGTTTGTGTTTATATCTGTTCAGAACAGTTTTTTGTTCGGTTTATCTTTTCCTAAGAATTGATTATGTTCTGATCATTTAGATGGACGTGGAAAACCATGAAAGATGTGGAAATATAAAAGTGCAACTGGTTGATTGTTGACTAAATATAATTGTGAAAAACAATGAATGATGCAGAAACATAAAAGCGCAAACGGTTGAGTGTTGACTAATATAATTGATTTTACAAGACCAAAACACATGAGGCTCATTATCAAGCATTATTAATTAATAAGATGGAGATATTATAGTTGCAATAGTCGTATGAATTTTCTGATGAATAAAATTCTATCATACCAAAATACCCAAATGTTAATTGAATAAAGCTCAAGCATACCGAATAGCTTAGCATTCATCCAATAACTTGAAAAGGAAGAAGAAAAGGATGATGAACAGGATAATGTTAGGGTAGAGAATTTGAATGAGCGAGGAGGAGCTCTTTGTCTATTTGTTGGTAGATTCATCTTTAAGGTTTGTTAATAGATCTATTTGTGAGGGCTTAAAAATTGAAGATCTTGCAAGTGTTTACTTTGAAAGTTGCAAGCTCCAAACTATTATAGGTGAGATTTGTTGGAAATAGGTTGCCATTCAATTGCAAATCATAAACATTAATTATTTCATGTATCTCCTAGATCCTTGGAATGTGTTCAACAACACTAAGATTAAGAAGAGATTAATATTTGATGAAATAATCATGATTATTGACATTTGTAGTTAATTCTAAATGTAAGAAGCATGTAAGGGTGTCCATAGTGAGTTACTAAATAATAGGGACACATGGGACACCCACATGGTAAGGTGACACTCACCTTGTGTTCAGTTAACTATACAGAGTAACAATTAACACTTAAGAATGCATGTAAAGATCCTTGGAGTTAGGATTTGATGTTTGCATGTTTGAAGTTCAGTTCAGTTCAGAATCAGTTTAGTTCAGTTATGGTTCAGTTATCTTCAGTTGCATGCATGTTGGTTATTTTGAGTTGCATGTAGTTAGTTTCAGTTAACTTGGAATGCATGGCTACTAACTTGAGTTGTATGACAGATAACAGGGACTACCTCTAGTTAATAGGGGATAACCATTCTTTGGAAATGTTGTTGAGTAAATGTTTCAATTAACTATAAATCACTTGGAGCCAATTTGGGTGCCCAAGATGCTTTATTGGATTTACCTCTCATGCATGATAAGATATTTCTGAAGGTTCAGTTAAGTAGGATTACTTGGTGCCAACTTTGAGGAATAGCTTTGGAATTATCACTGAAGTGAAGGAGAAGTTGTAGCTTTAGTTTGGGATGCCCAAATGCATGAAGCACATGTTGTAAGCTTTAATCTTCACTGAATAACTCAACTTGAAGGAATATGGCATACCTTTTCAAGGGCTTGAGCTTGTGCATTGTAATTATCACCATTTGGAGATTACAAGGTTGCATATTGTCTCTATATCTCATTCAAGTTGAATAGAGTTTTCATAATTGTTATTGCAAGTGTGAAGAAGATTGATAAAGACAAAAGAAGCATTCTCAAGCAAGAATTGGAGTTATTGTAATTTAGAGATTGAATAATAGAATAATTCTTGGTGGAGTTTTTTTCCGAAAGGGTTTCTCCACTGTATATCTTGTGTGATCTTTCTAATACCTTGTCTAGTTCTTCTATCAACTTCTCTCTTCATTCTACAACATTAAAATGGATTAATCAAGATAATCACCCACAAAGAATATATGTAACAAAGAAAAGACTTACTTAGATCAGCAATATTAAAGTTTTACAGAGTATTAAGCTAAGAAAACACCTCATTTTTCAACAAGACTAATCCTCAAGGATAAATGAATTTTTCATCAAGAGAATAAAGCAAGAACTCATCAACAAATTATGTGAGCAATTAAAGTTTTCTTCATGAAAGTTGTTGAAATCTTCTTTACTTTAGGTTCACTATGTTGGAGAAGCTAAGATCTGAAATCACAAAATAACTTTCCGCTAGTGAAATAGAATAATGCACAAGAGCATGCTTATCATATAAAATGAGTGTGTAAATATACAATGAGTGCCTTGTGTTGTGCATGTTTTGCACACACGCCCCGTCGTAGGCATGGACCCCCTTTTTTTTTGCTCCTGACAGGCTGCTTTGCTCCTGTCTTGTTTTACATGGCCCATTTTCCAAGCCCAAATTAGTCATGTGCCTTCAAAAGATTAAATCCCCTACTCAAATTCACCTACTTGGGGTATTCAAATCTACGGAGAAATGAGGTCCACCATCCCCTTTTCTACTTTTGTTTTGTTCTTGCTATTTGGAAACATTCGTGGACCCCCATTGCTCTCGTTTCCACATTTTTAACTTTGGAACCAACCGTCTTTGGATCTGGGATGTGTTTGAAGTGTGTAAATGAACTGCCAAGGTTTCATCAACGTTCCGTCAAGTTTCGATGGTTTGAAACTTTCCCTCCGGAATTCTCTTCCTCCTTGGCTGTTTGGAAACATCTGTGGACCCCCGTTGCTCCCGTTTCCACATTTTTCACTTTGGAGCCAACATTTTTTGGATCTAGGATGTGTTTGAAGTGTGTAAATGAACTGCTAAGGTTTCATCAAAGTTTGGTTAAGTTTCGGTGGTTTCAGAGCTTCGTCCCTCTTTTGCTATTTTGGAACATCCCTTGACCCTCGGTGACCCAGCTTTTGGAGTCTGACCCCTCTGTGGCCGTTTTCGAGACTCTGTCTCTCCATGGCCGTTTCTGGGATTCTGCCTCTTTGTGTCCATTTTGAACATCCATCAGCTCCTGGCAACCCAGCCTCCGGAGCCTGACCCCTCTGTGGCCATTTTTGAGACTCTATCTCTTCGTGGTCGTTTCTGGAACTCTACCTCTCCATGGCCGTTTTGAACAGATGTCCATCAGCCCCCGTGCGACCCAACCTCTGGAGCCCGACCCCTCTGTGGCTGTTTTCAGGATTCCATCTCTTTGTGGCCATTTCTAGGACTCCGTCCCTTGGTGGCCATTTTGAACATCCATCGGCCCCCAACGACTCGGCCTCCGGAGTCTGACCCCTCTGTGGCCATTTTTAGGATTTTGTCTCTCCATGGCTGTTTCCAGGATTTCGTCCCTCTATGGCCATTTTGAACATACATCGACCCCGACAACCCGGTCTCCGAAGCTCAGCCCCTCTGTGGCCTTTTCCAGGACTCTGCCCCTCCGTGGCCTTTTCCGGGACTCTGCCTCTTTGTGGCCGTTTTGAACATCCATCGACCCTCGTGCGACCTGGCCTCCGGAGCCATACCCCTCCATGGGTGTTTCTGGGATTCCGTCCCTCCATGGCCATTTTGAACATTCGTCGGACCCTGGTGACCCGCCCTCCGGAGCACGACCCCTCTGTGGTTGTTTTCGGGATTCCGTCTCTCCATGGCCATTTTGAACTTCCAATTTTTGTAAAATGAGTCCAATCAAAAGGAAGTTTTCTGGGCACTCTTCCTTCACCTTTTCCCATGTGCTATAATTGAAAAATCTTGATTTTTCTATGTTTTGTAAGGTTCGGGAACTTCCCTTTGTTGGAAATAGGTTGCCATTAAATTACAAATCCTAAACATTAATTATTTCATGTATCTCCTTGTTTCTTGGAATGTGTTCAACAACACTAAGATTATTGTGAGATTAATATTTGATGAAATAATCATGATTATTGACATTTGTAATTAATTCTAAATGTAAGAAGCATGTGAGGGCATCCATATTGAGGTCCTAAATAATAGGGACACATGGGACACTCACATGGTAAGGTGAAACTCACCTTGTATTCAGTTAACTGTACAGAGTAACAGTTAACACTTCTAAATGCATGTAAAGATCCTAGGAGTTAGGATTTTCTGTTTGCATGCTTGAAGTTCAGTTAAGATCAGTTAAGTTCAGTTTAGTTCAGTTTAGTGCAGTTCATAATCAGTTCAGTTCAGTTCAGTTCAGTTCAGTTCAGTTCAGTTCAGTTCAGTTCGGTTCAGTTCAGTTCAGTTATCTTCAGTTGCATGCAAGTGCATGTTGCATGCATGTTAGTTATTTTGAGTTGCATGTAGTTAGCTTGGTTAACTTGGAATGCATGGCTAATAACATTGAGTTGTATAATGAACAGGGACTACCTCCAGTTAACAAGGGATGACCATTCTTTGGGAATGGTGTTGAGTAAATGTTTCAGTTAACAATAAAGCACTTGAAGCTAACTTGGGCACCCAAGATGCTTTATTGGAATTAACTCCAATGCATGATAAGATATTTTTGATGGCTCAGTTAAGTAGCTTTAATTGTGGGCGCCATCTTTGAGGAATAGCTTTGGAATTATCACCGAAGTGAAGGAGAAGTTGTAGCTTCAGTTTGGGACACCCAAATGCATGATGCACATGTTGTAAGCTTTAGTCTTCACTGAAGAACTCTACTTGAAGGAATATGGCGTACCTTTTCAAGGGCTTGAGCTTATGCATTGTAATTATCACCATTTGGAGATTACAAGGTTGCATATTGTCTATATATCTCATTCAAGTTGAATAGAGTTGGGAGATTGGTTATTGCAGGTGTGAAGAAGATTGGTAAAGACAGAAGAAGCATTCTCAAGCAAGAATTGGAGCTATTGTAATTCAGAGTTTGAATAATAGAATAATTCTTGGTGGAGTTTTTTCCCGGGTTTCTCCACAGTATATCTTGTGTGATCCTTCTATTATCCTGTCTAGTTCTTCTAAATAATTCTCTCTACATTCTACAACAGTAAAATGGATTAATCAAGATAATCATCCATAAAGAATTTATGTAACAAAGAAAAGACTTACTTAGAACAACAATATTAAAGTTTTATAGAGTATTAAGCTAAGAAAACACCTCATTTTTCAACACCCTTTCAGTTTGCTATCCTTCGTTCGCTGCCTGCCCCCTTAAGCCCGCATTAATGTTTATGGTCTAAATGAGCTCCAAATATGAATATTATGATCTTTTGATGATGCATGGATGAATCTAACAAGGATTTTGCAAGATTTGACTAACGTTTTCTATGATTTTTGTATGAAAGCACTTATGGTGTTTCATGTACGCAGGATTCAAGGAGCCTACCGCAGGTCCGTCAGGGAGACCCATTGAAAAGTTGAACAAGGAATGCGCATAGCTCCTATCACCATTCATTTAATGATCACCTTTCCTTGTAGCACCCATCAATAGGGTCGGTGTTAGAAGAAGGCCTGTGCCAAGGAGGCCAAGGACAAAAATGCAAGGGGGTGGCCTTGAAGAGAGCATAAGGTAGTTGTCCACCCAAATCAGGGGCAACCAATCCATTGATTCCAATTGTCGACGGGCTCATTTGATCCAAGGAAGAACACTACAAACACATCAAGTAAGAAGGCAACTTTCAAGTAGTTTTTGCTATAGTGAAAAGGGCAATCAGCTAAATGAAAAAATTGCTATAGTGACTGGCACTAGATGACAAAATAGAGAAAAGACAAGGAATGTATTTTAAAATTGCTGGATATTGAAAGGTAGGTGAAACCCTAATGTAATCAAATCTGGGTCATTCATTGGAAATTGATCCTAGCCATTCATTTGGGCTTTGGAAAACTATAAATAGGGGCTTGCCCCTCATTTGTAAGGGTTGGAGAGCTGTTGTAAAAATATTTTGTAGCAATAGAAGACAACATTGCATGATTTTATGGATGTTCTCTTTGATTTTGCTCATCTTGCATGCATGGTTCTACTTCCATGGTAGTTTTAATATTAGTTTCTTGAATGGGAGTGGTGATGGTGTTTGCTGTTTCAGTATTTGATGAACTTCTAGCTCATGCTTTTTGTGGTTCATTGATGATGAATGACTTTGCAATGCTAGTCTGAGCCTCTTTCCTTTATTTTTGCAACTTAGTTCGATTGCATGTACATGATGTGTGTATGTAATGTGAAAATCTGCAGTCCTTAGAAGATTGCACTAGTTTTGTGCAACTGTAGGTTTCTCTTGGCCAAGCAAAACCTAATTTAGGAAGCCTGTCTACTTTAGCAGCCACCATTGTTACTGTTCATTCGTAGCTTAGGATTAGAACATCATCCTTAACCATTCTCCTTTTGCTATTTCTTTTAATCCTTGGTTAGAGTAAGATCCAAAGCATCACCATGAAGCTAAATCAAATGAACTTGATGAGTTTCAGCTTGTTGTTTTGAGTGGACAACCACTGTTCATTCACTTTCAACACTTTGAAACTGCATTTGCAAACCCAACTTCCATGCTTTGTAACTCATCCGTAAGTCTTCCTTGTGATTCCAGCAAATCAGATCAAACAACTAAGATATTCCAAGCACTATCAAGACCTAACATTAGAGACCTTGGGATAGTGTTCTGCAATCTGATTGTAGAATATTGTATTTCAAGAGAGGTAGTGCACCTATGCATTACCTGTGTTGAGAAGTGCATAAAAAACACATCAACACCTTGCATATATAGGTATGGTAGATAAGGTAGGAAGGGAGGATTGAACAATTGACCACCCCTCCAAAGGTGCAATACATGTATGCTCATATGACAAGTGTGTAAGCATATGTGAAGTGTGCATGAACTAGGCGTCCCAAATGGCGAGTAAATGTGTTTCAACATTTCAACCACATGAAATAAGACAAAAAGAAAAAAAAGTCACTAAGTAGAGACTTAACTAGTGTGAATAAGACTCTTTTAGGTAGGTTAAAAGATACCTAGAGGGTAAGTGCACAAAGTTGAGTCCATGAAACGTGGAATTTTTTGCCTTAGACAAAAAATTGAAATCGGCTTTGACAAAATAGGATCTCAATTTTAATAAATAGGATCTCGATTTTTAAAAATCGGGATCCCGTTCAGCTTTGGGATCCCAAGCTTGGCATGAAACGGGATCCCACTTTTTAAAAATTGGGATCCCATTTTCCATATGATCCCAAACCAATGGCAAAGGAACGAGATCTTGATTGTCATGAGACAGGATCCTGATTACCACAAAATGGGATCCTGATTTGTATAAATCGGGATCTTGTTTTGTAGAAATTGGGATCCCATTTTATATTGCTATTTATTTTTTTAAAAATAAACAGAGTTCACTACGCAGCGGATGGGACCTCGAGTATTGGCGACAATGGCCCCCACAAACAGCCACAGGTACCCACCTACATCCCATTTTTTTGCATTTTTTAATTTTTAATTGAAATTATGAAGAAAATAAGTGAATTTAGCATTTTTTTAAAAATTTATTTCACGTTTTAAGCATTTTTTTAATTGTTATAGTAGAAATGAATAATTGTAAAAATAGACAAAAAAATGCAATGAGAATTGAAGGTTTTTTAATAAAAATGAAAAAAATGAACCTTGAATTGTGTTTTTCAAACAAAATTTAACTTTTGAAACCTAAATTGTTCAATTAAACAAAAAAAATTGAATTTGAAAACCCTAATTGAAACAAAACAAAATTGCATTTCAAAACCCTAGAAATCGAAATGAAATAAAACAATTGCATTTAGAAACCCTAATCAAGCTTTTTGAAATTTGAAAACCTAGTTTGAATTGAAAGAAAAAATTGCATTAAAAACCCTAATTGCTTAGAAATTGAAATCAAACAAATCATTTTGATTTTGAAAACTAGGTAATTTTGAGCTCAAAAAAATTCATTTGCATTGCTTAAATGTTTTAAATTTTATTTGCATTGTATGGAAAAAATGATATGTTAAACTTTAGTTTCAATGTTAAATTATAATTAGATTAGAAAACAATATGTTAAAGAATAGTTAAAATTCATAAAGTTTATCTTGATGTTTGTTTGTAAATTTAGTTAGCAAATTCGAGAATCTAAGCACGTACAATCAATTCCAATTGGCACTAACTTGCAAGTCTAAATTATGCCAATGGCCACCCAAACTTCACCCTAAGTTTGCTAAACCCTAGACCCTAAACTGTAAAATCTAAACCCTCAACACTAAAGCATTTAAATTTTTTCTTAGGACCTTAAAATGAAATTCGGTTGCCTTTAAAAACCCTTTGTTGTCACCATTTAGTAGAGTTTTTTGTAATGTTTGAAACACTTATTTGAACACATAATATTAAACCTTTTGGTTTCTACAATTTTATGAAGAGTGGATGATCACTCTCTATGACACTTAGACATGATCATTAGAGATCTAAATCATTGGAAGAAAACTTTATTCTATTATATCCACAAGATAGGAGAGCACGAGTGAGAGTGCTATGGGTAAAGCTTCTCTCAAATTGGACATACCTAAAATTATGCAGGTTCAATGTCAAGAATGGGTCTATTTGGTAGATTTATGAAAACAATTATGAATATCTAGAATGCCATAAAATTATAATTATAGCAATTCCAATTGGAAACACTTGGGTACATATATATATCATATGAAATTTAAATCTAGTAAGGTGTCTATTATATAGGAGAGTTGATAATACATGGAAAGAGGTTTGTATGGGAATATATGCATTAAGAAACACATACCACATGACCTCTATAGGATTTTTAGGATGTGATCCTAGATAATAATCCACCCATCCTCAATCATAATGGATTCTTTAGCAATTAAGAGAGATTCAATAACCATAAAATTACCTATATTTTGATACTATATAGATTTATGTGGAAGGATAGAAATGCACCAATAAGGAGACCAAGATGGAACCATTTAACAACTAGAAGGTACACCTATTACATGGGAAAGGGAGGAGGTACATGTGATGATAGGTTGGAGGAACTACATGCTATTATTACAATTTAGAGATAGGAGGATGATTCATATAAGAAAAATATAATTAAATATTTATATTATTTAATATATTATATTTAATAAATATTAATATAATATAATATATTAAATAATATAAATATTTAATATCAAAAAATATAATATAAGATTAAAATTAAGGATAGGTAATGATACAATTTACTTGGGGTTTTAATGAGGATTAGGCTTAAAAGATTCAATTAGGTTTGTAGTAAATAGTTAGGTTACAATTAGGAATATATAATAAATATTAAAATAATTATAATACAAATATAAATTAATTTAAATATAATATAATATAATATAGGAATACATTTAAGATTAGGTAAAGGTTATAATTTAATTAAGTTTTAATTAGGTTTACAATTCAATTAGGATATGGTTAGGGGTGGGGATCCTTTAGCATTCTATTATGGTTATCTGAGTATGGGTTACATGTAAGATTATTGTTATTTTTGTGATATGTATAGATTGATTCATTTTTAACATGATACTTTTTTTTATTAGAGGGGTAAACACTTTTGACCCAGAGCTAGATGGAACCAATGAGGCTACAGTATGACTAAATTTGGACCTCACTAGACATCTAGATCCCCTTAATCCAACCTATCACCCTAAATCATAAATCAATTTCTTAAGGAGTCCTAATATGACAAATTTCTTAAGGGGATCAAAGAAGTTCTTAAAATTTGGTAAAGTTGCCCAAGGCAACCAACTTTAACAATAATAAGATTGTGCAAGATTATAATATGGATGAGATTTCATGATCTAGGCTGGTCAGTTGAAACAAGAGTAGATCTCAATCAACTATTCCACAAGAAAATATTCTTCACTAACTTGCAAGTTCATTAAATATTCCAAGGGGCACCAAAACTTTACCCTAAGTTTTGTAAACCCTAAACCCCGAACTCTAAATTCTAAACCCTAAACACTAAACCATTCATTTTGTCCTACCCAGGATCTTAAAGTGAAATTTGCTTGTCTTAGGAAAATCCACCAAATTTCATTCCCTTATGCCATGTAATTTTGTCCTAGGATCTTACTACACATATCCCCTTAAGTTATCCTATTACCCTAAACCCTAAACTCTAAAGTCTAAACCCTAAACCCTAAAGCCATCATTTTTTCTTAGGCTCTTAATGAAATTTGGTTTCCCTAGGAAACTCCACCAAATTTCATTCCCTTATGCCATGTAATTTTGTCCTAAGATCTTACTACACATATCCCCTTAAAGTTATCCTATTACCCTAAACCCTAAACTCTAAAGTTTAAACCCTAAACCCTAAAGCCATAATTTTTTCTTAGGCTCTTAATGAAATTTGGTTGCCTTAGGAAACTCCACCAAATTTCATTCCCTTATGCCATGTAATTTTTTCCTAGGATCTTACTACATGTAGATCCCCTTAAGCTATCGTATTACCCTAAACCCTAAACTCTAAAGTCTAAACCCTAAACCCTAAAGCCATCATTTTTTCTTTAAAGGATCTTAATGAAATTTGGTTGCCTTGGGCAACTTCACCAAATTTTATTCACTTGAGCCATGCCATTTTCTCCTATGACCTCACTAGACATATATCCCCTTAAGCCATCCTGTCATCCTAAATCGTAATTCAATTTCTTAAGGGGATCAAAGAACTTAAAATTTGGTGATCAAAGTTGCCCAAGGAAACCAAATTTAACAATAATAAGATCCTACAAGATTATACAATATTAATAGTTAATTGTATTTTCATTCAAGTAACATGTGCCTTAGACATATAAATGAGGCTTACATATAGTTTTATCATTTGTATTCAATTATTTAAGGCCATTTATATTGAATGGTTTAAAGGTGTATTTCCTAAACATGTATCTTACATCTTGAAATTACAAATCCAATGCAAGTTCACTCATATCTTAAAGATCGCATGGATCCATTCAATAATATTCACAATCCACCTCCATGCCATCCATCTCCAACACCTTCACCTCCATCTCCACCCACTCCACCTCGTAAGCCCCCACCTCCACTACCTAAAATCAATGAACATGCTTGTTTGCAAGCATAAATCAATGCTAATGTTAGAACCATCCAAGATCAAATCAACATTATTCAAAATGAAGAATGTGTCGCACCTCCTATGAGGATGTTTGCATCTAGGATGCAAACCCTTGTTGATGTTGTTAGGGCTATGGATGGGATCGTAGATGAGCATCAACAATGGCTAGAGGAGAGGAGAACTCCTGACTTGGAAAAGGAAAACACAAAGAAATGAAGATCTATGCAATACAGATCCACAATAGTTTATAAATTAAAACAATGATATTAAATAGTTATGTATTTATAAATTTGGTGAACGATGGATAAATTTTGTGTGATGAATTTATAAATTTGGTTCCAAATGGATATTTTTAGTGACATGAATTTATGATTTTGGTTCTAGATGGATTTTTTTAGTGACATGGATTTATGAATTTGGTGGAATTTATGAACTTATAATGAATAATATATAATAATATATATTTTATATGACTATATATTTAAAGTTTATTGTTTAGTATGTATGCGCATGTATTAAAAATTTGCATATATAGTTCTTAAATTTTGAAATTTGTATGTATGTACATAGTTTAGTTTAATGATTTGTACGCATGCAAATTATGCATGATATTTTTTATTTTAAATGTACATGTACATACCTTTAATTTTGAATTTTGTATGGACATGCTCTTGAGTTGAACAATTAATGTATATGTGTGTGCATTTCAATTAAATATATGATCTTAATATATATGTTTCTCATCCTCTTTCAATTAAATATATGATCTTAATATATGTATGCACATGGACTATTTTGTATGATTTAATGCAGGTGCACATTTATATCGAGCATATCATGGATTATTTTAACATTGATGATATCATCAATCCACCACCTCAGCCACATCCACATCCACCTCCCCTCCACCTCCCCCTCCCCCTCCCCCTAATATGCCACACCCAACACCTATCGCATCTAACGAGGCTCGCTTGAGAGCACGAATAAATGATCAAGTTGCATCCTTACAAAATCAAATCAATGCTATGCAAAGTCAAGAATTGATTCCTCCACATGTGAGATGTTTTGCATTTGCAATGCAAAATGTTGTTGATGCCATCAGGATGATCAATTCTAATCTTGATAGGCATCAATGAGACAAAGAACAAATGAGAGAATTTTATTCCAATGGTCTCTCTTACAAACAAATATTAGACCTTAAAATAATGAAAGCCCATCGAGCCCCCTACTTTGTTGACCCCGTTACTCGACAACCCATTCCACCCAACAAATCTAGAATATCCATGAGGTGGTTCATACATCTGCAGATGAGTACACATTTTTTGGATTGATGGTATATGGTTTTTGATAGTACCCCACATGCTAATTGGGAGTTCCCATTGTATTTTTTGAGAAAATTGTATGTAGAGTTTGTTTTGGGGAAAAAGCCCAATTTTTTTGATTTTAGATCATTTTAGGGTGTTGGTGGCAACATGCCACAATAAATATTAGGGGCAAGGGTTGATCCCCAATACCCCGTGCATGCACAACCCCTTGTTATTGCTCCCGGTCCTCCCATTCTTGCACCTGTACATCATCAAGCTCTGGTCTCAACATTAAGTTCCCTTAGTACATTTGCAAGAGACCTTGATCAACATGCTTCTATGATAGCAAGTAGGGAGCATAGAGATGATGATGATGGAGGAAGTTTTTATGGAGTTGGTACAAGTACCACTCTAGGAGTGTCGAGGCCCATCCCCCATATATGTACTAGTTGTCATCAAGTATGCTATGGACCTGATCAGGCCACACCTACTTCAAGTGGATGGGGGGATTTTGGTGGTTCATCTAGTCACATCAGTTCATTTGTAGAGTTCCTCATAGTAGACCATCACCCTGAGGACAATGTGACATAGGTATAAATATGCATCTAGATGTACATTCATTTTATAAGAATTTTGATGGTTGTATATATCAAAGAAAAGTTTGCAATACATTTTAACAATCAATTGTTTTGGTATACAGATGACACTAATGATGCAAGGGCAATCATCTATTCCACGAGTATATACATCGACACCAATCATACTCGACAACTCTTATGGGGTATTTTGATTTCAATTTTTAAAATTATATATGAAATCATAAATTATTTAACTTGAGTTTTAAATTTATAATTGAATCACATATATGTTTGAAATATTTATGTTGGTTTAGGCGAGTCAATCAACATCCATACCGATTCCTCTTGAGGGATTTTCAAGCACTACTCCACTATCGGGCATCATAGACCAAGGGCAAGTACATTCATATTGTAAATTTGTTTAAAGTTTACATTAGTATAGTTACAATTTTATGAGTTTTGAATTCACTAGATTTATGAAATGCATGCATGTACACTTAATATTATTTAAGCATTAAATGTCTATGTACATGTATGTCTAGGTTGATACCACAATAATAATGGGCATTGGGAAAACATTTGATGTTGCAGTTACTCGTGAGGCCACTTATTTCTAGGTTGTTTACAAAACTTTATACACAAAATGTGAAAACTTGAATATATATATATATATATATATATATATATATATATATATATATATATATATATATATATATATATATATATATATATATATTAACCTAATTCAAATGTACATGCTTTAATTTTGATCTTGTAGGACTTTGTTAGTGCAACTTTCAACCCTAACCCAGACATAGTTACACCACCAAGAGGTCATGCAGAGTAGGTTCTAGATCAAATGGTAATTCAATTATAAATTTTAAATTGAATATATACATAATATGATATTTTTACATATTCTTTTTCTTTTATAGCATGAGACACATCTTGTAGTTGAGCATGTACAAACAGGTCCTAGAGAAGAGCATAGTGCACAACCTTGGAATACGGTACAATTAAAATATGATAATTTATTTAAATTAAATTGAATTTAAAAAATTAATTGTAGAGTTGTACATCTAATTTCGAATTTCTTTGTCTTGTTTATGAAGATTGATTTAGAGAATTTAGAGGTTGCTTCAGGTGCACCAGAGCATCTAGACATAGATATGATGGTAATTTAATTATATGATGGAGTATAAATTAAATTGTCATTAAATCATTTTTTATTGTCTTACATCTAATTTCATCTTTCTCTTATACAGAGTGTTTCAAGTCATCCACATAGTCTGCATGGTGTGAAGAGGTCTCTTGATTATAGAGATAGTACATGACCTAGAAACATGCAATTTTATGTGTTATATTTGTTTATTTCATGGACTATATAATTTCTTGTTTCTCATGTACTCTATTGGACTTTATTTCATGCGCTTAATATATTGGTTTCATGCACTTAATATGTTACATAAATTATGGAATTTATTATTGTTTGAAATTTTAATTTACACATGTACATTTGTGCATTTTATGTTCATAGTCAAGACATTAATATAGGACATTAATGTGAAATTTAGTGATCTCATACATGGATTAATATAAGACATTTTAATATTTATACTTTGCAAATTTAGTGATTTCATACATGATATACATGATATGTACATTCAATAAATAGCGATAATTACTCAATTAACTTATTCAATTCACGTCAATCAATAATCAGTCAATAAATCATAATTTACAAACAAAAACAATCTATTTGTATACCAGAAAGGATAAAATTTTAAGAAATAAACAATACCATAGAAGATTAGAGAATAAAAGCATTAATAGACACTATAAATAATAACATCTATCACTAATTTATAAGTTTTCAAAACAAATAATGACATCTTAAGGGGGTGTCTAAAGGGGTCATAATAGAATGTCTTAAGGGGATGTCTTAAGAGGTTATAATACATCTTAAGGGGATGACTTAAGGGGTCTTAAGGGGATGTCTAAAGGGGTCATAATAGAATGTGTTAATTAAGGAGATGTCTTAAGGGGTCTTAAGGGGATGTCTAAAGGTGTCATAATAAAATGTCTTAAGGGGATGTTTTAAGGGGTCTTAAGGGGATGTCTAAAGGGGTCATAATAGAACATGTTAATTAAGGGAATGTCTTAAGGGATCTTAAGAGGATGTCTAAAGGGGTCATAATAGAATTTCTTAAGGGGATGTTTTAAGGGGTCTTAAGGGGATGTCTTAAGGGGTCATAATAGAACATCTTAAGGGGATGTCTTAAGGGGTCTTAAGGGGGTGTCTTAAGGGGTCATAATATAATTTCTTAAGGGGATGTATTAAGGGGTCATAATATGTCTTAAGGATATAATTGATTTAACAATAATGTATGCATGATATTTAGTGATTATACACTTAGACATAAAGTTTTAAAGTAGGAAAACATGCACATTTAAGAAAAAAAAAATATAGCATATTGATTTGATACATAGAAGTACATAGAGTATGTTTAATTCTGTAAGTATGTATGTACATATATGTCATCTCAAAACAATGTTTACAAAATTTGGATATGCCATCTCAAGAACATCTCAAACTCATGGCTAGATGTAGTAGGTCTTCACACCAACTGATATAAAAAAGGTACAAGCAATATCAATGAAATCATCAAAACATACATATTTTAATTTATATAAAACTATCTATGTGTATAGAACTCAAGTACCTACATTTGAAAGTATTCCACACATGTTTGTAGGTTGAATCTAGTCATCCTCTCCTTTTTTTTTCAAAGTATGAGATCAATGCAATGATGGCTTTAGGATACAAAAAATGACAATAAATCAATTTTAACTATTAATGTCCAAGCAATATCAATATGCAATCAAAACATGTATTTCAATATAATTTAACTAATAATTACCTATTTTTACCAAGTATTCCATGTCGTCTAGGTTGAATTTGTATGGACTAGATCCTTTTTGTGATTATGCCTTAAGGATCTATAAAAGGACAATTTAAATCAATTTCAACTAATAATACACTTGACCAATGTCAAAACATGTATTTAATGTATTTAAAAGTACAAAATAAAAATAATATTTACTTGCATTTACTTATTCCATTATACCATCTACATCCTCTCTTTTTTGCAATGCATCTATGATTGCCCCATGCTCTTCCATAGAAATTGACCATAGTAATTTTTTTGAAGGTCTTCCATGATACTACTCTAGTTGTATATTTGTTGCCACCACCAAATGTGAATAATGCATAATCTTTTTATGTGTTTCATAGTCTTCAAATGCAGGTAGACCATTCTTTCTTCTCAAATATTTTTGTAGCCAAGTGCCAAAAACCACCACCGATCCTATTGGAAAACATGTTCAAAAACCATCATCAAATAAGTTCTCAATTTTTTTTTAAGGGGATCAAAGACTTGTTCTAAAAAAATGCTTAAGGGGATCTAAAACTTGTTATCAAAATTTGCTTAAGGAGGTGTCTTAAGGGGATCACCATACCTGTTGGATAATGAAATCCATCATCATCTTCTCAAGGCGTTATCAACTTATGTTTAGTTTCCACACAACAAGCCAACCAATATTTTGTTTGCTTTTCATTCCCCTCAGGTGCAATAATAACATACAGATGTCTTGCCAACAAAATTCGATTTAATAACTTGTGCATATCCATATAAATAATTTAGTATTACAAAATAACTTAATAACATGAAATAAAATGAAATAAATTGAATTAAAATTACCTTCTTGTACAAGGTCTAAAACACAATCATAATCTTCAGATGCAAACAATTGATCATTTTCTTCAATAGTTCTTTCATATTGATTATGTGCTTCTGCAAGTGTCAACGATATTTGCTCCCACTGTTCAACCCATTATGTATTTTCACAAGCTTCCCAATGTCTTGAGATACAGAACTGGAAAAAACATGCAAGCTCCCTTGTCCAAATAGTCCATGTGCTTGCTGTCACACTCCTAAATGAATTCCATTTAGTAGATCCACTGATTGTCTCACTAGATACAATACCCTCTTCTTCCACCAACCAAAAGAATTGATGAACTATAGAGTAATCACTCGCTCCAAGTGTAGATAATATTCTATTACACCAATTCACAATCTCACATGCATCTTTAAATTTTACTGAATCCTCAAATTTTAATTGTTCTCTATCAAGAATTCTTTTGACACATGCACTAGCTCCATCATGTTCTCCTTTACCATGCTCAACTTAAAAAAACTCCATATATGCTGGACATGAAGTTCCTTGTGAACCCTACTTAACCAATAGAACATTCTAGCATTTTTGAACTACTTCGTACAATTATTTGACCATATGAGGTGTTATTTCATATGGATTCCTCTTTCTCTTAAATTTCTATAAAATATACTAAAACAATATTGAACAAACTCCAATGAGTGTAACCAATTGCCACTCAAATAAAAATGATACTCCCTCAAAAAATTTCTATCATCCTTAGTGTTATCATTTGCATGTCTATAAACAATATGGACAAGCATAGCTATTTGCACTAAATTATAATATTGAGATTGAATTTCCTCTTGTGGAGCAAGAGTATAATTCTTTGCAAAATCAACCACTGAAAGTATAGTACTAATTGGAAATGTGTTTCTACATGCGAAAAATTGGCCATCAAGCCATCAAGCATGTTAAGAGTGCATGACATATTTTGGTACAATTTTATTCTTAAATTCACTCATAAATGCATACCCACTAACTTTTTCTGTAACTAAATCACAATGCTTTCCTATTTTTCCATCTTTTAAAGAATAGTGACTATTCCTAAATCTTTTGACATCTACTAATTGTTGTCCAAAATCATGATCAACACTTCAATGCAAACAAATTCTTAAAAATGAAAGATTTCCAGAGTTAATGCATTGTACAGAAATACAAGAACTTAAATAAAATAATTTATCATTAATTTTTTCACAAAATAAACCTGAAATAAACTCTCTTATTGCTTTAGGTGGCATATCAATACCACAATCCTGTATAATCATGTTAGTATGCAAAGTACAACGTATATATCAAAAAACATCATAAAAATAATGAAATTGAACATGTATTTTACAACAAGATATTCGTTGCTTATTAATTTTTACATACCAGGATTTACATTTTTCAAAATACCTTTGACTTATTTTAATATTATCTATAAAATTCAGTTTGTGTTGTATCTAATAGGTGTTTTGGGTGAGGATCGCAAAATTTGGGCCCCAACCTTAATTTTAAAACATCTCTAGCATTAGATGAAACCCTAGTATTATCATGCCAATATTTTTTGATCAAATATTTAATTTCAACATTCAATTAATATCAGACCTTAGTAGTTGTCCATTGAAACTCCAACATTGATTGATAGGATCATTTTCTATACTTTCTCTTCTTTTTTCTGCTCTTAGTAATGTTTTAGGATGTATTTTTAAAACTTCACTAATATTGCTTACCATTCTTTTATTCAAAGTTTCTTTATTAACTATAGTAGTAGTTATAGCTCTTCTTATTGCATTTTTATCTTTAGATCGACTATTTTTCCCAATAGATTGAATGGCACTAGCAACAGTAGACGTAACATGTTTTAATGATTGATCTTTTCTTTTTGGTTTAATATAAAAGCCTAACCTTTTCATTACTTTACTCATTTTTTTCATTCTTATCAATTGCATCATTAGTTGACATTGAAATGCAATTTTTTTACAATAAAAGAATTTGGTGTATATTCTATTCGCATGTGTTCTTATTTGCCTCCAAGAAATTTGACCAGGAAGATTATTGAAAACACCACTTCCAATTTAAAAAAAGTATTTTCATTAAATTCAGCATCACATTCTATATTTTCATCTTCATTTTCATCTTCATCTTTATCTTCATTTATATTTTCATCTTCGTTTTCATTAACAAAACAGTTTTCATTTTCATTTTCATCAACAAAACAGTTTTCATTTTCATTTTCATCAACAAAATAGTAATCATTTTCATTTTCATTTTCATCTTCATTTTCATAAAAAAAATGGTTTTCATTTTCATTTTCATCTTCATTTTCACCAACAAAACGATTTTCATTTTCATAAAAAATACAGGTTTTGTTTTCATTTTCAAGAAAATGATCATTTTGATTTTCATTTGCAACAAAAGATTTTTCTTTTTTTTGTTTTCAACAAATTATATAAAAGTTTCATCTCTCTGAATATAATCAATGTCAACATCATTAAGTCTAGTATCTTGTAAAAATTCTACGTACAAATTTACCATTTCACTAACATGTGGATTTGAAGACATACCTATATTTGTGCATATTGAAAGATTCTCCATAGCATTCAAAGAGGGATTTGAAGACATAGCTGAGCTTGTTTGTATAATCATATTCTTCTCCAAATTGACTCCTTGAATATTAGCTTCATCTACAACCATGGTATCCTCAATGTTTTCATCTTCAATAGTTGTTGAATTGGTTGCTCCACCATTATTCATTGATTTCATTCTCATTCTTCTTTCTCTTTGTCTTTGTCTCTCTTTTTCTCTATTTGCTTCAACTTCTTTAGGAATCAATGCCTTCCTTCTCTTATTATGAGCTTTATCTCCCATAATTATAAAATTCTCAAGCAAAAATGAATGTTAATAGTGAAATACTTCAAAATATTCAATCCAAATTGGAAGTTGAATACCTATTAGGAAAAAAATATTCCTCTAGTGTTCCTCAAAACAAGTAGAAAACTACCACAATTCCACTTTAAAATTGTTTTCTTCATGCCTCATTTGAAAAATTCAATCCATATTGCAAATTGAAAACCTTTTGTTCCTCCAAACAAGCACAAAAATAACACAATTCCACTTCAAAAATGGTGTAGATGATGCCTTGTTTGATAAAATGAAGTTCACCACTTGTAAATAGAATAGCTTATGAAAAATAATTTACTTTTACTGCTCTCATCCATACATGTGAAGTTGTAGACTTCATAGTAATTTTTTGCAAAATATTTAAATAAAGGAAATGGGATCCTGTTTATAAAATGAGATCCCGCTTATAAAAAATAGGATCACATCTATAAGAAGTGGGATCCCATTCTATAATCTGGATCCTGTTCCCCGGTATTGAAATCCCGTTCCCCGGTATTGAATGTGGGGACCGTTGCAAAGGAAACAAGATCCCTTTTATAAAATGAGATCCCATTTCTTTTACAATGGTCTGAATATTATAGTGTGGGGAATGGGATCCTGATTATAAGACGGGATCCCAATTATTAATAAATGGGATCTCGTTTTATAATCGGGATCCCTTTTTTAACATTTGAATTTTTTTTTGCTTTGTGGCCAGGTTTTCGCCTAGGTTTTTGGTTCAGGAAAAGCATTGGAAGTCTGAACCTAGGCCTTCAACTTGGTTTGACCTGCAAGTTGAAGGTCCTAACAATGTCAAAGAAAAATAATGACTTTGGACATATGGCTAATGACCTTTTTTGCAAAATTTTCTAATGAAATTAAAACCCATTCTAGATGAAACAATGCAGATTCTAATTATGTAATTTTTTTTGTAATTGAATTATTTTTTCTATTTTTCAATTAATTTCTAATAAAATTGGTCCATAAACTTTAAATATCAGGGATTTTTACTATTTTAATAACTTTTGATCAACATAACATTTTGACAAACAGATTGCACGAGAATTTTTTTTACAAAATTATTTTCAATTTAAAAAAAAAATCAAAAAATGATAAGTTTAGGTCATCTTATGCATGTCATACATGGTGCTTTTTCAAAACAACAAATTTTCCTAATAAAAAATTAATAAAAAAAAAAATTCAATAAAAATTACAAAAAAACATCAAGAACAAGCTTCAATGAGTCACAAAAATTTTCCCAAAAGGATTTAGAAAAATATGATAATTTAAGTCAAAATATGGATTTCGTACACGTGCATGATATGGTAAAAAAAAAGACTTTTAATCAGTGGTTTTTAGAAATGCCTATTAAAACTCAATTTGTACAATCTGGGTATTGAAATAAATTACATATTTGGAAACTAGACTCCAAGTACTACATTTTATGATCAGTGACGTTTTTAAATATTTCATCTCTAAGTGCTTCAAATTTTAAGGTCAAATGTGTCAAATTCTGAAAATCAGGAAAAACACATCCACTTTTTGCCCAAAAAGTGGACTCAACTTCTTGCACACACCCTAGAAAGATAATGTATCTATTTACATTAATACTTCCCTTAAGGGTAACTTAAGGTGTGATATATGCAAAGAGGATGAGTATAAACTCTTGAATACTAGGCCATGTTCGATACTCATCCAAATTTCTCATAAATGGAGTAAAGAAGAAAATCAAATGAGAAATAAAACTCCCCCCCAAAAGAGAAAAGATGCAATGAAAATGTATGAGTAAAGAAGATAGAAGGACTTGTGATGACCCCCTAGGGACTACTTCTATCACATAAGTACAAGAAATTTCCCCCCCATAGGAGAGGAAAAAGAGACTATGGAGCCCCCCATGACATGATGGATCTTCTAGTGCTGAGTGATGATTGAAAAATAGTATAGAATGTGATCCTTGAATGTTGAACAATATTTCTTCCTTATGGAATAAAATAAACAATAGATAGGTGTATGAAATACTTACATGTGAGAAGAATATGAGCTCTAAATGATGCAAAAGATCCAAAGACAATGATGTAATCTTTGAAAGCTTCTCAAATGCTCCATGTGAAGGTTGATGTAGAACATGAACCAAAGAAGCAATGTGTGGAATGTCAATGCATGCCATGTGGCTATAACCCAAATCCCACATGAATTCTTTTTATCAAGAGTTTATGGAAGCCCTCAATGAAGCCTCTTTAAAATCTAAAGTATTACATGAACTATCATCAAAGAGAATATTATAGAGGAGATTCACTACTCCCCAGTCTCTAGGACAAAGATGAGTCTAAAAGAAGAAAATTATCCTCAATTGCCACAAAGGCTATGGTCAAGTGATGGGGATGGGAGAGAAAGAAAGGTTTGACTGTGTTTTATGATATATTTTTAAAAAGGGGATTTTGGGAATCAAGAGAGTAGATTGCATAGGTCTCTAGTATAAGCTAACTAGCTCTTGACTAGAGAATGACAATGTGAGACTTAGAAAATAGTATGGTACACTATCATCTCAAGGACACATTGGTGTCTCATACAGACAAAGAGTTAGACTTATAAATAGAGACTCATAGAGTCTACTTGCTACTCATAAGCCAAAATATGAATATTTAACGAAGATGATAGAATGCTAAAATAAATGAAAATAACAAGAAGAAGAATACTATAAAAATTTAGACTAAATTTTTTGAAATGAAAAAAATAGGTAGGATGTCAACTCACAGAAGGTCTGTTAGGAAATAATTTATCTTAACCCATTTCCTACATAACCCCATGAAAGATAAATATGCATACAAGTAGCCATAATGCATAGATCAAATAGACAAGCCACAAGATAACACAAGATATACCCTCGAAAAACCCTCAAGAGGGAAAAACCAAACCTTCAAAATCATCCATACTCCATCTATTATTCAACAAGAAATATTACAAGAGTTACAATTAATACCTTTGAAGCATCAAGCCTCTCCCATCCATCCTCCATGCATCCAAGAATGAATTTGCACATCTCATGCCATGCTTCACATATGCGGTCCTCAAAAAGACTCAATAATGACAACCAACTCACCCAACCAACCTTAACCACTAAACATGTGCTTGATTTTATAGATTCAATCTCACACAAATACAACCAAGTGGTAAGATAAAACCATGTGCCAAAAACCATGTGAATGCAAAACCACTAATCCCTTATTTAATATTGGGTACTAATTTTTCACTTTATTAAATATTTTCCCCAATATTAAATTATTATCCCATGTCTCTCACACATTAAATAATAACACAATATTACAATACTACACAAAGTGGTCCCCAAATATTTACCTAGAGTGATTAACCACACCTAATAGGTGCATCACAACTAAATAAAATTATTTAATTACAACATTATAATATAACATTTTATGCAATGGTGTACAACACCATATCCCAACATCCTCCCACTTGTTGTATACATTGAATAAGGTATTAATTAATGAAATTCATCATCATAGCCATAAATGTAACCACATGCATCTCCGACATGCTGTTGTGCTCCATCAAGATACCTACAATAAAACCAAAGTGACTACCATCTCAAGAAAGAAATCCTCTCATCCTCAAATGTGCCACCCATAGAAGAAAAGGAACATGCCAAGGTGAAGATGCACCAATCCAAGAACAAAAACATCAAATCGAAGAGATAACAAAGACTCCAAAAAAGTTACTATCATAGGTGAAAAACCCACATGATGAGAAATAGCATCCACAACGCATGCTAATACATCCAACTATCCATACCTAATAGGTATCAAATACATCAGTAAACTCATGCCAATAACATATGTAGCCCATCAACTAAAATCAAAAGCTCCCTCTATCAAACTAGTTAATGAAGAAAATACATATCCAGGTGTAATGTTGTAGAATTGCACCTAGGCACAATTCCACATTTTGGCATTTTTTCCTAGCATTTATGACACCTTGAGATATTAATGACAAAATCCCATGGGTTAGAATTTTGTGATTCTAGCTCCATGTGGACAAGTGGTTGAGCGACATAATCATGACAACCTATTTTTCTAGAATCTAGGCTTTGGATGCTTGCGCGATGCACAAATGTCTGCATGATGCGCTAGCATCCTATCGGTTTCTCAAGTTCAAAACATGGAATCTAGAAGGATAACCGTTGAGACACGTGTCTTGGCAATTAAATTATGAGATTAACAGATCTTTTCTTCCCTTGCAAGTATTAAAAACCCCTTTTTGGCTCTCATTTGGGGGTTGGAAGACATCACTCAAGCTCTCTTGTTACTTTTCTCCAACTTTGAGATCTCTTCACTTTTGATAGCAGTGTTGTCACAAGCGAAGCCATGTTAGACTAAAGTTCTCCCAACAGCTGCAACAATTCTCAAGCAAGCACTCAACGGTGCATCTATGTGCTCTAGAGAGGGCCTAGGCCCATGGGTAACACACACACACACACACTCTCTCTCTGCTTTATATTTGCTTGTTTACTATATTGTGGTGCAGGTTCTACTCTTGGGAAAGTTTTTCTTTCACCACACACTTTGTTTACATCTTTAGCATTCCTTTCCAACTTGGTTGTCCATTAAGGTGGGAACACTAAAGCGGGGTTTGACTAAGGTAGGACCCTATATAGCCACCCAACAACTTTCCTCTCATTCTTTTGTGTGTAGGTCATGAAAATGAGCTGGGAGTGAAGATTCATATGTCTAGGGGAAGGTAAGCTTTCTCCAAACATCCTTATGTTCATTTCAGTTTTGAGTTTTCTGACTAGCCATATAATTTAGTATGACTTGCCCCTAAGCTCAAAAGCAAGAATTATTTCTATCCATTTGAGTCTCTGAGTTCTCTATTGTTTAGGATGCCAGTGTGTCCCTTAGATGCTAGTGCGGCACGCTGGCGTCCTAGAACTATGCTAATGTATTTTGGCTAAGAGCTCCCTCTCTTGAGACAAAAATCTCCTAGGTTTTCTCTTTTAGGGTCTCTGGCGGATATTCCTGAAGCATAGTTTTTTATTATTTTGTAAATTTATTATCCTGAGGTGTATAAGGGCAGTTTGTTCCCTGGTGATCTCTCGGGAAAGGAGAGACCCATGTGCAGTGAATCCATCTTATATCACATTTTGGTGAACCTGATGTGAATGCTAGATCTTTCTTCATGATATTGCACTTTTATGAATTTTTTGAGGAAGATTTTGATATGTTGGAAGATTCTCTAGATGATTTCCTCGAAGTTCTCTCCCTTATTTGAAAATCTCCCAAAAAAGTCTCCTCTCGATAGGCTGAGGGATTGGTGAATGTGTGGTGGTCTTTGTGGCTCCTCCAAGCCCTAAGAAACCCATCATTTATGTGACCTCGACCAACTGTTCTGTCTATGGGATTTCATGTCATAGCAGTTCACTAGACTTGTACTCAAGGTTCACGAAAGCTATGGATTCTACATCTTATAATGTTGTTGGGCACACATATCCTACAAGGAGTAATAAACAACATCTGAATCAACAACCTACTATTCCTACATCAGAGCTGTTTGTCCCTACTTCTTTACCACCTTCTCAACCAAGCCTTCCTTGAACACCTAAACTTGTGATCGAAACACTAGGCGATTATGATCTTGTCGAGCAACTACATGTTACTTTGGCCAAGATCTCACTTTGGGTCTTGCTTTAGACCACTCTAGTTTATTAGGAGATGCTTCAAGAAGCTTTATAAAAGATTCTATTTCCTGCCTCGACTAGGCCTACGGATGTTCATGTGTTGTTGGCTCATATTCTCTCGAATTCGCCAAATATCATGTTCCACCCGTAAGAAATCCTGCCTCCGGATGTGTAGAAGCAAGCATATCCTTTGATGATTATAGTCAATGTTAACATCAATATTAGGTGCACCCTCATTGACATCGGTTCAACTCTCAATGTTTGTGGTGTAGACCTATTACCTAAGATTAAGATTGACTTATCTTCTTTAGTGGTTTCCTCCTTGTACATTCATGGATTCGATAACACCGTTCGCCAAGCTCTAGGTATGATAATACTACCTTTGCAACTAGGCCCCATTACCTTACCCACGTTAGTTTATGTGATGCCTAGCCCCTTACCATATAACCTCCTATTAGGGAGACCTTAGATCCATGCTATGGGTGTGGTGACTTCTAGTTTACATTGTTCTTTGAAGTTCATTGCAAATAATCAAGTAGTTATAGTTAAATAAGACCCAAAAGGAATTCACCTCTGTGAACTAGCCATTTCTAGTTATGCTTCAGTTGTATCTAATCTCAAGAATTGTATCCCATATTTGACCATTGATGCTATAGCAAGTTCTTCATCAATACCCTCTATGGAAGTTATTCCCAGAGCGAGTGCCAAAAATGAAGAACCACCTAAAGTAGAAAACCCTAAGTCTCCCTAGTCTCCTTCTCAAACAAATGCTTTCCTTGGAGATGATTGGGGCTCCTTGAAATTATTTGAATTCTTCATTGTAGAATACAAGGTGAACCCCTCTTATATTGACCTCCCAGGTATCCTTGATGCAAAGGCAGTTGATGCTCCCACATAGGAGGATAGGTGTGATCTTGTTCAAGAGATCACTCCTTCCTATGCTAAGGAAAAATAATCCCCTTCTTACAAAGGATATTAACATTTGTGAGCCTGGTAAGGAAGGTGGGAATACCCCCTAGAAAAATTTGACATCCATTGGTGGAATGAAATGCTCTATGTGGACCTGCCACCTCCTAAAGTTTTGCAAACTCCTTACGAGTTTGGATATGAGCTCACTTCTCAGTATGGCTTGGACAGAAAGGCCTAGGGTGTATTGAGAAAGGAATTTAGGTTTCTATCCAGTTCAAGCTATGACAATGCTATTTTGGTCTAGGATGCTCCATTGAATAGTCTAAACAAAAGCCTTGGTGGAGTGTTAATATGATCTCAGCCAAGTCGTTGAACTTGGTTCACGCTAAGTTAATAGAGGAAGGGGGCCAAGAAAGTCCCTCTATATGTCTTCTCTTTGGATGAAGCACTAGAGGAATTTATAGGTGCTTATTCCCCATTGCCTCCTTATCATCACACAGAATGGTTCCCATATCATTTGCATAGTGAAGCATACTTGGAGAATCCATTTTGAGTGTTGAAGAGGAGGACCCTCTATCTAACATTAGTGATGATGTCACACTATCTCATCCTAAAGACCACAATTCCCTTCTTAAAGGAGATATTGTTGAAGTTACTATGGATCCTAAATATTCAAAAAAAGTGATCAGGATCAGAAAGTGTTTCTCTTTAGAGGAAGCAAATGAAAAATCTAATCTCTTGCATTCTCATTTGAAAATCTTTTCTTGGACATATGAGGACATGCATGGTATTGATGAATCTATAGTGGTTCACAATATCATCCTATGTCTTGAAACCAACCTAGTTAAATAAAAAATCTGAAAGATCAATCCTAGGGTGGCATTGATGGTCAAGACTGAGATAAAGAAATTGTTGAAAGCAAGCTTTATTCGTCCTATCAATTATTCCCCTTAGATTTCAAATATAGTTGCTGTTAGTAAACCTGATGGCCATATTTGCATATGTATCAAATTTTGTGACCTTAATAAGGCTTCTCTTAAAGATGATTTTCCGCTACCTAATATAAATATGATTGTCGACCCGATTGTAGGCCATGCATTACTATCTTTCATGGATGGCTTCTCAAGTTACAATAAGATTCGTATTAACCCAGATGATCAATACAAGAAAACCTTCACTACCTTTTGGGGTACTTTCTATTATGTGGTCATGCCCTTTGGATTAAAAAATGCGGGAGCTATTTACCAATGGGCGATGACCTTAATATTTCACAATTTCATCTACAAGATCTTAGAAGATTATGTTGGTGATATATTGGAAAAATCAATAACCCATCAAGATCACATAAAGAACCTTCATCTTATCTTTGAGAGGATTTGATTCTATAAGATGAGACTAAATCCCCATAAGTGTGTCTTCGGTGTTGATGCTGACAAGCTTTTGGGGTTTAAAGTTTCTCATTGTGGCATCAAAGTTGATACTAATAAGATTGATTCCATTGTTAACATGCATCCACCAAGGAATATCACTGAGTTACAAAGTTTGTAGGGGAAGATTCAGGCAATTCGTAGATGTATATCTTAGTTGGTTGATCATACCCTTCCTTTCACTCATTTATTTAAAAAGGATGTTTGCTTCATATGGGATGAAGAGTGTCAAAAAGCTTTTGAATCAATCAAAGCCTATTTGGCCAATCCACCCGTATTAATGCTGGCTATGTAGGATATACCCTTTTTACTTTACCTTGCTGCATCACCATATGCTTTGGTAGCCCTTTTAACTCAATATGATGATGTTGAAAAGGAAAGAGCAGTCTACTACATTAGCCGAATCTTGGTTGACTATGAAACCCATTATTCCTCCATGGAGAAGCAATGTCTTGCCATCGTCTTCGCTACACAAAAGTTGAGGCACTATCTCCTCTGTGCCAAAATGCATGTCATAGTGAAAATGGATGTCTTAAAGCATCTGTTCTCTAGCACCGACCTGGCTAGGAGATTAGTGAAATGGATTATGTTGCTTTAACTTGGACATAAATTTTTTTACTCATAAATCAATAAAGGGTCAAGTGGTTGCCAATCGGCTTGTAGACGCTCCCTCATCTCGCTCCTTTCTAGGGTTGGATTTTTTTCCTAATAAAAATATTTTGTAATTAATCATGGCCTTGAGTGGAAAAAGTATTTTGATGGATCAAGGTGTCAAACTAGTTTTGGAGCTGGTGTGAGTCTAATATCCCCTGAAGGTAAACCGGTTCCTCTATCCTGTCAACTAGAATTTCCTTGTACCAATAATTTCATTGAATATGAAGCCCTCATCGCTAGCTTATGTGTCATGATTGCACTAAAAATAAAACATCTCCATATTTTAGGTGACTCTAAACTTATATTGAACCAGATAACAAGAACATATCAAGCCAAGAAAAGTAAGTTGTCTCGATATTGAGACCTTGCCTTGTCCTTGCTTAAATAGTTCTCCTCTTTCATGATAGACAGTGTCCCTAGGAGAGAAAATAAAATTGTTGATGCCATGGAAAGCACTACTTCCTTGGTACCTTCAGAAGAAGATACAAAAGAATACCACTTCGTGGTTTAGGTCCTACGGACCCCTGCAATTCCAAACCAAACCAAAGCTGAGTCACCCATATGTTCCCATGTGGACTCTGGAGAGTGGTTTTCTAATATCTATTACTAACTAAAGACTGGAAGCTTTCCTGATGATGTGACAAAGAATGACCACAATTGTATAAGAAAGATTTTAGTTCATTATGTTATTTTGTCTGATGTCCTTTATAGAAAAGCCTATAAATGGCTTGCTTCTCAGGTGTCTAACTAAAATGGAAATACCCCTTTCCCTTAAGGAAGCCCATGCAGGCTCTAGGGGTGGACACTTTGGTGGTAGATCCTTGGTAAGAAGATTGATACACATGGGGTACTAATGGAAAATGATGGAACGAGATTCCTTCAATTTTGTTAAAAAGTTCCCTTAATGTCAACAACATAGTCATCTTATTCATGCATCTACCCAAGAATTACAAAATCAAACTTCCCCTTGGCCATTCACAAAATGGGGGTTGGATATTATTGGAAAAATATCACCTCCTTCTTCCAAGGGACATACCTTCATCATTATTGCTACAAATTATTTCACAAAATGGGTTGAAGCTATCCCACTTTGACACACGAACATTGAAGCTATCTGTAGTTTCCTCATGAATAAGATCATTTCTTGATTTGGATTTCTTGCTACACTTGTTTTTGACAATGGTATGCATTTCAAGAAAAAGGAAGTCAAGTAGTTCCTTGATAAATTCCATATTCAACATAGGTTTTCCACACCGTACTATCTGCACTCTAATGGTCAAGTGAAAACATCTAACAAGACTCTTGAGCTTATTCTCCATAAGTCAATTAATAAGCATGGTAAAGATTGGCATATTCAACTGATGTACACTTTGTGGGCCTATCACAAAAGTGTCTGTACAACTACAAGAACAATGCCTTACAACCTCGCGTATTGTGCCAAAGCTATTATCCCTTTAGAGTTAGAGATTCCATCCTTACGGGTCTCCCTTAAAGGGTTAATTGATGATGAAACTTACCAAGTTAACCATTTACATCAACTAGAGATGCTCGATGAGCATTGTTTACAATAACTTGAACATCTTAAAGCTTATCAATGGTGGTTATCTAGGAAATATAATCAAAGTGTGCTTCATAGGAATTTTAAAATAGGAGACCTGGTTCTCTATGAAAATCAAAGAAATGCAAATGCACCGCCTTATCAAAGAGGAAAATTCAGTCCTAATTGGTTAGGCCCTTACATTGTGATCTCTGTATATGGTTCAGGTGCCTATGGACTATCATCTATGGATGGAACACCTCTAAAAGAACCTGTTAATGCAATGCATCTTTGACAATACTATGCATAGTGTTCTATGTGTCATCTATGTGGTGTTCTCTCTACAAAAGGGTAGAGCACTACATATATTGACAATATTCATTAACACATTAAGAAAATTTTTGTGTTGTGAATGACCATGTACATGTGTGTGTATGATCATGCATTACATTACATCCATTAAAATAATTAGATCATCATTGTATTTAATTAACATGCAATGATGTGTGTTTATTAAATCATGTTAGCATCTAATGACAATATACAACCATATGAGTATATACCATCCATAGAATAATCATACATAGAAAATAAAGAACATACACATCCAAATGAACAATGCTATAAGATCATAATCAATGCATCCATATATATATATATATGCATGTATGTATCCAATGTCATGTACATGTATCAGGTCACTACTATAAAAAATGAGTGGTTGTTGAATATGTGTCTATAAAAAAGATCTACAAGTATGTATGCATGTATATGAATCTTGCTACAAAAATGATATACAAAACTGATGATGATGAGCCTTTGTTCACTATAGTGCATGGCTCTCAGAGCCCTCTAGCTCTGGTGGATGCTCTGGAACATTGGGGAGAGGCTGAATGGTAGTCATGGAGTACGAATAGTGGGAGTGTGATACAGAGAAAGCTACTTGCATCCCCCTAATCTCCCCCTGTAGAGAGGATATTGTTAGCTCCACCTGCCTCAACTAGTCCCATAGTCATTGAACCTCTGCTAGGTTAAAAACTATCAACTACCCATCAAGGTCATCTAGATAGATCTGGAGGGAGTCACACACCTGCTCGATAACATCAACCCTCCTCATTACTATGTATTGCTTGATGAGCACCATCCACAACTCTCTTGATAGCTGGTTGCATTACCCCCACATGGTTTTCAGCTCTATAATAAGTTGGATGATCTCCACACCCCATTCCTCGTAAGTGGTCCTCAAGTGCATGACTAGCTTAAAGCTGGGGGCATGTCATCCTGTAGATGCTGACCAATAAGCCTCAAGGACCGATCCATGGATTGACACATTAGGGGAAAATTTTTAAACACATTGAGCTATGAGCCCAATCCATCCCTATGCATCCTTTGTAACCACATAGAAATAAGGGGGTATCAATATCACATGACATGTATATATATGTCGTAAAGCAAAAAAATGAAAGTATAAAAACATAAACAATATATCATGTATACCTGGCTCCCCTAGTTGCCATGTTGGGTTAGGGTGAGGATTGGTGCTAGGACCCATGCTGCTAGGGTTGGTGGCCATTCTCGGTGTGACTACCACTGTAGCTATAGTAGAAGATGGTGGTGCTAAAGAGATTGGGGTAGCTGGTGGGGTATCCAACCTCCTCTGCCACCTCGGCCTCAGTGGTGCCACCTCCTCCTCCTCCCTAGCCTATTGCTAATCTCTCCTCCTGTCCTATGCTGGTTGGGGTGGTAAGTCCTCTTGTAGACCAAGGTACCCTCTTGGAGCACCCTCACTAAACATAGCAGTAGGACGATGCTGCTCCCACCACTGTGTAAAATCAACTCCTACTCCAACATTATCCATTGTCGATATAGGTGGCAGATCATGGTAGGGATCATCATCATTCGAAGGGAAAATATTTGTAATAGTGGGGTGAGGGTAGTCCCCAACCCTCATTGCACTCTTATGGGCACTAGTGTAGGTGGGCACATTTACTGATATGGTCTATGGTTGGCCATGTTGTTGCATGACCCAACTCTAGTAGTAGGGTACTATAACAAAATTCCTTTGCCCGATCAAAAAATGGTCTCATTGCAAGTTTCTCAAGTACCTTCTACATCCACCCACTTGAAAAATTAGTAGGGTCTCCACTAGACTCCATCTGTAGTGAGAGTGTTGAACTATAGTCGCCAAAACTATAAATCTCCAAATCTCCACTAGCTCATCATGCCATACCTATGGGCCATGGGAATTCGATATAGCCATTAGTAGGGAAAACCTACTAGTTGGCTGTACATAATGTGGGAAAAGGCCAACACCTACAAAAGTGTGCACACTATGAGGCTATGGTCTCATAGTGTATGCACCAACCTAGCTCCTAGTAGAGTCACACTAGCATGTTGTTCCCCTAGGAAAAAAATGGTCTTGTGCTCCACCATCTCCCTAATAGTATGGATGAGGCCCCCATGTAGATGCAAGCCTTGCCTATCAATTTTGATACGAAAGGTAATGGTCACAACCATAACTCAGTAGATCAATGGTGCTATGGTCCTCGCATGGTCGTACCGGTGTGTGTAGATATGACCTATGTTGTCACTGCTATCTGTCCTCCCTATGCAATAAAGGATTCCCTTCATCCTCTCCTATGCCAATCATGTATTGTTGAGAGCTTCCTACTGTCTGTCGATGGGTAGCCTAAGGATCCGATAGACATCCCCGAGTGTGATGGTCATATCTCCACATGATAGCTAGAAAGATGATGTGGTGGTGTCCCACTACTCCATAAGGGCTGTTAGCATCCGCTCATGGTACCTCATCTTTGACATGGTAAATATGTGCCAGAGATTGACCCACTCTAGAAGTGTGGCCTTGTCCCAGGATAAATGGTCCCTCTGCTCATGAATGAGTTAGAATGCTCACCCTCTCAGATGCTCCTGAATATCTGGGTGCTCTTGCAAAATGTAGTAAAAAATATGAGTCAGAACAATGAAATTGTGTATAAAAACAAGGAAAAATAAGTAAGACTTATGTGCATCGTGTAGACGTCTATGACTTACACATACATCCTTGACCGCCATTGTTGCCTTGAAGATGATAGCACGTCTTTGAGATGACAACACACAAATGAGACTCTAGCATTGATCATGGATGACAACACATATTTTAGATGAGGGAACAAAAAAAAGACACCTACACACCTCACCAATGGGAAAATTCTAAAAAATGAGCAAAAAACATGAAGAAAGAGGTTTTGCGGCCTACTTAGTCCACCTTGTGACTCTCGGTGATGTCCTAGCATAGCTGCTCCAATCTCGATGCCTCATACTCTCTCCTTCTCAACATTTTGCTGAATTTTCTCTCACAAAAGTCAACAATTTGCTTGCAATGAATAGTGAAAATGACCCCTCTAGGTGCCCATCTAGGTATATATAGGCCCCTTGGGGAGCATATTTCCTAGAGTTTTTGGCTCCCTGATTTCTCCCAAATTTTCCCCACTAGGTTGGGGGAAAATGCAGGAGGGGGCATAAGGTCATCTCTTGATCATATTTTTCTTCTGAATCAATGAATTTTTTCTTGATCATTCCTCTATCCATGGTAGCTCTCTTCTAATTTTTTGAAGCTGGCTCAAAATTTGAGTTTTACAAGTTAATGCTTTGAACAATTTTTCATGACCGTTCTAACGCTGTTTGTTGAGCTTGGATGCTAGGGGCATCTTCAATACTAGTTAGCTCAACTTCGGTGACTGCTATGGTCTCTCTCTATTGGAATGCAAATCTGTAAAATTCAAAATTTGGGTGAAATTTTTTCTTTTCTACTTTTAGTGAGACTAATTTTTTCAAAATCGAGCCTACCAAAGTGGGGGAAAAATGTAATGTCACATAATTGCACCTAGGTGCAATTCCACATTTTGGCATTTTTTCCTAGCATTTATGACACCTTGAGATATTAGTGACAAAATATCATGGGTCAAAATTTCATGATTATAGCTCCATGTGGACAAGTGGCTAAGCAACAAAAGCCTGGTGATGCATTTTCTAAGAATCTAGGCTCTGGATGCTTGTGTGACACATAGACGTCTACATGACATGCCAGTGTCCTATTGATTTCTTGAGTTCAAAACATGGAATTTAGAAGGCTAACCCTTGAGACATGTGTCCTGGTAGTTGCATTCCAAAAGTAATGACTCTTTGCCACCCTTGCAAGCATTAAAAACACCTTTTTGGCTCTCATTTGGGGGTTGGAAGACATCATTAAAGCTCTCTTGTTACTTTGCTCCAACTTTTAGATCTCTTCACTTTTGATAGTAGTGCTCTCACAAGCAAAGCCATGCTGAATTGAAGTCCTCCTAGCAGCTGCAACAACTCTCAAGCAAGCACTCAATAGCGCATCTGTGTGCTTTGGAGAGGGCCTAGGCTGATGGGTAACACTCTCTCTCTCTTTTTCCTTTATATTTTCTTGTTTACTATCTTGTGGTGTGGGTTCTACTCCTAAGTGGATTTTTCTTTCACCATGCGCTTTGTTTACATCTTTAGAATTCCTTTCCAACTTGATTGTCCATGGAGGTGGGAACACCAAAGTGGGGTTTGACTAAGGTAGGCCTATATATAGCGACCCAACAACTTTTCTCTCATTCTTTTATGTGTAGGTCAGAAAAAGGAGCTTGGAGTGAAGATTCAGACATCTGAGGGAAGGTAAGAATTCTCCAAGCATCCTTGTGTTCATTTCAGTTTCTAGTTTTTTGACTAGCCATATAGTTTAGTATGACTTGCCGCTAAGCTCAAAAGCAAGGCTTATTTTTTTCTATTTGATTCTTTGAGTTCTCTTTTGTTTAGGATTCCAATGTGTCCCTTAGATGACAATTTAGTGTATTGGCATTCAAGAACTGCATATGTCTTTTGGTTGAGGGCTCCCTCTCCTGAGATAAAAATCATCTGGTTTTTTGCTTTCAGGGTCTCTAGTGGACTTTTTCGAAGCATAACTGAATCCTAGCTCTTTATTGTTTTGTACATTTATTATCTTGAGGTGTATATGGGAAATTAATTCCCTAGTGATCTCTTGAGAAAGGAGAGACCCATGTGTAGTAAATCCCTCTTATATCACACCAGGAACTCTCTTTGCATGGGAAATGTCAATGCATGTCAAATCTACCAATAAACACTATATCAAGATGTGATAGATAATAAAAAATGAAGTACCAAGGATAATCATAATGATCTACACATGCAACACAAAATAGTTGCATACTCTGTCACAACATGTCGCCACGATCCTCCCAAATCATATGAACATGGACCTCTAGGAAGGAACCATGAAGAGAAAAAACCTATAAACCATAACATTTCTTTCTACCAACACCTCAAAAGTGCAATGCTATGTCAAGTATGATCTCCTAACAATCCCAAATGAGAGCCTCAGCAACACCCAACCACTCAATATCGTAGATCAAGTATGACATATTGTAGTGTAGAAAAATATACTCCTTTCCATTTTCACATTTTGTTTGGGTCCACTCAATTAAATTGGACTTCATTATGCCTTAATAAGCCCTATTTTACATCTACAAGTGATACATGAGCACCTAGGTGCACGCGCAATCAACATCACCCAAAAATATTTTGTAGTTGGGTGATCCCACAATATTAGTTTACAGTTTTTGGCTAAACTAGACACTAAACTAATTTTTTCTAACTAAATCTTCACTTTTGGGCACTTATAGTGGCCAAAATATAAGGAATTTAAAGATGATGCAAACTAATGATTTGTGAAATTTTGTCTATAGATTCTAAATATATTTTTTTTTCAAAAATTTTGGAATTAGATTGCACTTCTTTTTCCATCTACTTTGAAAACTAGTTTTTATCAGTAAACACCATTTTTAAGGGGTTATGTTCACCATATACAACATAATTTTTTTTTCTATGAAAGATGAAATTCTATTTTTTTTGAATTTAGATATGTAAGTATGATATATAACCCTTTCATTTGGTTTCATAGTGTTTTATTGAATATTTTTTCCTTAATCAAGTTTCGAAGTCAAAGCAATTACAATTCAAACATAGGCGGACCATATACAACATAATTTTTTATATATGTATCAAAATTCATTTTTTTACTGAATCAAGGACATCAATACCTAGCCTGTACATATTTTTCAGAATTTTATTTTGATAATCTGCTATTTTCCCACATGTGTAGAACAAAGAGCTTGATTTTCAGTGAAAAACTTATGTTTAATCAAACTAAAAAAATATATATAATAGAACCAAAATATATTAAAATTATATTCATTGGATAGCTCATTCCATAGACTACCATCATCTGATTGGGTTTGTGAAGTCTCCTCCATTTTCATCCTCAACTCGAGCTTCGAAGGGAAAAATTCTAGAGATTTTTGGTGCTAGAGGGGGAGAAGGGGGAAAAAGGGGGGTTCTAGCGAACTAGGGTTCGCTACAACTAGGGGGTTCACTCAACCCCCCTTCTAGCAAACCCTCCTTGAATGCAATTAAAAAATAAAACCCATTAATGGGGGTTCTATGGTACAGGATCATGATGGGACAAAAAGTGGCAATATGATGGGTATGTATCGTAAACTATTTTTACCCAAAATTGATGAAACAGAAGGGTTTTAAAGGAGATTCTTAGCTTTCCACCAATATAAATTATGCTTTACTTTGAATTTAATAAGTAATTATTATTCATTTTCTATTCAAATTATGACTAAAGTCTTGATTAATAGGCTGATTGAAAAACATCTATAGCTTTCAAATGGTATCACATTTTAATCCAAAACATGTGTCACATTCTATGCTTCACATACTATTAGATTAAAAATAAAAAATGAATTTGTGAAGTTTTGACTAAGTTGTGGTCGACATAAGAAGTTTTATTATTTTTAAAATTTGTAAAAATCATAATTAATTATTTACTTGGAAAAATTACAAAAATATGCATCACATCAGGCATGAGTCCTCTACTTATACCTAAAATATTATAAAAAATATTATCATTTTATGGGTAGTCGATTACAACAACTTATTTTTTTCCTTGAAATTTAAGTACCATTGCATTGAAATTTCAAATTTTCACCAAATAGATTTTTTTTTTAAACAAACCTAGTAGTTTAGAAACTAAATTCAATTTTGCACTAAAATTCTATTCTTACATATTTTTGAAATAATATAGATAACTTATTCAAATTTTATGTCAAGTTGCCTAACTCGATTTTTCTAAATTTTTGCCACTTAAGGGCCTTTTTTTTCCATGATGATCTTGCACATACCTAGAAGGTGGGTTCTAGTGAACCCCCTAAAGTGTTTTCCATACAAAAATTCATTTTCCTTCCTCAATGGAATTGTAAACCAGTTTTGTGGGTTTACTCATTTTATTTTTCAATTTTGGTTTGTTTTGATTTGGTGTTGTCTTATTCTGATTTAGTGCCTAAACCTCTTAAATTTGGACAATGTTTTTATGACATATTAACAAGAGAATGATGAAGACTGCTGAATTTTAGAGAATGTTGCCTCATGAAGATAAACAACCATTGATTGTATTTACAATCACTTTGTACAACATATATGCAAATGTGGAAGCATGGACCAATATGTTGAAGGGTCTTGGGTTATAATTAAATTTGGAAAATAAATTCAATTCATATATTCCTTTACAATTTTGAAATAAGAAGGATCTTTTAATAGAAAAGAGAGAGGAGGATCGATTAAATTGGAGAGGGCATAAAAAAATGACAAAATTTTCTTAATTCAAAATAGAAAAGTCCAAAGGTCATGGAAAAAGAAGTGAAGTTTAAATGATTTAAAAATATGGCATTTGAGTGTTTGTGGGATGGCCAAGAGACCACATAATAAGTAGAGGCATCAATATACTATTTCTTGTTGTTTAGAAAAGAAAAAGGGTTGTGCACAAGTGAAATAGGTGGCATACAGATTGGAGGTGCAAGAAGAGATTTTCTAAGCCACCCCTTAGCCAAAGAGTCACAGTAGGAAAGATTAAGGGGTGTACCTATAGAGAAAGATCCTACCACAAAACATTGGGGTGTTGTGTTGGGAAAGATTAAATAGGTCAAATTATATGATTGGTATTTACACTTTTAAGATGCAATTTACAAATAGGAGAAGCTGCACCATAGTTGGTATATTAGTTGGCATATTTGCTACATTGCAAAAGAAAAAACAACCAAGGAGATTAGGGGATGTGCTATATAAATGATAGGTTGAGAAGAGACTGCCAACAAAAGGAAGATGTGGCATATGAAAATACAGAGAAAAGGAATGGACTTGGATAGAGCACACATAATAGATGTGAGGCTTTATAAATTAAAGTGAAAATAAAAGATTGATGAAAGGTCAATGAAGGAGTGGATCAAGCTTGGCAAAGAGGAACATTAAAGGAAGATGAAAAAGACTTAGACAACCATGAAAGGCCAATGAATATTAAAAATAGCATTGGTATAATGTATTTGTATTTTGTATTGAAATTAATAAACTAAGTTTGTTGCAATCATTATTCTGTTTGAATATTGTATTTGGAAAATTTTCCTATTAAATTTTTTTATGATTGTTTAGTAGAGGGAGTACCCTCTTGCATTAATTGGTATTAGAGCAAGTAGTCCTAAGAGTGGAGAGGATCCACTAGGACCTATGAGTGTTGTGTGAATAGATCATTGATTGGAAGGAAGTTCACACCAAGAGGCAAGTGTGTGAAGTTGTAATGAAGAAGCTCATGAGAGATGTTGTAGGTGTGTGAGGAATCCTGGCAGCAAGAGTAAGAGCATGAAGCCATGAAGGAAACTTTAGAAGTGATGAAAGATTGAAAGAGGTTAGATTGCAGTAGACAAAATGGGTTGGGTTATGAAGAGGCCTGTCCGGATATGGTTTTGGGAGTAGTATTGGGATGATTTGGAGGATGAATTGTGTGAAGCATTGGCAAAGATAGTTTGTGGAAAAGTGAAAAAGAGTGTTGGAAAGAGTGAGAGGAAAATGGTGAAGAACAATGAGAAGAATAAGGTTTTCTTGAAAGAGGATAGCAAAAAGGAGAATAGAATAAATGAGTGTTGCATCCCCAGATGGAAAGCAGAAGAAGTGAGAGCAACCCCTATTGATAAAGAAGTTGTAGTAATGATGTTCCATGAAGAATGCATGGCAATATAAGAAGAAAGAAAGAGGTGAACAGTGAAGAGATCACAACTAAAGGCGAAGATGAATTAGATTGGTTCGCTCAACTGTGGATGATTGAGGAAGAATGGATGACAAAGTTTATTGATGCATTGAAGAGAGATGAATGAAATACTATAGCTGACAAGAATATGGAAGGTGCTACAATAAAATTTAATATTGCAACCATGAGTGAAGATGAGGTAAATTAAATTTGTGATGTTATTGAGATTTGAGATGAGATGATAAAAGAAAAGAGGGATAAGGAGCTAGAGTGTGTAGTAGATGTTCCATATTTATTTGTGGAGAAAGTGGTAGATGTTGCATTGTTGTGTATAGAGATGGTTGATGATGTTGCAGGGTTTTGGTGGAGGTGGTTGGTCAGAGGTGGGTTTGAACCCATGGAGGAGGAGAGGAGTGAGGAAAGTGTTTGCCAGAGGAGGTCAGGTTGTGATGGACATGAGTTTATGAGGGGAAGAAGGAAGAGAATGCAGTGTTGTTGCAGAGAAGTGGTGTGAGTTTTGACACAATGCTGGAAAAGGCTGAAGAAAGATTAATTTTCAGCACTTGATTAGTGAAGGAGTTCACTATAGGTTGATGTCAACCTGAAAGAGTGATTCCATAACTCAACTCCACCATTGTGAGCCTATGCTCATAATATTTCTACCTGATGTGTCTGATGTAGGAGCACCTAGGCACATGCACAATCAACATCACCCAAAAAGAGTTTGCAATTTATTTTTTCAATTTTGATTCATTTTGATTTGTTCTTCTCTTATTTCAATTTAGTGCCTAAACCTCTTAAATTTGGACAACCTCTTTGTGACACATCAATGAGAGAATGATGAAGACCACTAAATTTTGGAGAATGTTTCCTCATGAAGATAAACGACCATTGATTGTATTTACAATCACTTTGTCTGACATATATGAAAATGTGGAAGCATGGACTGACATGTTGAAGGGTCTTGGGTTACAATTAAATTTGGAAAATAAATTCAATTTCATATATTCCTTTACAATTTTGAAAGAAGGATCTTTTAATTGAAAAGAGAGAGGATGATGGATTAAATTGGAGAGGGCATAAAAAAAACAAAAAAATGTTCTTAATTCAAAATAGAGAAGTCCAAAGTTTGTGGAAAAAGAAGTGAAGTTTAAATTATTTAAAAAACTAGCATTTGAGGGGTCATGGGATGGCCAAACCATGTAATAGATAGAGGCATCGATATACCATTTCTTTATTTTTAGAAAAGAAAAAGGGTCGCACATAAGTGAAAGAGGTGGCATACAAATTAGAGGCACATGAAGAGATTTTCTAAGCTGCACCTTAGCCAAAGAGTCATAGTAGGAAAGATTGAGGGGGGGACCTATGAAGAAAGAGCTCAACATAGAACATTGGGGTATTGCATTGGGAAATATTAAATAGGTCCAACCATTTGTTTGATATTTATAGTTTTAAGGTGCAGTTTACAAATAGGAGAAGCCACACCATAGTTGGTATATTTTCTACATTGCAAAAGTAAAACCCACAAGGGAGATTAGGGCTATGCTGGATAAATGACAGGTTGAGAAGAGACTCCCAGGAAAAAGAATATGTGGAATATGGCAATACAAAGAAAAGGAATGGACCTGGATAGAGCACACATAATAGATGCGAGGTTTTAGAAATTAAAGTGTAAATAAAATATTGATGAAAGATTGATGGAAGAGTGGATCAAGCTTGGTGAAGAGGAACTCAAAGGGAGATAGAAAAGACTCGGGTTGGCATGAGAGGCCAAAGAATGTTAAAGATAACAATGGTGTAATGTAGTTGTCTTTTGTATTGAAATTAATAAACTAAGTTTTTTGCAATAATTATTCTATTTGAATATTGTATTTGGTAAGGTTTCCTATTAAATTTATTTTATGATTGAGTTATTTAGTAGAGGGGTGTACCCTCTTTCCTTAACAAGCCTAATAAATTACATTTTCCAAAGGTGAAACTCAAAAATAATTAATGCCAACACATAATGAATTATCTTGAGCAATGTGGGTTCCAAGAATAGGGACCTAGGAAACATTTTCCCATGGGAAAATGGGTCATCCCTAGGCCTTTGAACACAAATTTAAAATTTGTTTTTGATGGTATTTTATTGTCCCTGAATTCAAATTTCAATGTTGAATTGTAATGTTTAATTTTTGAGAAGTTAAGGATAGATACCTATAAATACAAGGTTATTTTATCAATTTCTAATCCTAATCAATCTAGAATTTTTATGAGAACTCACAAGAGTAAATATTATGATAAAGGGAATTCAAGAGAGGATTTATTGAATCAATCAAGATCTCAAGCATCATGTCAATGTCTTTTGAAATCATGCATTTTTTTGGAGCTAACATTTCAAAGATCTAAGTCAAACATTCAAATTAAGATTCAAGCATCAAGATCCACATCCATTGAAGCCATTTCATGCAAGATCAAGATCAATATTTCAGTCCTCTAAAGGTTTATTCAAGGGTTTGGTGAGTTGAAACATAGCATTGTTCATTCATCATTCCTTTTCATATTTCATTATCTCAATTCAAGGTTTAATTAGAAAAATGGGGTTTGACTAAGGAAAACCCCCATTCACCAAAAAAAAATAAAAAAATCCCTCTTGTGTTTGTGTTATAGATCTTAGGTTGAAAAAGGATTGAAGATCTCTTGAAAAGAAAAATTGGAAAAGTTGTCAAAGTTGTCAATGCACAAAAACTCACCTACAAGATTTATTTTTGACATTTTGACACTAAAATGTGGATAAAATAGAAACTATATATTGACATCAAAGGCTCCCAAAAGCTGGTTGAAAGCTCTACAAAAAGAGCCATTCTCCCATAGGCGAATGAGTCCTAGTTAGCCTCTCCAACCTACCTTTTGGTGGTTGGAACATAGTGTTTAACCCTTATTAGATATGTAGAAATTTTGTTGTTTTTGGACCTGTATTATGCTTTAAATTGATGTTTCAATTTCAAATTAGCATGATTGAGTTGATTTACTCTTTTTTAGTTTTTCTCCCAAAAGTGCTGTTCAAACTAATACCCTCGTCATCAATCATAAGGAAATCAATAGATTCTCCCATTGAGTTGACTCACCTAAGGGTTGTAAGTCAATTATTTGTGTGAATCTATCATTTCCTAATGAAATAATGAAAAATAGGTCTATCTATTGTCATTTTGGTAAATCCCCACTCTACCTTTTTCACACCCCCTAACTAAAAAACAATCCTTATTTTTCTATGTTTCATAATGAATCATGTATTTAATTCCAATATGGATGTAAGCCTCTCTAACCAAGAAGATCAACCACAAAGTATTCATTCCCAAATCAAGAAATCTACCCATGAAACATCTCTTAAACTCCTCATCAATGAATGATAACATAAAATCAAATGCACATGGAGATAACCATGCTAACCATCCCTCAAAATGAACCCTCTAGAACTAACCACCCATAGATCAAGATCCATATCTATGAAAGATAAATCATCATAAACTCATGCTAAGTAATCCTGAAATAAGTCTTCCAAAATCAATCACCATGAATCAGATCATTCCCATGAGAAATCAAAGCACAAAATAAAATCACATCAAAAATAGGATGAGCAATAGCTTTTAGATGATAAACCACCAAGTAGACCAAGAGCGGGGAATGAGAATACTCCTCCAAGATAACCAAGTCATCATAACTCACTCCAAGAAAATCCCCCTCTATGGGTGCATCATGAACTCTCCTCCATATCTAGGTGAAAGCTCCTTAGTCTTCTTGCTAAAACCTCTAAAGAGTAATCATCTCAAGAAAATGTCTCTAGTCACTAGAGAGATCCAACCTCACCCATGTCTCCAAGTATCCATGAAAATCTATAACTGATGAATACATGCCAAAATCCAAATACAATATAGCACCATCATGATGTAATCAAGCAAGTGATTAATGTACTCAATACCAAGAGAATTGCCAAGATCAATGTCAAATCTCCAAATGAAGAATCAAGAACCCAACATGATGTCATGATTTAACCATATCCTCCTATGAGATCACATGCAACAATGCATAAATATCTCAGTCTCAAGAAAACCCATATCATGTCAAAATTCTAAGCTAGCATCAAGAGTAAACCATGGTCCATAATATCAAAACACTCTAAACCAAGAAACAAACATCTCCAATCACATGAAGATAACCATCACGAATGATGAATAATGTTACTACCAAAAAATCCTACTAGACCGTGATATGAACCTACACATGGCATCATGATAGCCGTATCCTCCATGAAGATCACCTAGGTCCACACATGCAACTGAAATTCTAAACATACCAAGTAGAACCAATGTCTCCAAGCCAATAAGATACAACTACCATCAAACCATTAGGAACCAATCCTACACTTCCAATTCATCACTATCAAAATTTCCAACTGAAATGTGTAACCAATGAAATGTACCAAGCTATGGGTGTGTGCACCAATATGTAACACAAAAAAAGGTACCAAATTACAAAAAAATGTGTAACAAGCCATATTGCACTTGCCAAATTTAGAGAGAGCCAAATTTGGCACTCACCAAATGGAAAAGAAAAATAAAAAACATAAGTGAAACACCATTTTTTTCTCAAACCACAACTTCATTTGGTGTTTTTAGCTTTGCAACTCTTGCTCACCAAATATCCTTCATTTTTTTCACTCTTAGCTTGCAATTCTTCATGAGGATGCTGCCAAGATGTTAAAGAGGTCAAATAGATCAAAGAGGTATGTATTTCTCTTATTTTAGTTTCAAATTTCAATTAAAATGTAGATTGCAATAGGTTTTAATTTTATTTTTTAAATTTCCAAGAAATCAATCTCCACCTATAAACATTGCCAATTCACAATCAACCCCTCAGAAAGACCCTCTCGAAGAAGAACAACCTCAAAACCCTCTCTCAGTTCATAGGAATCCACAAGGAACATAAGAAAATATTTTATATCAAATTGAAAACAGCAAAAAAGAGCTTGAACAGTTGATTCGAAGATTAACTGAGCATGTTGCAACCCACCCTTATAGGAGAGGAATTTCTAAATCGCTAAAGCTGATTGTATCACATGTAAGAGAAACGAGAGAAAATAAATTTTTGGTCGAATAAGAGGGATTAATTAAAATGATTTTATGCAAGTGGACTTTCCTATGCACAAGTGAAGGAAAAAAAATAGGAAAGCCAACTTGTGTTCCCTTTCTATAGACCCAAGAACAAATGCACCTTTATCACATGCATCTAGGAGGTTCCCCATCCATTGATGCCATAATGAATTAATTAAAAATAAGTTTTGGTAGCAGCGGTGGATGGTTTTTGACCAGCCTCCATGCAATAACTACAAGGTACCATAGTATTTTTTGAGAAAACTCTATTATGAGTTTTTCCTCAATAAGGTGCCAAATTATTTTGACATTTTAGACTTTCAAGGTAGAGATGGGGGATCCACACATGATAGACTAGGTTCACGATGTAATATGCAATTGGCACCAAGACCCTTTTCCAAACCCATGGTGTATCATATCACCATTCCTTATGTTGTCAAGGACAATATCAAGGTGGACACAATGGATTCGATTAGCTCGCTCACTCAAAGCATTGTACAATGTGCAATTCCTCTAGTAGAGCCTAATGTGGGTGAGACTTCTAGGCCTAGAGTTCCAACCCACCATTGTCACTCTTATAGTTTTGTTTGCACATATAATGGTGAGAGTGCTCAAGATGAAGCTACATAACATACATCAGCTGTAGAGTAGATGGTTATGACATATTCCTTGCTAAATGAAATATTCAACATTGATAGTTAGATAAAATTCACCAGTTCATTTAATTTTATTTATTAAAATATATTTTGAAATTTAAGAATAATTAAATTAGTAGAATGAATATGATAAAAATTCAACGTTAGAGTGTTGATGATACATGCACCATTCTTGTAGACTCCTATATGTTTATGATGTTGAGTCCACATGTATGCAACTAGTATTAAAGAAATAATTATTGCATGTGAATAGTTGAACATTATATGAATTATTATATCATAACATGCTTTGGATGTCAAACAGTTTGTTGGTGGATCTTCAACCTCGACATCTTGCCATTCTCGCCTCGAACAAATTTCACTTATGTAACCTTTATTCATTAATGGTGTTGTAAAATAATGTTAGCTAGTTTTGGTAATTTTTCATGTACAAATCTAAAATAATATTTGAAACTACATTTCAAACTTAGATAACTAGGTTCTTTAAAGTGATGGGTGCAAGAGAATTCATTAGTGTTTTAAATAATGCATCATATATTTTGGCTTTGAACTTGTCACTTTTACTTTCCTTTGGATCTTCAACCCTTTCACATATTATTTTTTCTATCTTATAGCTTTGTGTTTGATGACAATGTCTTCTTTATGATTGAAAAATTCATTTTGTGATGAAAAGACACAAAGGACTATCATGTTAAAGTTTGAAACTTCCCTTTTTCATGATTATCTTGAGTTTGATGTGAAGTTAAGGAAAATTCAATGAATTCCCTATATCATTTGACTATCTTTACATTAAACCTTGCATTGTCATTTATGATGAATTGACTTCCTTCTTGCTTTTAATGCTTTATTAGATCCTTGAAGTTTTCCCTTTGTAATGAATAATCTTTTTTGGAAGCCTTTCATCTCAAATATCCCTTCCATATCTTCCCTTACTCATCATGGTTTCACTATTCTATGCATTATTATCTTCAACCACTTACATGCATTTAGTGTCTAAAAGAAATTCATGGACTACTACTAAATCCTTGGACACCACTATACTATCAAACTATCCTTTAAATCTTCTTTCTTCCTTGATAGTCCTATCATTGTCAACAATGAAGTGACTATCCCATTTGAATTTGTCTTGAGGTCTTGTACACTATCAACAACCTCCAAGACATCTTTCTATTATTCTTATGAAAGTCTTATAACTTTTGACATATGACTCCCCCTATCAGTTATCTTGATTTTCATTTGTTGTAGATTGTCGTATGCCCTTTTTCACTATAACCCTAGCCTCTTTGGATATTATTCTCCCTTCAATATTTGACTATGCACTAATATAATAATTTTTTTTCTCCTCATACTAGACTTTCCTATTGGAGTGATGACAATATGACTATCCTCAATTAGTAGTGGTTTTCCTCTATTTCACTAACATTTGATAAACTACCATTTGATTGTCTCTCATTCCTTAATCATTGATATTTTATTATCCCAAGTCACCATTAGGTTGAATGTCCTCATAAGCTATTTGTGAGTTTAAAATTTTAATTTTCTTATTGAATTTCTTTCATAAGGATCCATAGTATAGTCATAAATCCTCTGCTTAGGTCACAATATAGTCACAACTATTAATATGAAATGACTATCCTTATATGAATGGTTTCCTTTATCCATAATTTCCTCTTTAAAACTTTTCCTTTTTTCTTAAATGGACAAACCATACTCATAAGACTCATTGAGAAGTATGAATAGTCACAAGAATTCATTGAAGATAAACCATTACACTTAATGAGGAAAAACCACATGGTCTTTAGATTCATTACAAAGCATAGTCATAGTCATTAATACTACCAACAATACAAAATTCTTCATTACATTCATGAGGACTATCAACAAGATCAATGTCCTTCAAGAATTATTGCAATAATTTAAAATAGTCATAAATTTTATGTTAAGGATAAATTAAGAATCCTAAATCACAATCATTTATATATTTATCACAATCATTAATGACTATCCTTGTTCTCCTTCTCATAGGACCATCACTATCCTTGCATTTACCTTCTTGGACTGCCCTCTTATCTTCATGTTCTATCTCTTTCATAGGGGTCATTGTATAGTCGTTAAGACTTCCTTCAAGGTCATCATGTATTTATGGATTATTTCCAAGGAGATAATTGTAGATTGAAGACTTGAATATCTTTTGTGAAGAGATCATCCTCCATTTTCACCTTGATGAATATATTTTCTTCATGAATTCTCAAGAATACAACCCTTCACTCCTTTCATCAGAATCATATTCACTATTCTTTTTGTATAGTGGCCAATACTAATTCATCAGCATGGTTTAAGGTTTTCCTTCATTCTTTAAAAACCTACCATTATTAAAAGTGACTTTTCATGACATTATTGGTATTGATTATTATTAAAATTTTGCTATGGCTATCCCTTTCTACATGAGATTGCGTCATCTTTTCCATTGTAGGTGTTTCATTTTGCATTATGAAAATTTTAACACATGTATTTTGTAATGTTTCATTATTTCCATATTGAGACCAAATGTCCTTATTTGCTACAAGTTTGTATAAAGTAGGTGAAATATATTTGTAATCATGAGGTCTCTCAATAAGCCTTTTTGTAACATTTAATTAATATCAACAAGTTATCCATTCTTTATGGATTCCATGGGAAATATACTATTATATACATTCAAAAAGACCTTGATAACTACCTTATAAGCAATCCAAAAATAAACATAAAGACAATTCATAGAAATTTTCTTGGCATGGCATTCTTCATTCTTACCATCACCATAAGACCACATTTCTTTGAGGCATTTTTTCAAATAGTTCACTACCTTTTCTATGCTTTTAATTAAACAAAGAATCTATTGAAAGCGATAAAAAAATTCATATTTTTTGTTTCATTTTTCAATGTTAACATCAAATAGCCTTAGCAATATTCTAGCACGATGGACCATGGAGTTGATGTAGCAATAGCTAGTTTTGATCCTTTGACAGAGGTATACAATAGATTAGTAAATTTGACATTATATTTTCTCTTCTATGGTATATTATTGAAAAAATCATGATACTTGTATGTAATTTAATTTCTATCTTGATGGTTTCTATAGGTGCTTGTCACTCTAGATATTCTACGGATAATGTTATGGATGAGCATGATGATTATTTTTTTGTGGTAAGTGATTATTTTGTTATATGCCATTCCACAATTCAATTTCTATATATTAACATCTGTACTTCTTATTGTATTAGTTGTGCCTCCACATGAGTGAAGAGAGGAGGAATAGTGAGTGCATTTGAAAGATAAAAGAATCAACAAACACTCTATCTAGCCAACCATCAAAGGCATCATGTGATATTTTACCTTCCCCTAGTGGGAAATGACTATGTATTAGGGTTGTTTGTTCTATGCCTATGTGAAATTTTTGAATATATGTTTTGTACTATCAAGATATGTGACATTTTATGTCCATATGGCTCTTTTGTAGTAAGTCAATATGACTTTATTAGATATATTGTATACTTTTATAGACATATATCATTATATAGGCTCTCGAATTTTTGATTAATACAAATCTTATTTTACCATTGCTATTCTTGAATGATGTTATCATGTGTATTGTGTAAATTGTATTCTTGAATGTTGTAGGAATGGGTGTTGTTTACATCTCATTTTTTTATTATTATTATTGAATATTCACTAGTTATTCATCTAATGCTTAAATAAATACTAAAGATTTTTATTACATTGAAATTTTCACATGTACCTATAGCTTTCTAACATTCATGACAAATTTTACTGAGTAAAAATTTAATTATCAAAACACTCCTATAGTTAAGGCTAATAAATTTGTTAGCTTCTTTAATAAACTATTTAGGCATCTTCTTAGGTAGGTCAATAGTGTATTTCTCTATGAGAGTGTCTTTCATGTGTAAATTGGTGACTTATGTGTATTCATACTTTGTGACTTATGTGTATACATGTGAATACTTTGTGAGTTTACATGTATTCATATGTATACTTCATAACTTCCAACTTATGACTTATTTGTATTCAAGTGTATACTTTACAACTTACATGTATACTTGGTGACTTATGTGTATTCCAATGTATACTTTATGAATTATATGCTTTCATATGTATACTTCATGACTTGCATGTATTTTAGTACATGTGCTTCACTTATTCACTTGTATGCTTCACTTATTCACATGTATACTTCATGTATAATGTGTATGCTTCATGCTTCCTATGTATACTTCATGTGTTCATGTGTTCATGTGTATGCTTCATGTTTCCTATGTATACATGTACTCATGTGTATGGTTCATGCTTCTTATGTATACTTCACATATTACATGTATTCACATGTATGCTTCATGCTTCTGATGTATAATTCATGTGTTCACATGTATGCTTGATGATTCATGTGTATAATTTATGTATTCACATGTATGCTTCATGATTCTTATGTATACTTCACGTATTATGTGTATTCGCATGTATGCTTCATGCTCCATATGTATAATTCATGTGTTCATGTATATGCTTCATGCTTCATGCTTCATATGTATACTTTTTGTGTTCACATATATGCTTCATGCATAGTGTATTCACATGTATGCTTCATGCTTCCTATGTATACTTCATGTATTACATGCATTCATGTGTGTGCATCAGGCTTCCTATGTATACTTCATGTGTTCACATGTATGCTTCATACTTCCAATGTATACTTCATGTATTCACATGTATGCTTCATGCTTCTTGTGTATGCTTCATGTATTGCATGTATTCACATGTATGCTTCATTATTCTGATCTATAATCATGCTTTCATGTGTATGCTTCATGATTCATATGTATACTTCACTTATTCATGTGTATCCTTTATGCTTTTTGTGTATATTTCATAGATTACATGTATTGACATGTATACTTCATAATTCCTATGTACACTTCATGTGTTCACATGTATGCTTCATACTTCCTATGTATACTTCATGTATCAAGTGTATGCTTCATTCTTCTTGTGTATCCTTCATGTATTACATGTATTCACATGTATGCTTCACACTTCATACATATACCTCATGTCTTCATGTGTATGCTTCATGCTTCATGTGTATACTTCATACATTACATGTATTCATGTGTATTCTTCATGCTTCCTATGTATACTTCATGTATTACATTTATTCACATGTATGCTTCATGCTTCCTATGTATACTTCATGTTTTCACATGTATGCTTCATGCTTCCTATGTATACTTCATGTTTTCACATGTATGCTTCATACTTCCTATGTATACTTCATGTGTTCATGTGTATGCTTCATGATTTATGTGTATACTTCATGTATTCACTTGTATGCTTCATGATTTTTGTGTATATTTATGTATTATGTGTATTGATGTGTATGCTTCATGATTTTTGTGTATATTTCATGTATTACATGTATTGACGTGTATGCTTCATACTTCCAACATACACTTCATGTGTTCACATGTATTCTTCACACTTCTTGTGTATACTTCATTCATTCATGTGTATCCTTCATGCTTCTTGTGTATACTTCATGTATTATGTGTATTCACATGTATGCTTCAAGCTTCATACTTATACTTCATGTGTTCACGTATATGCTTCATGCATTATGTGTATTCACATGTATGCTTCATGCTTCCTATGTATACTTTATGGATTAAGTGTATTCAAGTGTTTGCTTCATGCTTCCTATGTATACTTCATATGTTCATGTGTATGCTTCATGCTTTTAATGAGATGTAGCTCAAACCACTATAGCATGTTTGGGTGTGAAACAAGATGGTTCCTAGCATAAACATACCCATTTGATCATGTTCAAATTGTTGGTTTGGTTGCACGATGAGCACAATGAAAGTTACACAACCTTTCAACTTTACATTGTATGCATTTTACACTTTTTCCATCAACTAAAAAATTAAAACCATAGGAAAACACCTTAGTGATGTCAAAAACCAATATAGGTTGTTGTAGAGGGTCCCTACATGATCTCATACCCTCTAATATAATTTTTCTAAGTGACACGGTTTTTGAGTAACATTTTGTCAAAAACTGCTTCCCATTTGCACTTTGGACTCTTAAGGGATATCACCTATACAATGTAGCTCAAATTGTTTCAGAATGTTTGGGTGCAAAAAAAGACCATTCCTAGCCTAAAAGTACCTATATATATGTGTTGGAAGTGTTATTTTAGTTTAACGAGGAGTAAAACAAAAGTTACACCCCTTTGCAATTTTACGCTACATGCATTTAACATTTTTTCTATCAACTGAAAACTTGATACCATGAGCAAATGCCTCAGAGATATCAAAAAATGTGAGAGGTTATTGTAGAGGGTCCTACATGATCTTGTACCCTTTGATAGAATGTTTCTAAGGGACATGGTTTTTGAGTAACAATTCACCAAATATTGCCACCCTTTTGCACTTTATACTCTTAAGGGATTATTGTTGGTACAATGTAGCTTAGAATTTTTTGGCATGTTTGGGTGTGAAATAGTACCATTCCTTCCATAAAACTACCCATACACACATGTTGGAACTATCAGTTTGGTCACATGAGGAGCAAAACAAAAGTTAAACCCCTTTGCAACTTTACACTACATGCATTTGATACTTTTTCCATCAACTGAAAACTTGACACCATAGGAAAATTCTTTCGAGATATCAAAAACTCAGAGAGGTTATTATAGAGGAGCCTTACATGATCCCATATCCTCTAATAGAGTATTTCTAAGTGACATAGTTTCTGAGTAACAACTCATCAAATATTGTTTCCTTTTTGCACTTTGGACTCTTAAGGGATATTGTCGATATAATGTAGCTCAGGCTATTTCAGCATGTTTGGGTGCAAAACAAGATAATTTCTAATCTAAACCTATCCATCTAGATGTGTTGGAACTTCTAGTTTGGTCACATAGGAAGATGAACATAAGTTACACCCCTTTGCAACTTTACACTACATATATTTGACACTTTTTCCATCAACGGAAAACTTGACACCACAAGAAAACACCTTAGAGATGCCAAAAAGTGAGATTTTATTGTAGAAGGTCCTACATGATCCCATACCCTTTGATGAAATGTTCCTAGGTGACATAGTTTCTGAGTAATGTCTCGTCAAATATTTTTGCCTTTTGCACTTTAGACTCTTAAGGGATATTGCTAGTACAATGTGGCTCGGATTGTTTCAAAATATTTGAGTGCAAAAAGAGACCATGCTTAGCCTAAACATACCCATCTAGACATGTTGGAACTATTGGTTTGGTCACACAAGGAGTAGAATGAAAATTACACCCCTTTGCAACTTTACACTACATGCATTTGACACTTTTCTATAAACTAAAAACTCAACACCATGGGAAAACACCTTAGAGATGATTAAAATTGAGAGAGGTTATTGTAGAAGGGCCCTACATGATCCTATACCCTCTAATAGAATGTTTCTAATTGACATGGTTTCTGAGTAACAACTCACCAAAGATTGTTTCCTTTTTACACTTTGGACTCTTAAGGGATATTGCCAGTACAATGTAGCTCAAATTGTTTTGGCATGTTTGGGTACATAATAGGACCATGCCTAGTAGAAACCTACCTATACACATATTTTGGAACTATCGGTTTGGTCATACGAGGAGTAGAACAAAAGTTACACCCCTTTGCAACTTTACATTGCATGCATTTGACACTTTTTCCATCAACTGAAAAATTGACACCATGGGAAAACACCTTAGAGATATCAAAAACCAAGAGAGGTTATTTTAAAGGGGCCCTACGTGATATCGTACCATATAATGGAATGTTTCTAAGTGACATGATTTTCGTGTAATGAATCATCAAATATTGCTATCTTTTTACACTTTGGACTCTTAAGGGATAGCACCAGTACAATGTAGCTCAAACTGTTTCAACATGTTTGGCTATAGAATAAGACTATGCCTAGCCTGATGTACCCATAAAATCCATGGAATGTATGAATCTTTTCTTCAAAAATGGTGGAACTCTAATTAACTTGCATGTAGGTTATGAAAGGGAAAAGCTCCCATAGTCATGGGACAAGGTATATTTCTTGTTAATGAAGTACACTACACTTGAAGGGAATTTTAAGTGCAATTACTTTTACTATCTCCAATTTCTCAATCTTTTTAGAAACAAGGTTGATATTTGTTTCTTTTTTTATTTGTTATCTTTTATGGAAGCATCAGTAAAGGAAGCTTTGGAGGTTGCAACTAAAAACCCTTATAAGCCTCCTACCTTGCTCCACCAAGGGCTAATACTTGGGATTTTTCACTTTCATTTATCCCTCTACCCTCCAAAGCCTATTAGGGATTTTATTATTGAGGAACCCTTTCTGGATAGTTTTCCTACTGAGAACCCTCTAAACTCTCCCTTTGAGAAGTTTGAGATACCACCTCCTCCTAAAAGGAAAAATGAGGTTACTACCCATAAATCTACCCCAATGCATGAGTCCAAATCCCCTAACCCATAGCTAAATTCCTCTAAAACTCCCCACACCTCTACTAAATATTATTGATTTTAGTCTATAAGACCTTAAGAACAACCCTTGTGAAGACTCAAGAAAGTGGATTAACTCTGAAACTAAAAGCCCCATTTGTAAAGAAAAGAACTCAACTAGGTTTTATGTTGATGAGGCCAATTTTTTAGATGAGGAGGTAGAGAACACTAATTATATAGATAAGGAAGGGGTAAAAAGTGGGTCTAAGTTAGCTAATGAAGTTGACAATCCTAATTTTAGTAGTCTATGATCTCATAGACTAGCTAGTTGTTCAATCCCTAGCCTCATTGTGGATGAGATATTAACAAAATTGATTGGGAAGGAGAAGGAGGAGGATGTGGAAGTTAATATTGAAGGATCATTCCTATTCCTAGAGCTAAATTCTATGCTTTCAAGTTTTGAGGACCTAGACAACACCCTTGGGAAGAAACCTAAAATAGACTCTTGCTCAAAATGTATGAAGATTGTGGAGGATTTGGTTGCTATGATGTCTTGGGGTAGCTTCCTTTCTAGAATGTCAAGTAGATCTTCAAGATATAAGAAATGTGAAGCAAAAAGAAAAGACCACATTGCATACTAGAACATGTCTGCAACACACTATTTTCCTCTTTTATTCAAATTTTCTGAAAAAAACTTGAAAACCAAGCACCAAATACATACTCTCATTATCTTTAGTACTTCATCATCATCACTAAACCAACAATATCCAAAAATAGAATATTATCAAAGAAACACTAGAGGTTTACACCTGTAGCACTTACTAATGACAAAATAATGAAACTAATCAAAGCATCATCACAACTTCTCAACCATTACTAGTCATCAATGACAACACAAACATAAGCCTATTAACATCAATGAAAAAACCAACTATTGATACTTGCAACAAAATATTTGCTAAAGTAACACAGAGTTTCTCGAGAATATAGTAATCACAAGGTGTTTTGGTTGTGGGTTTAGGTGCTAAAGGAAGGCTTGGTTGTGAAGGTGGTAAAGAAGTAGGAATCAAAGTAGGTTGAGAAGAAAATTGATTCAAATTATGTTGATTTATTCTAGTAAATTATACATATTACTTATGACATTATAAGAATTTGTAGCTTTTAGAAATCTCATGTAAAGGTCTAACAAGTCATTAGAGACTGGAACCCCATGAATAGAATGGATCCTCTTAGGAGAAGACTTGTAAAGAGGAAGTAGACGGTTGTGATGAAGAAATTTGTTTGGGAGGTCTACAGATAGGAGAAGATACCTCTAAAAAATCATCCAGGGAATCCTCTAATATATCAAAATATTCCTTAGTAAAAGCATTATCATAACCATTGAAGCATTGTAGAAATAGATCTGCCATGGTTCATGTTGGGTTCACAAAAAATGTAGAGAAGTGGGATCCAATTCTAACAAGTCTAGCTTACTAAGAGAGTCCTAGGGAATGAACTACCCTAAACTACTTTAGACTACCTAATGAGTTGAATAAGACAAAAGAGATTGCAAGAAGTAGATTGAAATTAGAGTTTAAAGAGTGGTAACAAACAGATAGCTTCAAGAACCAAAAGAGAAAATCACTAATATTTTTTCTATAGAAGGAGAATTTATCAGCTAGAGGATGATAACGTGAGAGAAGGATGTCACTGTGACACCGTGAATTCCTAGAGGCACGCTGACATCCTATATAGACAAAGCACTAAACTTCTAAAAAAAACTTCAAACTATCTACTAATTATTATAGATGTGGGGTCTATTTAATCTACTAAATTAATAGAATACAAAAGTGTAGATAAATGAAAAGGAGGGAAAAGAACCTACTCACACAAGGTCCTATACTTTGAAGCCTCCTGTAATAATCCACATGAACATCCTACACATAAGGAAAATGAGGAAAAAAGTTGGGGTGGTTTCAGGGTTTACCATAGTCAAACCCTCATTTTGGTGTTCTCACCTCCATAGACCACCAAATAGATAGAGAGAATAAAATACACAAAGTAAAGTAGACACAAAGTGATAAAAGAAAGAACTACTCAAGGAGGATAACTTGTATCACGTGATAAACACACAATAGATAATGTGTTTGAAAATAGACAAGAATCAAGAGAGTGTTACCAAAAGTTCATTTCTCCCTCTTGGCTAGATAGACACAATGTTGAGTTCTTGCAAGAGATCTTTGGTTGTTGGAGAGACTTCAATCCAACAAAGCTTCACCATAAGAATGAGATGGAGAAGAGAAGAGAAAAATAAACAAGTTTGAATGATATAATGATGCAAATGAGAGTGAAAAAATAGGTTGTTTTCAACGACATGGTCATGAAGAACCATTACTCTCAAAATTCTACCATAGAGACATGTGTCATGGGTCAATGATTTCAAAATTCCTTGTTTGAACTTGTGAAATATTGGGGATGCTAGCATGCCACATAGGTGTCCACACACTGCACAGTCTTCCAACTCATCATTTTGTGAGAAATGAGGTGGAAGATTGTCTTCTCTTCATCATTGGTATTTATGGAGTTGAAATCATGAAATTTTGACTCATAAGGTTCTTATCATAAATGCAGCTAGGTTCCATAAATGCAAGGGTCAAATATGCAAATGTGAAATTTTTATGGGATGCAATTTTACGACACCATAGTAAGCAAAAGAACATGTAGATTTAAAAAAAAAAATATTTAAGGTTTAAGGTTTACTGTTTAGGAGTGTAGGGTATATAAGAAACTCTCACAAGTCTTTAACTTACTATAATTTATTTTGAACATTACAACTTTAATAATTAATTTTACTATTTATTTATGTTGTATACAATATATTCTAAATTCCTAATTTATGTGTGTAGATTTAAATTAAATATATACTATATTTAATTAATTTAGAATTTAGGGTTTAGGGTTTAAGACTTGGGCTTTAGGACTAGGGATGTTTCAAGGATAGTCAAATTAGATATATCTCCATTGGGGAGGGTCCTACATAGGACCTAGGGTTTATCATAGATCCACTTGGCACTTGTAAGGTACACAAATATAGTAGAAAGAAATTTGATTAGTTACTTTAGTGGAAGATAATTTATCAAAAAAATATAATCATAAATTTAGCTAAATAATATTTAGGGTTTACCTAATTTAGGGTTTCTAGGGTAGATAGGGTTTAGGGTTTAGTTAAGTAGTACCTAGAATATAATGGTTTTAGTAGAGGACTTAGGAAAGGTAATGGGATCTACAAAAAAAATAAATTAATATATTTAAAACATACTTGAATTGGAAATATTACTTCAATTGAAAAAAAATTGATCTTATTGATCCTAATCTTATTTAGAAGATGATTTAATTGAAAAAAGGTCATAATTTATATAAAATATAATTACCTTCTCTTTGAGCATAATATATATGCATCCTTTCTACACACAATTTTTGTTCCCTTTCTACTAAATGATATCGTGCAACCTTATTTTTCCTTGTCCTTTTATTTCCCATCTTCTTCTTTGAAAAATATATTCTCGATAATTCCTTTGCTAATTCCATGTTCCAAATTTGTAAAGCACTTGCAAAAATATGACCTTTTGAAAGACCTAGTGAATTTTCCTTTATTTTTTATATTAAAAACATAGAATATGACCTTGTATATATACATGTAATTCAAAGAGACATGTTTTTTTTGAAACATTGGCTAAAATTGGCCTTCATTCAAAGTTCAACTGTTAAAATTTTATAAATATTATTTTATTCAAGGTTTGAAGGTCCTCAAATTTTTTATTTATTTTTTCTAGTCATTACACCCACATTCGATGGTATCTTCGAATGAATGTAATATCTTTGATCGAAGGTACCTTTAAATGAAGGTAATATCTTTGGTCAAACGTACCTTTGATCAAAATACCTTCTAGTGAAGGGCCTTAACAAGACACTTTGAAAGTATGATTCAAAATTTCCTCACAAAATCTAATTTCAAAGCTCAAGTTGGACCTTCAAATGTAATTAATTTGACAAGATAATTTTCAAGATTAGAGTCCTCAAAACAAGCTTTCCAACAAGTATAATTTTGATACATTTTCATTTTATTATGTATTTAATTTTTAGTGAACATAGGTTTTTCACTAAACATCAGGTTCTTCGTTATACAAAGGTGGACAAATAGTAAAACATTGAAAAAAAATCCAAAAATAACCTTTGCACTAGGTATTGATGTCCTTGTTTCACCAAAAAAATTGAATTTTGATACATACATAACAAGTTATGCTTGATGATATTCACCTATACCCAAATTATAGTGACCCTGAATTTAAAAATTAATTTAAAAAAATGTTACAAAAAATTATGAAAAAATATCCATGCACTAGATATTGATATTAAAAATCTATAATTTAGAAATTAGAATTTTATGCCTTCTAAAAAAATTTATGTTGAATGACATAAAGGTTACTTTTTAAAAATGTTGTTTACTAGATTAAAAACTAGTTACTAAAAGAGTGAAATATTCATGATTTATTTCAAAGAAAATTAAAAATATATATTTAGAATCTACACATGAATCACCATAAATCACTAGCTTGCATCATCTTAAGAAATTCATAGACAATCAAAATCCAATAAAAAAAAAATAAAAAGAATTATAGAATGTGGAAATCTCATAGAATTAGTATAGGTTTTAAAAAGTGAAGATTTAGTTGAAAATGTTGATATCAATGTCCATCTTGGCCAAAAAGTGGAACTCATTATTATAGGATTACCCAATAATGAGGCACAAATAAAAAATACAAGAGCATCACATAACACAATATTTATGTGGACAAACCCTTGCAGGAAAAAAATTCACAAAGAAGAGAGATTAAGTATGCATTAACTTTAAGGTGCAGTACCTAGCTCAATTGGTTAAAGCATCATGTTGTAGGAAAGAGGTCACGAAGTCTAGTCTCCCTCCAAACTTGTGGTACTAGAGGGTGTGTCCCACCAACATCATTGGTCACGTGAGAAGAGTTTACTGGGCACATTGCAGTTTATAGGGGGCTACCCAATTCCTGTAGTCTAAAAAAAATGTATGCATCATCTTCAAATAAATGATATTGCAATACACTCACTTTCATCCTTCTCTTTGTCTCTACCATGGTAGCACCTATGCACATATGAACAACCTATTTATGTCTCAACTTTTACTTATACCTATCCCCCTCGAGTTTGGTTGACTAAAGCTTAACTTTGATGGCTCAGCCAAAGGAAACTCGAGTCAGGTGGTTGGGGGTGGTGTCATTAGAGGCCATAGCAAGAAAATGATGTTGGGTATGTGGTTAATCTTGGATTTCAAATCTCCAATTTTGTGGAGGTGGTAGTGGCCTACCGAGGTGTTTGAGTTGTCACGTACATGGGTATTTCCAACCTAGCTATTAAGGGAAACTCACACAATAATATAATGATGTTGATTGTGGTGGACAAACCTTGTTGGTCCCTTAGGGATCCTATCCTATTAGCACACAATCTCATGATGAATATTGAAATATGTAGATCTACTCACATGTATAGAAATGGTAATAACGTGGTAGATTCCCTCATTGACTTTGGTGCTTTCACTTCTAAAATTAAAATATGGGATAATATATCTCTTATCCCGAGACATGTGGGTGACTTGATGATGTCAAAGTACAACGCCCTTGATCTCGAGTTGGATTTCTTGCTAGTTCCTCTTGACAACGTCACATTTGGAATTTATGGCATTCTACCTCCTTTGGCCAGTATTTCCATAATATTTTTCATTCATTCCTTGGGAATTCTTCTAGTAATTTCTACAAAATTTTGTCTCTTGCTCTGTTGATTGCAAAAATGGGTGGTGATTTGGTGCAACATGAACCTGCCTTCTATGAGGTGTGGAAAAATGATATTGATGTTTGGAATATTCTCTTATGTAGTAAATTGAATGCATTTATTGAGGGTATGGTGGGGCATGACCATAATTTGTCAATTAGAATTGTTAACTACTAGAATGAGGGTAATGTTAATGAATATTTAACTAGCTCCCTTCAGGTGTATTTTTCTCTATGCACCAACCTGTGCATTGCAAAGTTAGCTCGATCTTTTATCTAGGTTTTTCTCTATTGCTCCACTTGTCTACTCCTTGCAACTCTGAGTCTCGGCATTCCTTTCACATCCTAGGAAACTCTACTATGCTTCCACATGTTGTGGCTATGGGATACTTTTAATCATGTTTTCTTGATGCCTCATCGGGCTCTGATATGATGGAATGAATTCCTCATCCGTAGAAGGTTTTTGCGGGCCCCATGGTTACTAGCTATGGTGTATGCTTGATACGTGTCAGCCATTCACAAATATTTTAGCGCAAAGATGAAGTAGCAACCACAAGCAGCAAAATGCTATCATGTGTCTCTTTTGCACCCAATTGGTAATCATTCCCTTTATTATTGATGAAGTGCTTGGCCCATTCGACACATGTAGCATTTACACAAGTCCTCAGTGGAAAAAGAAAAGGGGTCATACGGGTAGCAAAAGGCTACCATGTGCCTAACCAATGGATCTCACATGTGGGTGATAGACTAGATGAACCGAATGATATTATTGGCTATTGCGTGTCATAATAATTCACACAAGAGGGTGACACTTGTCTAATTGGGCCTAGCCAGGACCACCGCCATCATTTACAAAGGATGCACCTATGTTTGGGATGACTGGATGCTTGGTTTTAGATTGATTATGTTGCAACAACTTTGGGAATATTCTGATTCTTGCATCATTGCCAGGGGATTGCAAAATCTTTTCTATTGCTGCTCTCCAAAGTGGTGGGAGGTTTCCTTGCTATATATACTTCTCTCTGTTATGAGAAAGGGGTTCAAAATTTGAAGGAAAATGCTAGTTTTAGTTAAAGACACAAGGCCTTTATTGTTGTTTTATTTGATTGCAAAAACTCTTAGACTATGCCAATTGTTCAACCTTTTTGTTTTTCATGTTATTTCATCAAACTATAAACTGTGCTTATTTTTTTCTGGACATTTCATTTAAGAACTTCTATATGTTGAATGTAAGTTTTCTGACCTAGACCATGTCTAATGACTCTTCTTGGTAGTAGGAATTTATGCAATGTTATTTTATGTCAATGAATGGATTGTTTATGTTATAATATTAATTTTCTAATGTTCTAGAACACTACTACACCATTTAGGCCCTTGAATCTATGATTTATCATGCCTATCATTAAGTCTTGGTGCATCGCCTTAGGTTAGACTTTATTTTATTATATCTATTTCCTTTTCCCTTTCCAACCCCCCATTATAGAAGAAGTTGACTTCTCTAAAACTCAGAGGTTACTCAGTTTAGCACAAGAGGTCCCCCATAAACTGAGTTTCCTATGAGGCACTATTACCTTATCAAATTTTGGTGTCAATAGTTTGTTCTTTTTTTTGGCATGCCCAGTGGGACAGAGCTTAAATAAAATTTCACTTTAGAGGGGTGTATAAGCCATCGACCTATAACTAGATCTCAAACTGTAGGAAACCCCAGTTTACTAGTACCTCCACTAGGGACAGTCCAAGTCAAAAATTAGCTGGTAACTATTCCGTTCCCGCTACCAGTTCCTCTCACCATGTTGTTGGCCACCAATAGAAATTACATGGCATGGGATGCCAAAAGTCCCCTAGTAGCCCCAATAGCACTTGCTGTCTGGGGTGCTATCCCAGTTTCAACCTTGAAAGCTATACCCAAATTTATGAAAGATGGCTCAAGAAAACCAAAAGAACATTTGCAGGATGTGGCAAATGTATTTTTGGTACATGAGATTATAGTGTAGAATGTATCCCTAAGGCTCCTCATTATGTCTTTTAAAGGTAAGGTGTTGGATTGGTACTGGACACTGACACCTAATTCCATTCGTACCTAGGACGAGCTTGGAGATCCATTCTATGAGAGATTCTCAAATGATAGAGATCATTCTTCATTGTATTATCAACTATCTATGATAAAATGAGCCCCTTGGAGGCTCTGACGGGCTTTAATGCCTGATTTCACACAAATTGGAAAAGGATTCCTATTACTATATGTGCGATTCCTAAGTTGGCATTTATATTTTATCTAAAGTCCATCAATTCTAATATTTCTATGATGATCAAGTCTTTTGGTGGAGCTACTCTACTAGATGCTTACAAGAGGTTGTGTCAACTAGCATGCCCACAAATTCCTAGTCAATGTAGCCTCTACATTAGGTTCTTCCAAAGATGAAATGACCGACCTCAAATATATGTTGTGAACCATGATGTTGTGAATCATGGAAAATGATATAACCACTCTTAAGCATAACCAATCAACACCACTGAAGCCTACAAGAGGTTGTGTCAACTAGCGCACCTGCAATTTCCTAGTCAATGTACACATATGCGGCTACCCCACAAAATGTCGCCTCTACATCAAGTTCTTCCAAAGATGAAATGACTGACCTAAAAGAGATGTTGTGAACCATGGAAAATGGTATAGCCACTCTTAAGCAGAACCAATCAACACCACTGAAGCCTACATATCAAAACTATCAAGGTGGGTGGCCCTTCTATTAGTAGAATTAGTACCAAGGCATGCCTCGCACAAATCCAATAGCTCTGACTGTAAATCAAATGGTGGTGCCTACTCCATTGATGAGCACATCACCAAGCTCGAGTAGGGAATTAATTGTAGGGTAGAATAACCTTATTGATGATATCAATCCATGGTGCTTCCCTTGCAATGATGCGCATATGCCCTAGAACTGTCCATGTGGCAACTTACAACAAAAGGTGGCGTAGCAATGCAGCCAAGGCATGGTAGTAGAACATGGAGGCTACATATACACCTAACCACAAATGGAGAGTGCGGTTATTACTGAGAAAATGCAAAGAATGTCTTTAGAACAAGAATTCAATATTGCTCCCTATCATGCACTTTTCTCCTATATGGAGGAAGAAGAAACAATGTTTGCTAATGACGCGTTTATACCCAAAATACCGCAAGTGTAATTTGATTATAACACATGCTCAAAGAGGAGATTCACCGACAAGTCAGTTGTTTTGCATCTAGCTAGCTCGCAACTCAAAGGTGTTTCTAATTAGGTTTTTGTTACTTCTACCATCCCGCTACCATCCCAATCATGAAAGGAAATTATTACACCAAGAACCAAGTAGCAAAAAATTCTGAGCTTGTTACCTTTTAATGTGGTTGAAAAATTGAAGAAGTCATCTGCTAATGTATCTTTATGGGACATTCTAGCTATCTTGGAGAAAAAGATGCTATCATAGAGGGTGCTTCAAGAAGAGGTCAATATAGGGCCAACATAGCAGTTTGCCAATGTAAAGGTTGTCAATCAAGTACCACTGACTAAAGTCTTTACAAACAATACAAAGGAATCCCCTGCCGAGGTTAGGGATAAGTTAAAACCCCAACCCTTATTCTTGACTCTCATCATAGGAAAGAAGTTATTGCATAATGCTATGATTGATTCTGGTGCTAATACCATGATTATGCCTAAAAAAATAGCTCAAACTTTAGGACTAAGCTATGAACCTATGAAAAGGGGGGTAATGCAACTTGATGGGAACAAATCTAAAACTGTAGGTGTCATAAAAATGCTCCCTTTAACTCTATTTGCTTGTCCTAGTATCACGATGTCATAAGACACAGTGATCATAGATGTTCCTCCTATGTTTGGTCTCTGTCTATCCTAAGAATTTACTTCAAAGGTGGGTGGATACTTGTCCTTGGATTGGTCACATCTGATACTCAAGACCAAGCATGGTGCCAAAATGAAGATAGAATCAGAGGTTTTACATTTTGAACATGTAGTAGATGAAGCATTCATCAATTTGAAGCTACACATACCTCTATCACCAAGCAAGAAATGTATTGCATTGAATTACTAGAGGAAGAAAAGGTGAGAAGAGATCGAAATGACAAGGAAGATGCTCTATTGAGTGAACACATGGACAATGATCCTTTCGACAATTATCATGCTATAGGATTAGGAACCTATGTAATTTATGATTAAGACCAAGTGCTTCCAAAGGTCGTCAAAGAGTCTAAAGGTAGCCAAGAAAATGAGCTATGGATACTGTACTTTGATGGAGTAAGAAGCAAAGTGGGTGCTGGAGCAGGGATATATCTAATATCCCCACAAAATGAAAAATTGTTAAGATCTTTCCATTTTCATTTAACCTACTCAAGTAATCAAGATGAATATGAAGGATTAGTTCAAGGTTTAAGCCTTGTAGAATGAATGGGAATTAAGCAATTAATGGTGTTCAAAGATTCTGAACTAGTAGTCAACCAAGTCCGAGGAGTTTCTGTGGCAAGGAATGTCCGCATGAGATCCTATCGACACCAAGTTTGGGATATGATTGATGGTTTTGAAGCTTTCAACATCAAGACTATTCCCCAAGGAAAAAATAGTGATGCAAATCACATGGTTGTGATTGGTGCTTAGTTTGATCCTATCTCTAACCTCATACATAACAAACTTGTAGTAAGAGTATTAGTTCGACTAGCGATCCCTAAAAATGATCAGAGTTGGAAAGTTTTTGAAAGCGATGAACACATCACCTCATTTATTTAGCACTCAGGGGAGTTCGTTGATCAGATTCAACCAAAGATTGTTGAAGCTTATGAAGGAAAAATTATGCAACTCAAATCTAACAAGCTTTTGAAAGGATTGGTTACTCTAAAAAGAATTTTTTATTGTGATGATGCCTGAAATGATAAACAAAAGTTAGTAGCAGACAAAATTGATTATGTGGACCTTCAAGTCATCAATGGTAGGAATCTCTGAGTTGGGAAAAAATGTCCCACAACATGATAAAGAAATACTCATCAGTTTCTACAAAAAATATGGAGTAGTGGCCTAGTCCTATGATGATCTGGAGGGATATGATCCTAATATCATTCAACACATTATTGAGCTAACAGAAGGTGCAAAATAAGTTGGATAGAAAAAAAGGCCATTCAACGCTAAAATTGAAGTAGTAATGGTGTAGGAGCTAACTAAGCTCATTGAGTCATGCATTGTCTTCCCAATCAAGCATAGTACCTGGGTATCTAATCTGGTCCTGGTCTGAAAGAAGAATGTAGATATCCATTTGTGTGTAGACTCCTGAGACCTAAACAAAGCATCTCTAATGGATCACTATCTGTTGCCTTCTATGGAGTCAATATTACAAATAGTTGTAGGATCTGAAATGTTTTCTTTGTTGGACAGTTTCTCTGGTTACAATCAGATCTAAGTTAAGGAAGAGGATTAGCACAAGACTACGTTCACCACAAAGTGGGGAACATTTGCATATGCTAAAATTCTTTTTGGTTTATCCAATGTAGGGGAAATATTGCAACGGGTGATGGAAATTGTATTCAACAAACTAATCAATAAGTTTATTCTAATTTATTTAGATGATCTTACTATGTTCTCTAATTCTAAGGATTATCATTTTGATCACTTAGAATTAGTTTTTCAAAAGTTCCAAGAGTTCGGAGTTTCCCTAAATCTGAAGAAATGCATTTTCGGAGTACCGCAAGGTAAGCTATTAGGACATGTTGTATCTAAGGAAAGAGTTTCAATTGACCCTAAATAGGTGAAAGCTATCAAAGAAATTCCCCTTCTGATGAATAAGAAAGGTGTTTAGTCCTTCCTCACCAAAGTAAATTTTATTAGGAAGTTTATTTCTGACTTTGCAAGGATAATTAAGCTAATCACCCTAATGGTTAAGAAGGATTAGGCATTCAAATGGATGACCAAAGCTCAGGAAGCCTTTGAAAAGGTCAAGGAAGGTATTTCCATAGCTCCAAAATTGGTTAATCAAGATCAATCTAAGGATTTTATAATGTATGCATTTAGTAGCAAGTCTAGTATCGCTACTATCCTAACTCAAAAGGATGATGAAGGAAAAAGAGAACATCTGATGGAATTCTACTCTTGGACCCTAAAGGAATATGAGGTGAATTATAATTTCATTGAAAGGCAGGCCTTTGCAATAGTGAAGGGACTTAAAAGGTTATGCCATCTAATTTCCTGCAATAAGGTGTTTGTGTATGTCGTACATTCCAACATGGGCGAATATATATGGAAGGGGATATCATAAGAAAAAGAGCTAATTGGATCACCAAGATCCTCAAATATGACATTGAGGTTAAGCCTACTAAAACTAATAGAGGAAGAGGATTGTGCAAACACATTGCGTAAAATGAGGATTTTCCTACTGCAGTAGTGTGGCTAGAGCTCGTCTTGATAAATGAACCAAAATCAGAGGGTTGCTGGCTAACTGATAGAATGAGGTTCATACTAAATGGAAAGTATCTACTAGGTCTCTCATCCCAAAAAATGAGATACTACCAGCTGCAAAATTGCGGATATATGCTAATAGAGGGAGTCCTTTTCAAAAGAAATTTCAATGGTGTTCTCTTGGGATGTGTCACTTTAGAGCAAGCGAAGAGGATCTTTGATGTGTTTCATAATAGTGCTGCGGGTGGAAAATTCTCTGCTAAGACCACCGCCATTACAATAATGTGTGTTGGTTACTACTAGCCTACACTTTTTAATGATTCCCACTCTTTGGTAAAGTCTTGCAAAAAAATGCTAGTTCTTTACTGATAGAAGGAAGAATTTTGCAATGCCTCTCAAACCCATAATGGCGGATGAACCATTTGCGCAATGGGGATTGGACTTCATCAGAATGATGAACTTGGCTTCTAGTGCTGGACATAAGTGGATTCTAACTACCATAGAATACTTCACAAGATGGACAAAGGATGTTCTGCTTAAGAATGTAATAGAAATAGAGATTGTAGATTTCCTCGAGGAGCTAGTGACAAGGTTCGGTCCTCCGAAGACTCATTTCAGATAATGCCAAAGCTTTCTTAGGAAAAAATGTATTCCACTTTGCATTAAATAATGCCATATTCCTCAAGACATCATCAAATTATTACCCACAGGGAAATGACCTAGCAGAATCAATAAACAAATACCTAGTTCGACTCCTTAAAAGAATTGGTTCAAAACACTAGAGGAATGACATAAAAATCTTCAAGCAACGCTCTAGGAAAACTGCATAACTCCTAAGCAAGTCCTTAAGAGTTCACCTTATGAGTTGGTATATGGGAAAAAGGAATTGTTACCTATATCTATGGAGATTCTGACACTCTAATTGTTGAAGTCCCTTGAAATAGAACAAAATGGTGCCATGGAAGTTCGGCTTGCCGAATTGTTAGAAGTATAGGAAAAAAGGGGAAATTGACTAATAGCCATGACAAACCATCAACAAGTGGTCAAGCGATGGTTTGACAAGAAGGATTTCAACCAAGGTCTAAAGTGCAGAGACTTAGTACTAAAGTATGATAAAAGGGCTGCTAAGCCAAGTCAACATGATAAATTTGATAGCCTATGGGAGGGTCCCTTTAAAGTCATTCAATGCAAAGAACATAATGCTTTTGAGCTAGAAAATATGGAACAGGAACCCTTAGGAATCCTAGTTAATGGGATTCATCTTAAGTTGTTCCAATAGGTGCTGAATTCTATCTTTGTACATATGTGAATAGTGCTTTCTTTTTATTTTTGTTTCTTTGGCCGATCTTTTTTGAAATTGGTTTTTGTTTCTGCCGAATTAACCCATTATTATAGAGAATGGAATAGTAGGATTTCTTTACATAAAGTGCACCCATGTGTAGAAAAAACATGTATGCTATAAAAGAGCCCATAAAACTAAAATGTAGAATGAAAGAAAGAGCATGGATTTCCTTCAAAAAAGATATATATCTATTTATATATATTCTTTACATTGAAAAAATGGTTGGGGAAGCCATAATCTAAAAAAGTATAAAATTATTCGATCTAATCTTTTACATATGCAAAATGATAGCCTTTTTTCATGCTTATATACAAACTATTAGTTAGGTATTTTTGGGAAAAAACAAAAAAAAAAAAGGGAGAGATTTTTCTTTGGGAGTAGAGAGGAATTTTTATCCAATGGCACAAGAAGCAACAATTGACACATCAATGGCAACGTCCACCTCTTCCTTGCCAATAGGTTCTTCAGTAGTAGAAGCAGAATTATTTAGTACAACCACCATTGACAGGGGAAATACCAGGTTCTTGAAGTCAATATACCAATCTACGTTGTAGAAAGGTATCACATTGTAGCTGTGGAACAAGAAGTGCAAGTCTCGAGTAACCCTCTACCGATGCTTGTCACGTGTCTAAAGGTGGTTTCTACTAAGAAACAATAGCCATACAACTACTGATTCTTACTAAATATAGCGATGGAGGTCAGTGGCTGACGAAAGACCTAATCCATATGTGGCGTGAGCAACAACCTCACTAAAGCCATTCAGGTACTTTTTGGGAAACATTTCTTTGACAAGTTTCAGGATGAGAGGCCTAGGGATGTTAATGCCTAACATAGATGCCATGAAGTGGGAATATATATTAGTGTTCACTTGATACTTGTCCTCATACTCTAGGAAGTCTTTACCCAGAACCCATTTAATGGCTATTAGGACTAAGGAATGCTTATTCTTGGTCATCCTTTTTAACCTCCTAGTATAAATCTCCCCTAGAAATGTTGTTTGTGACTTATATGAGGTTAGACAAATAGGAGTGTCCAAGAATCTGACACTATTCCTATGCTTTTAGCCAGCACTAAAATTTACCTATCACCTGACCTATGAGAAAAACTTGCTTAAAAATCTGCTAACAACCTATTACTGCTCAAATGCTAAGTATGATTTCATTACTACTTACTAGCCTATTTATAGAAAAAATGACAAGACACATGCTAATCTATTTTGAGAAAACATGATGATAGCTCGATGCCAACTTGAAAGGCGTGCCTACATTTGCTCAAATTTATGGGCCAATTGCATCTATGGAGGTACGATTCAATGTGTGCTAGATTAATAGGAGTTAATTAATTATCTTTAAAAATGTGCTGCTCATCAACAGTAAGCCGCACGACCGTAGGCTATTGTGTCATCTCACAAGCGTTTCCTAGAGCCCAAGGCAATATCTATATCTTTTCAGGTTGTGATCGTTTGCTTTGACATAATCATTCTGGCTAGGGTATTAATTACCAGCACATACTAATGCAAGGTTAAAAAGAAAATTGTTAGCTTAGGTTCCAAGGGAATCACAACATATCACATGATTGTCAAACACAATAATGAACTCTTTTCGCCTCAAAATGGCAAGTAGTTTATTTTGTATGAATTGCAAAATTAACGGTACATGTTGAATTAAATGCAAAAGGCATGCTTTCATCTACCACCTTGAGGAAAGATTGCCAAGTATTGTATGAAAGGGCTTAATAATTCAAATTATTTTCACAAATGCCAAAGCTAAAGGTGTAGAGTTGTTCTTCTTTTGTGTATCCAGAGTTGAGAAAAATTGTAGAGCCAAGAACTTGTAGAGGTCTTCATCCAAAGAAAAATGTCAGAGAGTTCATCTCAGCCAATGTAAGAGGAAACTAGCCAAGAGCTATTTACAACAATACAGTTATCTAAAGACATGTATGTCTATGAGGATTTGGCGTACACTACAGCTAGTATACCCAGCAAGTTGAAGAGGGCCTATACAATAGAGCTGACTAGGTTGAAAGATTACAAAGACAAGAAAATAGTTGAAGAGAAATGGGATAATATCTATGATCCACAACTCGCAAAAAACCCTAAGTCCTTAAGAGAAGCAACCTATTCAAGGTTGATGAAACCAAAGGTAGAAAAATCTACAGCAAGGAAAATTTGGTACAGTGGTCTACCTCAATACATGGTCTCATTGGTGCACTACTGCCTAGAGATAGTTGGTGCTGCCATCCAACATTATAACCCTAACACCCACTAAATCGAGGGCTAAAAAATTATGGGTTCACATCACTCCACAAGCCATCTGGCATATGCTATGCATCCCATACCAAAGTAAAAGAAGAGAGAACATCGAGTCCTTTTACCCTGGAAATGAGAGAAAACATGGAGGGTGATGAAAAAGAACACAAAGTTCTTGTTGGAGGAGACTGGTAGGAAAGGCATCCCAACCACTAAACTACCAAGTACTTCTTTGCCACATGGTGCGTTACATGAGGATTTACAAGATGCTATGTCTATGCTAGCTTTTGTGTGTAGTTGAGACTTTGATGAGAAGGTGGAAACTTTTCAACTAGGACTAGCATTCCAATTTTGCAAGCAACATGATACCTTCTAGTATGATTTTGCTGAGTTCATGGTAGAAGAAATGATACGGAAAATAAAGAATTACCCTACAGAGGAAAAGTTCAGATTTCTTTCTTTCTTGGTTCAGATGTTTCTACATTAAAACCCTGATTTCTTCGCCTGATATTTTCCATTATCAATTTTTGATGAGCCACATAAGAGGAAGCTAGTGCCCATGTGGACACCTTTTCTTTCTACATCATATGATTATTATGCATTTTTGGATTATTTCATAACTCTAGTCTTGCATGATTTAATTAGAATATGTAACATAATCTAGCTCGACAAGGAGCAGACTAGATATATGCAGAGTTTCACTCCCGCCTGTGATTGGTTCTTAGGAAAATATTTCATGATTCTCCAGATGTGAGGCTTTATTGGTCAACCTTTCTTACTCCCAGCCTATGTCACAAATAGGGTGCTCATATTAGAAATGTTTTGGTAGGTGTGTATCATTTATTTTACCTTCTACAATAGCAAAAGTGTCAAGAAGAAGGGATTCTTCTTTTGTCTAAAGAATTTCAAGTCGGTAACTCTGATAAAGAAATAATCGGACCAGTTATTGAAGGATAAACTAGCTTATCTAGGGTTGGTTCTAGTAAGTGATAAGTGGGAATACAACCCTTTCAATTACTTTTCGGAGCCACACATGAGAGTTACACATGTTCCTTGACCTTTTTGGGAGAAGCGACGTAACCCACGGGCAGACAAGGAAGAAAATTTTATTGAATTGACACGTATTCCTACACAAGATATTAGATGGCCATGGCACAAGTTCTAATTTGTTGTGGCAATGGCCCAAGATAATGTCCACATGGAATGTGCCATGTACAATAAGTTGAAGAAGGATGAGTGACCCGATGAAAAAATAGAGGCTTTCTGGAATTATTTCCAAGAAACAACACAATTGGATGCCCCTTACGACAATCTAAAAGATGAAAAAGAATTTGAAATATGGTGGAATGAGGGCCACCCCAGCCCGAGCTCTAGCATTAATAAGAGCAAAGACCTGGGGGATGAGTTTGAAGAGGAGGAAGAAGAAGCGGTGACATCTACCTCCTCTACACTGGAGGAGAAAGGCCTTGGACAACCTGCCTATGTGGCCATGAACTTACACTTCAATATATCAAGGGCCTTGCATACACTCACTTGGGTTGCTAAACCGGCCAAGTTATCATTGTAGTAAATGGAAATGACTACCAAAGCTTGGGAGACCCCACCTACGAAGAGGCAGTGCACAAAGAACATTATTAGAGAAGGTTCACAAGAATCCGCCAGAAGAAAAGTGCTTGTAGCTAGCTAGGAGCCTGAGGCTGAGGAGTCACTGATGATTCTAGAGCCGCCATTGACCAGTCAATAGGTAAAATTCAGTTCTTCTTCCCTTGCTTCTCATTCCTTGGTATCTGCCCCTACCTCACCAGTGATCCCTACCATAAGTATTGACCCTCAACTTTCCACTTTCAATCCAACATATTCAAGAGTGTTCGCCCAATTTTCGCAAATCACTCTAATCATGCATACTCCTTCGTGGACCCTTACACCCACTACTGCCGCTTAGACTCTCCTTTCCTCACTTTCAGAAAATATACCCCCTATGAGTATCCCTTCTTGTGCTATTACTACAGATCCTCTTCCATCATAATAGGTTGACACCACATTAACAACTCTTCCACCATCCCAACTAATGATTCTTGTGGCTGATTCACCAATTTAGTCATTGCAAGTGACTATCCCTTTTATTGGGCCTGAAACCAAACTTTGGAACGTGCCCACTTCTCTCCACAGATTGTCACTCTCTAGAAGAAACAAATTCCTGTGTCTATGAGTGTTACCTATCTCTATGCCCTGCCTTCTAGTGCTCCTTTTGTAGGACTAGTTTTGTTGCTATCCAAATTTATGGCATAGATTGATTGCAGAAAGGAGGCCTACACAAATAGAATACAAAAGTGCAAGGAAAAAGATGACAGTGCTTTTGCTGAGCCAAAAATACAGACTCTTTATGATGAGGCTTGACAAGAATTGAAGTTTGCAACCATGTACCCAAGAGTAAGCAAGCCTTAGGGGGAAATGCACCTAGAAGATTATGAGATATATGTGGTAGGGCTCAATATGAAGGTGGCCTGACCATAGGATAAAGTTGAAATCATGGAGGAAACACAATGGGTAGTTATTTATGACTTCCTTAAAACTGGCCACCAACTAAAGAAGGATGAGTAGCTTGAAACAATAAAAGAAAGGGTTAGTTTTTTGGAGAAAAAAGAGAAATCCCTAGAGGCGGATGTTGCCCATATGATAGAAAGGGTACTGGCAGTAGAAGATGAGAGGAGAAGACTTTAGGGCAAACTTGTGAAGACTTAGGCTACTAACCCTGCCATGATAAAAGAGCTACACTCTAAGAATTAGGAGGTGGAACAAAATATACAACTAAAGAATGAAGAACTGGAGTGACTTTTCCTTGAGTTTAATCAAGGAATGGTGTAGAAGAATGAAGAGTTGGAGCACCAATAGGATCAATATGATAAAAAATATAAGAAAAAGAGGCTAAATCTAAGAGCTTAAAAGCTCAAATAGAAGAACTCCAAGAGACAAAGTCTTCTCTAGATGAGCACTTAGCAAATCACTCCCGAGCTGAGGAGAATTGGAATAAGGAAATGAGTAGTTTTGTGGAACAACTAGCATCCAAGAAAAGGAAAAAGGAAGAATTGGCTGAAGCCATTATTTCAAAGGACATCAAGATTGCTTCTCTTAAAATATATCTCCTATCTCCCCCTAAACAATTAGACATTATTTTGTTGGTTAGCAAGTTATACATCTCTCACTAGGAAAAGATTAAAGACTTTTTCTTAACACTGCAGCCTACCCTCCGATTCATGATTCATTGCCAAGGCATCAAAGTTGAGTTAGGAGGCTCATGATATAATTGAGCAGTTCCCATGATTCATCTTGGAGAAGGTTCTGGAAGCCAAATATCTACTCATCGAGCTATACTCAGCCTTTGATGAAAACCTTGCCAGATCGGGTATTGAAGATCGGGATGTTGTTGCCCAAATGACAAATAAGTTCATCCATTGCCACTCCACCTTCTAGCGCACTAAAGCAGCTATGGCTATTTTGAGCATGACATTTGACAACATACAGGGGAGTTTCTCTGAGTTAAGAAAGATGGGTTTTCTATCCTCATTCCTTGAAGATGACTCTATTGCCACTACCAAGCAGATTGTGGAAAAGATAAAAGAGAAGGAAAACAATTTGTAGGCTTTCAAGGATTTCAGTCATCCTCCTATGATGACCAACATTGAGGGAGTCATTTATCCACTTGCACAACTACTATTTCATTGTGAAGTAGGGGTTAGTTTACCCAATGCACTATCTTACAAAGAAACTATTGATTTAAGTGGAGTGCAGGAGAATTTATGCAACATGGTGAAGCCATCTAAGGATGAATGGTCACCTTTGCAAACTTCTCTTTCCAATCTCTAACTCCATTGTCCAAATGAAATGGCACTCTGGCCTATAAACTAGAGAAATTTTGGATTCTTCGTTCCTTAGTCGAAATGCCCCTAGTAGTCGCCAAAAGCTGTTAATGAATATTTAACTAGCTCCCTTTGAGTGTATTTTTCTCTATGCACCGACCCATGCATCACAAAGTTAGCTCAACCTTTTATATAGGTTTTTCTCTATTGCTCCACTTGTCTACTCCTCACAACTCTAAGTCTTGGTATTCCTTTCGCATCCCAGGAAACTACGCTATTCTTCTATGTGTTGTAGCTGAGGGATACTTTTGATCATGTTTTCTTGATGCTTCATCAGGATTTGATGGGCTGCCACAAAGTCCTCATCCCTAGAAGGTTTTGGTAGGCCCCATAGTTGCTAGCTATAGTCAATTCTTGCTACGTGTTAGCCATTTGCAAATCTTTTAGTGCAGAGATGAAGTAGCAATCGTAGGTAGCGAAATGCTGCCACACATCTCTTTTGTGCCCAACTAGTAGTCATTCCCTTTATTATTGGTGAAGTGCTTGGACCATTCGACACGTGTTGCATTTATGAAATTCCTTAGCAAAAAAAGAAAAGGGGTTCATACAAGCAACGAAAGGCTGCCATGTGCCTAACCGGTGAATCTCACATGCAGGTGATAGACTAGATGAACCAGATGATATTATTGGCCACTGCGTGTCATAATCATTCACACAAGAGGGTGACACTTGTTTGATCAGGCCTAGCTAGGACCACCACCATCATTTGCAAAGGATGCACTTGTCACTGGGATGAATGGATGCTTAGTTCTAGATTGATTCTATTGCAATGACTTTGGGAATATTCTGATTCTCTCATCATTTCCAGGGGATTGCAAAATCTTTTCTGTTGCTGCTCTCTAAAGCGGTGGGAGGTTTCCCTGCTATATATACTTCTCTTTGTTATGAGAAAGGGGTTCAAAATTTGAAGGAAAATGTTGGTTTTAGTTAAAGATGCTAGGCATTTATTGCTGTTTTATTTGATTTCAAAAACTCTCAGACTATGCCAATTGTTTGGAATTTCTATTTTTCATGCTATTTGATCAAATTTTAAACTATGCTTATTAGTGTCTAGAAATTTCATTTAAGAACTTCTATATATGTTGAATGCAAGTTTGCTGACCTAGACCATGTCTAATGACTCTTCTTGGCAGTAGGAATGTATGCAATGTTATTTTATATCAATGAATGGATTTTCTATGCTATAATCTTGTGTTTCTGATGTTCTAGAACATTACTACACTATTTAGGCCCCTAAATCTATGATTTATCATGCCTACCATTAAGTCTTGGTGGATCACCTTAGGTTAGACTTCATTTTATTATATCAGTTTCCTTTTCCCTTTGCAAGCCCCCATTATAGAAGAAGCCAACTTCTCTAAAAACTCAGAGGTTACTCAGTTTAGCGCAAGAGGTCCCCCATAAACCAAGTTTCCCATAAGGCACTATTACCTTGTCAAATTTTGGCATCAACAAGTAGCATCAACATTGGCGAGTGCTCCTTCTATGTGAATATGGAGCTGATATTGGAGGTCATTGGGATTTCTTTAGATGGGGTCTAGATTCCCAAGAAGCATAAGGGGCATTACCTAAAGGACATGGATAGGTTCCTGAAGGAGGGAGAAAAGGTTAACTGATTTCAAAATGGTTTCAACCACACTAGCCTTCCAAAGGTGTAGATCAAGATTATAGAGGTGTTAATGAGGTATGTCACAATGGAGGGTCACTTTCATTAGTTTCACACCACCTCTTTCTCATGTTAAATAATTTTAGATATAATGTTGAAATTAACTCTTCTTTTTAGGTTCTCTCCTCTCTAGAACAATCTATCAAGGTTGTTTAGGGTAAGAATAAAACCCGTCCTATCCATCAAGGGTAATTTTTTGTCTTTTTCACCACCATGCCACTCTTTCTCCCTCCCCAAATGTTATTAAAAAGAACAACTTGGTCATTAGAAACCATGCCATTCCCTTTGGAGGCCCCCTTTCCACTTGTGGCCTTGAGGAGACTCCACCCACCACTTGTAGAATTACTAGGGCACGAGATGAAAGCCCTATTACCAAGGACCCCACTTCTGACCTCAAAAAGCATGTTTCATTCCTTGACCCCATTCCCATTTCTACTGCTAGTTTTGATAACCCCAAGAACTCAAACAATGAGTCATAGAAAACTACCCCTAAAAATTATCCCATTGGCTCCCCTATCCATGATGATGTGTCCAAAGTTTACAAATCCCCCCCCCCTCGGCTAGTAAACTTCCTAGCCCTAAAATATCCCCCAATGTATGTGTTAATTTCATGGCACCTCTGGTGAGCCCAATTTGAATAATGATGTTTTTGAGGTTTGTGTTACCTTGATGCATAAGTTGAATGATATTTCAATGGCTTCCAATATTTAGAATGACATTATGAAGTGGCTTTTGGGCCAACTCATCACTATAAAGGATAAAATCTAGGTTCTAGAAGTGAAGGTGCTCAAGTAGAAGATGTCTTGGCCATGTGAGGTTGAGGATGGTGGGAATTAGGATTTTTTATCCTCCCTCACCAAGTCATTTGATAAATGGGTGAACTAGGAAAGTGAGGTGAATGAGCTCATAGCTCTAGTGGGGACAAAGGAGGATAAGGTTAAGTTGTAGAAGGAAATTGCCACTATGCACTATAATTAGGATAAACTCTAAAGTGTCTCCAAGAAATTGTGGATTATAGTAAGGAGAATTTCAAGAACACCATGGTCACTAAATTTTTTTTTCAGCAAGAGCTACATAATAGTCAAGGTAAAAGGAGGACAGAGGTTGGTCATGATGCTAGACATTCAAATAAAAAAGGTAAGAAAGAGGGAAACCCTACTCTACCTAGTGCTAAGGAGATCTTGACTGCATGTAAGGGTCCCCTAAGCTTTGATGAGAAACTCCACTTCCTAGCTAAGGAGTGGCATGCCATTAGTGGTCTCAAGCTTTTGGGAGATGAATAGCTAGTTTAGTTCCCTATCAGATTTATTTGATGCTCTATGTTTGTTATTCTTGTTAGTCTATTAGTTGCAGTTTCTTTTCTGCGTTTTGTGTGTCCCACTTCTTGGGAGCACCCTCTTTGGGCCTCTATGGCTATTATATAATGGGTAAAATCCCTTCCTATTTTAATCTAATCAAAACTTTTCCTTATACCTACAATGAAACTCTACATTCAACTATTGCTCATACTTTCTACATCCAAGAGGCTGAATATATAGACTTGTGAAGCAATATTAAGCCCCAAACATGGCTCCAAAAGATGACCTTTCCTTCAAAATTTCCCAACCCTTGGATTACCCTTTCAGAATGCAAAATCACACTAGTTTTGGCTCCAAAAATTTCCCTCCAACTTGGGTGATCAAACATGGAAGATAAACATTGCATTAAATGTAATAAATGATGAAATACCAAGAGACACCTATTGTGTCTTTCCAAGATCCCACTTGGAGAATACCAATGGTCACCCATTTTTACTTTCCTTATATTTTATTATCCCAATCTAGGCATCCACATGTTAGGAAAATAATATTAAATATTTATGTCCTTAACTCACCTTTACTACTGCTAGAGGAACTCATCACCTTTTATGAATATATTATAAATAGTTGTGAGAATTAATATTACAATTTTTTTTCCTAATACACCCTAAGTGCCTAGAGGCACTTTTCCAAAGATTTTGGAACCATGATATGGGATTTACAAGATGGATGTCACCTTAATCCTAAAATTCTCTAACTTGACATGAACATTGTCGAAATGAAGGGAAAATAGGGCGAGCTCACCAAAATGAGAATATTGATGAACTCAATTAGGGGACCTATTCTTTCTCAATTCATTAGGAATGGTATCCACACAATGAAAGGAATATTTGACTAGAGGTGAGTCAAGTCAAAGTGTGAATCTACTATTTTCCTTTTTTT
>VDFB02353493.1:228496559-228679902 GCA_007258455.2 Sequoia sempervirens | reverse complement strand
AAGAGAAAATAAATCTATAAAAAAACCAACTTTATGATAACACAAGTGCATTTTTAAGGAGTAGATACATGACCATTTTAGGAAGAAATAACGTGCTTGCATTATAACACATGCACATTTTAGCTTGCAATAAAAATGGTAAAAAAACATAATCTACCCATGATGTCGGCCCACATTCTACATATTCTCTTGGTTTTGCATGTGCTCTAACAAAAAATTATCTTTTTGAAGATTGAGTTAAGTGTCCATGCATGATTTTTAGATTCCACCACCTTTTTCATGATATTTCCACCACCTTTGCATGAAATAGTAGAGTTTTCATGTTGAAATGAATATAATATCAATTCAATTTTGAATTATAGTGATAACTGATATACAGTTGAAGTTTGGAGGGGAACAAGCTTTTGAAAAGGTCAAATTGTTGAGGTGTTTGAGGAAAGAAGAAGCAAAGGTTACATAATTGGGTAGAACTCCATTTGAAACTATGGTTTTTCAGGTATGTGAAGTCTTTGTATAATTTATTTCATTCTATTATGGCTTGCTTTCATTTTTGTTGTTTTGCATATTCCATGTTGATCATTGTTTGTTTCTCATGTTACAACCTTAGGTTGTGAATGGAAATTTTAAATTACAAAATTATATACACTTTCCAATTACATTTTTAAACCACATCTCTTTGAGGAATTTTTTTATTTAACAATTGACTTAATTTGTGTATGCTCCAAAGCTTTCATTGAGGTAGTTTGTCAAACAATTATACAAACTAGTTGATTGCCTTGTCTATGCTACCAAATTTTCCATATAATTCTCTAAAAAATTGCAATATATTCCTGATGTAGTAGGGGGAGGCATACAAAACACAAATACACAACTCCAATATGCAAATACAATTTTTAATTCATAATTTCATCAGGACTTCTTCATTCAACATATTCACTCTATTCCTTGTAGCATATCAAAGTCACTCAATCGGGTATAATTCCAATTACACAACCTTTCAACTCACAACACAACACACATCAGGGACCCATTATAGAGTCTTTCAACTTATCCAACAATCACCAATGCTTGTTTTGTACCAAACTGCAAAAATTAAGTTTTTTATGCTTTTAAGGGCCCAAATTAGCCCACTTTTACAAAGGGACCACCTTCAAAAATTTGTGTAATCTCCTAAAAACTTGGGGCAGCACTTTATATCTGTCAAAACTTCAAATATAGTGTTAGATGGCAGAGATTCAATCATTTACCCCCCAAATCATAAAACCCTCTTCCTAGGCTTAAAAACCTTAGGTTTTATTGAAAGTAGCACTTGCCAAACACTCCAAAACTTGACATCTATTCAATAAAGCCTAAAATAACCTAATCATGCTCAATCTAACATAAAATAACATTCCCAACTTAGAAACTCAATTTCACTCACCAAAACCTCATTTTTCTTAAGGAAAACTCGACATTTCCTCATTTGGTTTGATGCCAAATCCAAGGATCATCCTCCATTCAAGTTTCTCACGAACTTTTATAATTTTTCCCTCCGAAAAAAAACCAATTCAACTTCCACATCTAACATTTGAAAGAGGTGACCATTGGTCTCCCTCTTTAATACACTTTTACAACCCTGTTGTAGGAGCACCTACACCTCATCCTCCTTATTTGATCATTTGATGGTAATTAGGAGGTTAATAGGTAGGTGGATGAATTTTTGAGAATTTTTTGTTTTGAATAAGGTCAAGAAAGACCACTAAGAATGTATTAGGTTTATTTTTTGAGTTTAGGTGTTAAAATGTGAAAAATGCGATCTTGCACTAAAGTATCTTTGTAGCCTTTGAAGAAAAGTTTTTGAATTTACATGTAAAGTGTGCAAGATTAGTGTTTTGTGCATGTAATAAGGCTCATTTCAAGCCATTGGTGTGGTTTTAGTGAGTTATAGGTTTTAGGGTGGAAAACTTACAATATGAGTAATATTGTTGTTATATCACATATACATGATGTAAACTTGGCCTTCAATGGTCATTAACTCTTTTGTGGAAATTGTAACTCTATAATGGACCGTATGATGTTTGATTTAAGTGTAGGATGCATGATTTGAGTGCTAAGAAAGAAATAGGGGTAATAAACCTGTTGCTACAATGAGTTTTGTGAACCAAAATACATGTGAATGAGGGATTAGGCCTAGGGTTTGGAAGAATCTCTATGGGAGGTCATGATATTTTTAACTTTTAGGAATGTGCAGGGTTAATGTCCTTTGTTCAAGTTGTTTTTAAAGTCTAGGGGGTTGTGGAAGTTGCATATTCAATAAACCCTCTTGAATAGTGCATAAAAAAAGGGTTTTTAGGTTTGGCATGAATTTGTCCATACTAGAGGAATCTAGTTGTACTTTTGGAGGTTTGAGAACCTAGGAAATGCTTCCCCATGTTTTCAAGGTCCTGTGATAAGTTCGAGGGCATTTTTCTTTGCAAATTAGGCCTAATCAACCTAATTAGGTCAGCCTAGAAGGTGTGTTTTTGGGGATTTGGTCTAAAGGATTTTTACCTGACATTGAGATATGTGTAATAAATCTAAAATGGGTGTCTAAAACCATCAATATTTTATCTCATGTTTTGGAGAAAATTTGACTTATTGGGCACAAATTGAGTTTCCACTACTACTAGGGTTCAATGGGTGAAAGTGTGAAATCTAACTTCTAATGATTGTAAAGATTTGAAGGTTGTTTGGTTTGTTCAAATAGGTTATCTTAATCTTGTTATATGCCTCTTAAAAGCATGTTTAAAATTGGTTGTGATTGAGCCTCCCAAGTCTACATCAAACCCTTCACTATTTATTAATTTCACAACTTTGCAACATTCACCAATAGGAAAGTCAAATTAAAAAATGATTAAAGGAATTAACCAAACAATGAAACATGGTTTTAGAATCCTAAACCCATCCTCCACAAGTTCCCAAAATCACAGGATCAAACACCCAAAACAAATGTATCAAAAGATTGATCTACAAGCCATAAACAAGGCTTAACTAGGCCTGTACAAGAATGCTTTCAACTTGTCAAGGCACACCCCAACACCCCTAATTCCTTTAAAAGACTCCAAAAGTTTTCCCAATACTTTTTCTATGATTTCCATCCATTAGTATTGCACAAATTCTCAAAAAACTATGAAAAGTGCATTCTAAAGACCATTTTCATACATTTGCAAGGGAAAAACTGACCTAGGGCATTAGATAACTTTTGAAAACCTCCATCTTTTTCTCTGAAACAAATTGTAGCATGTAGAAGGGCCCTAAACCTAACATTTCACCAAGTTTTAGATTTTTCCCATGGTGGAAATGGGAATTATGCCTGTTTTGGTGACCAAACCCTTATTTGGTAGGGTTTTGGACCCACTTTCACTAAAATTGATGTAACTTGCTTAATTATTAATAAAATCAAGCCAAATCACTGCCAAAATGAAGATATCTCTTCCCTCTATCAAACCATGAATATTTGGAGGTTGTACAATTATGTATCAGTCCATACCAAACAAAATATTTTAATGGATACATTTTTGAGGAACTAATATTCATCTCATTGCCATGCTATAGGTAAAATTATCTGCCATGCCGAAGAAATGAACAAGGAAGAAACTAATAGACAAAGAGTATGAAACCTTTAAAGAATAGGAGAGAGAATAGGTGGTGACATATCATGAAAAGAAGAAATTGGAAATTATTGACAAAAACAAGCCAATTGAAGAGGAACCTCAACTATCAAAAAGAGAAGAGAAATTGGCAGCACAAAGGGCACAAATGCAAAAGAGTTGTGCTAGGATAAATGTAGATACCATAGTTGGAGACACACCCTCTACCGTAAGTGAATATGAAGGGACACCATTAAGCACGAGAAAATATGGAGGGACACCATCTACCACACGTGAATATGATGGGACACGATCCATCTCATCTCAAGTTGAGAGTACATCATCACTCAGATTTGACAAAGAAGGAATGCCATCATCCCCACATGAAGATCAAGGTATTTCTTCTAGTCCACCCTCAATTGAAGGTACACAATATAGCCTACCTCAATTAAATATTGATGAAATTTCTAATGTTGAGATGTATGTACCTAGGAGAACACCACCTAGAATTTTGTGTAGAAAGCCAAATTTTTTGATTAATATTGATGAGGATATTTTGTAGCACATGGAAGGTAAGATTCCAAAATGCACTTGTAGAAGATATGCTGATAATATTTGGAAAATATTCTTTGAAAGGCTAAATGAGACTGCAAGATGTCAACTATTTGTTCAAATGATGTTGGGTTTAAAGTATAGAAACATCATGAAGACTCTTGGGTTGAGAACATTAAATGCATCAAGTCAAAAAACTATTGTGAAGATTCTAATGGATGCTTATGAGAGTGTGGGTAAGAACTCACACTCAAAAGATAGTAATGTCACCCAACATGTCATTACATCAACTTTGGTAAGCTATCAAACAAAGAGATCTTGTCTCAATAAAAAGACAAGTGACCAAATCGGAATTAGTAGAAAAACTTTACCAAGATCCATTCAAAGGTGACAAAGAATTGAGGGCACCGATTCAAATGAATTATGGGGATTCTTGAGAAGACTGTCACATAAAGTTGAAAAAGTTGTTGAAGCATTGATAACTCTAATTGAAGAGTATTGGAAGAATAATACAAGGCCATATCCTAATCAAAGGGATGTTGTAAGAAGGAAAATCGACAGTTGGAACTGTGAGCCACATCCAAAGCATTTTTTGGATATGACTCAAACCCAATTTTTTTTTTAAATTTCAAAATGATTATCCTCAAATTAGTATTTCTAAAATATTTTTTGAAATACTTAAACCTTTGTATGTCAAGATAAATCACACATGTACTACTTGTTGCTATAGACTACATATTGAATTCTCTAACCATTATGATGTGTATCATTCTATATGTTTAGATTTTCATACTAATGATGTTTTGTAGGATTGTGGCATAGAAGCTCCATAAAACTCTTCAAGAGAGTTCTTATCAAAAAATTTATGTAAAATAGAGGATGGCCAAATATTCTACAGGACAACATGCTTGGATGGTTCATATGAGAGTTGTGGTGGCTTGCAACGAATGCTAGTGTGTCAACATATGGAAAGCGAAAATGAGGTGGGACATAAACTAGTAGATTTTAGGAAGTATAAAACAGTGGAATACACTACAAAAGATGGGTCTCAAGAAAAAAAGGTGTGATTTGGTTATTGAGAAGATTTCAGTGTATCGGTTTATGTCAATGTTTCATGAGAATCCAGTGTAGGAGTATGCAAGGCATACCCATAGATCCCGATGGATGGACACACAATTCAAGCTATGCAAGGACACCTTTCCAGTTGGCAGCATAGTATCCATGGTTAAATTTGTAGAGAACTACACTCTACAACCATAGTGTGAGGTGTGGTCACAATATTACAACTCCACACTGGTTTTGATATTTGTGCACATAACATTCATTCATGTAGCTGATAGTACAAAGGACCAAAGGAAGGTATTGAGGGAGTATCACTTTTATATTAGTGATGATTACACACAGTCTCCAGAGTTCATGCAAGGTTTCTTCCATATGTTCTATAGTGATTTGGCTCAGAGGGGCATAGGATATGATTGACATATAATATGGTTTAATAATTGTGTAGCACAATTCAAGAATGTGTGCATGTTCTATTGGTTGTGTAGGATGCATCTCACTACAGGTGTTTATCATATGTGGAAATTTTGTGAGGCTGAGTATGGAAAGGGGGAGCATGATGGTGTAGGAGCATCTGTGAAAAGAGCATTAACACATGAAGAGTTAAAGTATAAAGATAGTGCAAAGTTGACAAATGCAAGATCAATCATCGAGTGGTGTAATACTTCGATGGGTCTAGGTAATCAAGGTATGTCTTCAGTTTGTAGATTTTTTGGTTGATGGATGATACTAACATTGCACCATATGAGGATTGTTGTACATTATAGGATCAAGTGAGCTACACTCTTTCCTTAGCTAAAATGTAGGTTCATGGAGTGTGAATACATGTAAGATGGCATGCTTTTTTTCTTCATGTACAATGCAAGCATGGAATGATTGTGAGTCAAGGGAGTGGGTTGACAAATGGTTGACAAGTTATCTTATCCCACTTCACATGTATCACACTCTGATGGCATTGGAACTAACATAGAGGGAAACATCAGTTGACTTTGACCATGTATGAGATCTAGTTCAACTAGGTAATATATCTACTTGCTTTTTTTTTGAAATTCCATATTGTTATCTTACTTTGTACTGTATTTGTAATATTGACTAATTTCAAGTGATTTACTGCACATATCAATGTGGGGCATGTTTATGTAGTTATTGTAGATGAAGTGAATGAAGAGGGAATAGACTATTACTTGTGCCATTGTGTTGAGGCCAAAAAGAAATTGGAAGCCCTAGTTATAGATGGAGAAAACATCGAATTCTCTGCAAGCTCAATTTGTGTTAATGGAACATGGCTTAGAAGGTACCCACATAAAAGTGTTGAACATTGGTTGTTTGAGGACTTTGACACACATTGTAAGATTTTTCATTACTCGAACCTTATTGTGGCATCCAATGTTCATTTGAGAAAATATAGGGGTAGACCTTTGAACAAGTCCTTGTGGAATTTTTGTGAGTCTGACCATGAGGCAATACTTGACACAATGAAGAGTAGAGTAGACCCAAATGGTTCATTAGATTAATTTGTAAGTATATGCATAATGGTTCTTATTAATTTATACTTGTATCCAAATTAATTTGTTTGATGCTAATGCTATCATCTTATTTTACTTTGCATATGTATAAGTAACCCGATAAACATTGATTGGTGTCCCCTTGTAGAAAATGAAAATTTATGAGCCATCCAAGAGAATCTTAGGCATAAAAGCAATGCAACAACCCTATTTTGATGATCTTGACAAATCTCATTTATGATATTAAGCCTTTACAAAAGTGTGTGCAAAGCTTGGTGAGGGAATTTCAAGTTACTCATTTGAAGTTAACCTTATCATGAGCACCTATGATGTAGAAATTATAGGAGCATCTCAAATTTTAAGATATTCTAGATTTATGAGAGGTGTTGTGTGCAATAGGTATCTTGGAACTTGTAGTGAAGATGTATGACCAGGAGTGACTAAATTGAGAGGCTGCCATGCCTATTTGTAAGTTCCTTCGATTTATTTTCATGTCATTTCCATTTTGGATGAGATTTTTCTTTTTATTCTTTTACTTTGTGTACATCTGTAACTAAAATAGTAAAAATTGATTGGTCTATCTTGCAAAAAATGCTGATTTTTGAGCCATCGAAGAGAATGTCAGCCAAAAAATAAATGCAACATCCTTATTTTAATGATATTGACAAATCTCAATTATGATTTGAAGCCATTATAAAAGAGCGTGTGAAGCTTTGCGAGGGAATCTCAAGTTACTCATTTGAAGTTAACCTCTAAATGAGAACCTATGATGTAGATATTATAAGAGAATCTCAAATGTATGAGTAACATTGTAAAATATTTGTGAGAATAGAGTACCTAAGGCATTGTAATGAGATTTTTACTTGTAATGCCATTTATTGAAATATTGAAATTTGGTGCAGGGGCACCAAGGTTATTGAGCAAATTTGGTTCATGGAAGTCTTTTAAGTTAGGAAATTGTGTTTTGAGTAAATTGTAAATTGAATAAGGTCATATTACATGGTCAATTGATTTATAATGTAATAATTCATGTTAGTTACAATATCAATAGTTAGACATGATTGGAAAGATGTAGAATCATTTGTAAAGGCTAGATTTAAAGCCTCTTGAAGGCTCAAACACAATGTAAATTTGATGCAAGAGCACCTAGTCTCCTAGTTGTAAAATTTCACTTTTTGAAGGTTGATAGGTGGTCAATAGATTATATTAAGGTGTTTTGTGTTTATTTATGCTAAATAAGGTCAATAAAGACCATTTAAGGTGTATTAGGGTGAGTTTTTGAGTCTTGGTGGACAAATGCGCAAAAAAATGCATTATTGCTACAAAATTGTCAATATTTGAATTTGGTTGTAAATGTGCAAGAATGAGGTCTAAGAGTTTGGTATACCATTTAGAGAGCTTGGTTTTCATGGAGTTCATTTCAAAGCCCCTGCTTTTATTGTTCGTATAGTAAACTATTTGATAGAGTTGGTGGAATTACCTTTCTTAGTAATCATTATTAGTGAGATTGAGATTGTTAACCTTGAGAGAGTATGACTTGGGAAAAAGGAATTTGATATGGCTATTATTTTCAAAGACTTAAATCATGATGTACTTTACATTGACACCATTCCTCAATACTTGATGGCATCAAGGAATGGTTGAACTCCATGGTTATAAAGTATTATGAAAGCATAATGAACTTGTACTAGTAGCCAATTATGAAGACTACTACTGATGATCCAAATAAATTTATTGAAGATGTTGGTTAGGAATTTTTGAATATGGAAGCTAGTAATTTTGATTCTGATAATTCGAAAGAGTCAAATCAAGGATATGAGCCCTCTAATGTAGAAGATGAATCAAAATCACTCTTCATGTTGTAGGTACCGACTTTAATACCAACTACAATGGCAACATTGAAATTCCCTAGCAATATTTATGTAAAGGAAATTTACTTTAGATGTAAGGATTCAAAGCACATCAACCATGTGGTACAGATGATTAAATCCCATAGATAATTTGTAGTAATGAAAGAGTCTAAAAAGGTAGAGAGAGATACATTGGTGACTCAAGAGAAACTTTAGCTTTCAAAAACAAAGCCAATTAGGTTGGCAGACATATGGATCCGGCCAAGATTTGGTGGAAAAGGAAGAAAGATGACTGCAACTCTAGAGGCCCACGATACTGTATTTCGATATTCAACCATGAGAACAAAAGAGATAGTTGATATCATATATCAAAACATTAAGCATGTATTCTTCTAGCCAATGGAGAAGGAGATGATTACTTTGCTTAATTTTCATTTGCATAACCATATCAAGGTATGGGAACCAAGAAGATCAAGGATGTCAATTTTTACGTGGAGGTAATGGATGTGGTCCAAACATTAGGACGGGAAAGAAGGTTATCTTGTTTTCATTGTTGCTACCTACTTTCATAGTGTTCTTGAATTGAAGGGTTTCATGATATAATTCGACCCATTCCACTTTTTGTGCCTACTGTAACTTGTGGAATAGGTCCTCTAACTTGTAAAATACTTGCCTAGCCTATTTAGAATGTTGTGGAGTCTAGGTTGGGTGTTTGGGATGATGTTATAGGGATGTAGTAGGGTATTTTCATGATGAAAATGAGGGTTTCAAATGGTGTTTTGACAAAATGTGGGAAGGAATATCCATGTAATGTAATATTTACCATGTGAAGGGTTTGGTAAGTGTGTTTGGTGCTTTCTTTGGGTATAGCAAGTGTGGGAGATAGAAGTTTCATTAAAACCCCAAGTATTTTGCTTGAAATATAGGGTTTGGTGTATTAGGGGTCTAGAGGTCTTGGACCTAGAAAAAAATCATGGAATTAGAGGTTTTGACACATAACATATTGATGTTTCAGGAGTTTGAGTGAAGATCTAATGTTTAAAAGGTTGTCTCTTTGTAAATAGGGCTAATTTAGTAGCCTTTATGCAAGGTGGTCTATTGGATCTTAATGATGGTACAAAGAAACATGGTATGATCTCTTGGGAATGTGTTTTAGGAGTTTTTGACACATAACATACTGATGTTTCAGGAGTTTGAGTGAAGATCTAGTGTTTAAAAGGTCGTCTCTTTGTAAATAGGGCTAATTTATTAGCCTTTATGCAAGGTGGTCTATTGGATCTTAATGATGGTAAAAGAAACATGGTATGATCTCTTGGGAATGTGTCTTAGGGTCTATGTTAAAACTTGATTAATGTTTGGTTGGCCATTAGATGACCTCTAAAAGATAAGCCCATTTGATGAGATTCAGAGACTATAAGTTAAGGAAGGGTTTATTGAAAACCCATACTCAATACCTTCCCACAACCAACCAAAGCCTAAGAAAACCTTCAAAAAGGTCTGCACAAGCTTAAAAATTTAAGAGATATCACTGCCCCAAATATTTCTTCAAACCCTAGCAGTAAACCACCATTTTCCACTCATAAATGCACCATTTGACATCCAAGGCATCACCTAAAAACCCTCTATTCATCTCCCTTGTGCACAAAACTATGCATACATGTTTTATAACTATAACTAAGCCTTTCCATCAAGTTATAGAAGCATACAATGGGTGAAAGGCTTAATATGATGTTTTAATACACTTAAAACCCTTAAAACAGGGTATACAAACCGACCCTTAGTAATTGGATTCTAAAATGCACAAAATCATTTGAAATCCAATGACACCAAAATTAAAATAGAGTCAAGTCTTCTGGCCACCAAATTCCATAAAAAAGAGAGCACAATCACCTTGTATGGAATCATACAGTTCAATGAAAGATCAAATCCCAAATTGCAAAAGGGTAGCAATCTTTGATAGGGTATTACTTAGATACCATGGAACTTACAAAATATTTGTCTAAATGCATGGGATCATGTTGGGGACATGTACAATAACCTCTTTCAATTTTTATTTTTTTATTATCTCAAAGTGGTTTTCTTGTGGTTTTTAATTTTTAGTTGATAGAAAAAGTGTCAAATGCCAAAAGTGGAAAGCTACAAAGTGATGCAACTTTTGTTCTGCAACTTATGTGACTGAATAGACTCTTCCAACACATCTAAATATGTATTTTTCTCTAAGAATGGTCCTATTTTGCACCCAAACATGTGAAATTGCTCTGAGCTATGTTCAACTAGATCGATCCCTTAAGGGTCCAAAGTGTAAAATAGCTACAAATTTCAACATGCTATTACTTGGATAGTATGATTCTTAGAAACTTTTCATATAATCCTATGGGATTTCATTGGGACCCTATACAATAAACTCTCTTAGTTTTTGTTATCTTTGAGTGGTTTTTTTGTGGTGTCCATTTTTTAGTTGATAGAAAAAATGTCAAATGAAAGCAGTGGAAAGTTGCAAAGTGGTGCAACTTTCATTCTGCAACTCGTGTGACCAAATGAACTGTTCCAAAATATATGAATAGGTATTTTTACACTAGGAATGGTCCTCTTTTACACCTAAACAAGCAAAATCGTTCTGAGCTATGTTCAACCAGATTGATCCATTAAGGGTCCAAAGTGCAAAATGGTTGTAAACTTCACCATGTTGTTACTCAAATACCATGATGATTAGAAACTTCTCATTTGATCCTATGGGATCATGTTGGGCCCCTGTATAATAACCTCTCTTGGTTTTTGTTATCTCAGAGTGGTTTTCCTGTGGTGTCCAATTTTCAATTGATGAAAAAAGTGTCAAATAGAAGCAGTGGAAAGTTGCAAAGTGGTGCAACTTTCATTTTTCAACTTGTGTGATGAAATGAACTATTCCAACATGTTTGAATAGGTATTTTTATAATAGAAATGGTCCTATTTTTCACCCAAACATGTGGAATCACTCTGAGCTATGTTCAACTGGATCAATCTCTTAAGGGTACAAAGTGCAAAATAGTTGCAAACTTTAGCATGCCGCTACTCGGATATCATGATGCTTAGAAACTTCTCTTCTAATCCTATTAGATCATGTTAGGCTCTTCTACAATAAACTCCCTTGTTTTTTGTTATCTTAGAGTGGTTTTCTTGTGGTATCTAGTTTTTAGTTGATGGAAAATGTGTCAAATGGAAGCAGTGGAAAGTTGCAAAGTGGTGTAAATTTTATTCTGAAACTCATGTGACCAAAAAAATTCTTTCAACACATCTGAATAGGTATTTTTACACTAGGAATGGTCCTCTTTCACATCCAAACATAAGGAATCACTTTGAGCTACATTCAATTGGATCAATCCCTTAAGGGTCAAAGTGCAAAATGGCTACAAACTTTAGCATGTTGTTACTTAGATACCATGATGGTTAGAAAATTATTCTCTAATCCTATGAGATTGTGTTGAGCCCATATACAATAACCTCTCTCAATTTTTATTATTTCAAAGTGGTTTTTCTATGGTGTCCAGTTTTTAGTTGATAGAAAAAGTGTTAAATGCAAGTAGTGGAAAGTTGAAAAGTGGTGCAACTTTCATTCTACAACTCTTGTGACCAAAAAAACTATTCCAATGCATCCAAATAGGTATGTTTACACTAGGAATGGTTCTCTTTTTCATTGAAGCACGCGGAATCACTCTGAGCTATGTTCAACCTAATTGATTTCTTAAGGGTCAAAAGTGCAAATTGGCTACAAACTTCAACATGTTGTTACTCGAATACCTTGACACTTAGAAACTTTTCATCTAATTCTATATGATTTTTTGGGTACATCTACATTAACCTCTTCCAGTTTTTGTTATCTCAGAGCAGTTTTCTCGTGGTGTCCAATTTTTAGTTGATGGAAAAAGTGTCAAATGGAAGTAATGGAAAGTTACAAAGTGGTGCAACTTTTTTATTGCAACTCATGTGACCAAATAAACTATTCCAATGCATCTGAATAGGTATGGTTACACTAGGTATGGTCCTCTTTCACACCCAAACACATGAAATCACTCTGAGCTACATTCAACTAGATCAATCCCTTAAGCGTCCAAAGTGCAAAATGGCTGCAAAGTTTAGCATGTTGTTACTTGGATACTGTGATGTTTAAAAAATTCTTTTATGATCTTATTGGATTGTGTTGGTCTCCTCTACAATAACCTTTCTTAATTTTTGTTATCTTAGATTGGTTTTCCTATGGTGTCCAAATTTCAGTTATGGAAAAAGTGTCAAATAGAAGCAATGAAAAGTTGCAAAGTAGTGCAACTTTCATTCTAAAAATTGTGTGATAAAAAAAACTATTTCAATGTGTCCAAATAGGTATGTTTACACTAGGCATGGTCCTCTTTTTCACCCAAACACAAAGAATCACTTTGAGCTACATTGAACTAGATCAATCCCTTGAAGGTTCAAAGTGCAAAATGGTTGCAAACTTCATCATGTTGTTACTCAAATATCGTGATGCTTAAGAACTTCTCATTTGATCCTATGAGATCAAATTTGGCCCTTCTACAATAAACTCACTCAATTTTTGTTATCTCAGAGTTTTTTTCTTGTGATGTCTAGTTTTCAGTTGATAAAAAAGTGTAAAATGGAAGCAGTGGAAAGTTGCAAAATGGTGTAACTTTCATTCTGCAACTCATGTGACCAAAAAAACTATTCCAATGCATCCGAATAGGTATTTTTAGATTACGAGTGGTCCTCTTTCACACTCAAACAAAAAAAATTGCTCTGAGCTACATTCAACCAAATCAATCCCTTAAGGGTCCAAAGTGTAAAATGGCTGCAAAATTTAGTATGATGTTACTCGGATACCATGGTACTTAAAAAATTCTCATCTAATCCTATGAGATCATGTTGGGCCCCTCTATAATAAATTCTCTTAGTTTTTCTTATCTTGGAGTGTTTTTCCTATGGTGTCCAGTTTTCAGTTGATGGAAAAAGTGTTAAATGCAAGTAGTGGAAAGTTGCAAAGTAGTGCAACTTTCGTTCTGCAACTTGTGTAACCAAACGAACTACTCCAACACATCTAAATAGGTATGTTTACGCTAGGAATGGTCCTCTTTCACACCCAAACACATGGAATCACTCCGAGCTATGTTCAATCAGATCAATTCCTTAAGGGTCCAAAGTAAAAATTGGTACAAATATCAACATGTTACTTGAATACCATGACACCTAGAAACTTCTCATCTAATCCTATGGGATTGTGTTTGGCCCCTCTACATTAACGTCTCCCAAATTTTTTTATCTCAAAGTGGTTTTCCTATGGTGTCCATTTTTCAGTTGATGGAAAAAGTGTCAAATGGAGGTAGTAGAAATTTGCAAAGTGGTGCAACTATCATTCTGCAACTCATGTGACCAAAAAAAATGTTCCAAAACATCCGAATAGGTATGTTTACACTAGAAATAGTCCTATTTCACACCCAAACACATGGAATCACTTTGAGCTACGTTCAATTGGATTGATCTCTTAAGGGTCAAAAGTGCAAAATGGCTGCAAAATTCAGAATATTGTTACTCAGATACTGTGATGCTTAGAAAATTCTCATCTAATCCTATTAGATTGTGTTAGGCAACTATACAATAACCTCTCTCAATTTTTTTTAGCTCAGAGTGGTTTTCCTATGGTGTATAGTTTTTAGTTGATGGAAAAAGTGTCAAATGGAAGTAGTGAAAAGTTGCAAAGTGGTGCAACTTTTGTTCTGCAACTCATATGACCAAAAATACTATTCCAATGTGTTTGAATAGGTTTTTTTACACTATGAATAGTCCTCTTTCACACCAAAACATGTGGAATCACTCCAAGCTACGTTCAACCAGATTGATCTTTTAAGGGTCCAAAGTGCAGAATGGCTGTAAACTTCAGCATATTGTTACTCAAATACAATGATGCTTATAAACTTCTCATCTAATCCTATGAAATTGCATTGGGCCCCTTTACAATAAAATCTCTCAGTTTTTGTTATATCGGAGTGGTTTTTCTGTGGTGTCTAATTTTTAGTTGATAGAAAAAATGTCAAATGGAAGTAATCAAAAGTTGCAAAGTGGTCCAACTTTCATTCTACAACCCATGTGACCAAATGAATTATTCCAATGTGTCTGGATAGGTATGTTAATGCTAGGCATGGTCCTCTTTTACACCCAAACACATAGAATCGCTCCAAGCTATGTTCAACTAGATCGATCCCTTAAGGGTTCAAGTGTAATATGTTGAAATGGGCCATTCCACCTATTGTTCAAGCCATGTCTCAATGATATGGGCCTAATGTAAGTAAGATAGGGCATATGAATAAGAAAATAGAATTGGAGGAGATTACTAATGTTGCCCCTATTCAAAATTCAAAATTGAGGCCCCTTAAAAGCAAGGCTAGAAGAGGTGAAAAGAAAAAATTGGTTGAAAATAAGTTAGAATAGGTTGGAAATAGGGTTAGGTTATAGATTTTGATGTTTTCAAAGGGTCTACAAGGATAGATGAGGTCAATAGTATGTTATGGCATGATTCCCTAGTTGGGAAAATGGGGGTTTTGAATGAAAAAGAGATGTTTAAGGGAGTAAAAGTGGTTAAAGTGAAGAGGCAACATAATTTGGTGGTCAATTAAGTTTGTATAGGAAGAATGAAGAGTGTTGGAATAGGTTTTGAGGTTTGGGTTCAAGTTCAAGAATTTGGTTTGCTAGTTAGGCCAAATTCTTTTGGAGGGGGGTTCGGTTTGTTTTGGGTTTGTTGGTATAAAAATCATGTAAAAATTATATATATATATGCAGCCTAGAAGCATGCACTAGGATTATAATATCGCATAACATCATATAAACAATAAAACCACCATAAACTTGAATGTCATTTAAAACATGCATGATAAATATTCATCATTGAAACTTGAATTGTGGTAGCTTGATATACAAAGTCTATTGATGCTAGGGTTCAATTTTTATGATTTTGAAAAAAGAAGCCAACTAAGTAGAGTTATTAGTGTTCTTCATAAATCATAAGAATTTGTTTATTACATTAGCCATTTTGATGTCTTCTTACAGTCTCAAACATTATTGTTACATTGGTCTTTACAGTGGTAGCTTAATATAGCTCCACAATACAAAATCTAGTTTACCTGTGTATTGTAACAATGGCATAGGTAGATTTTTCTTTCAAAGAACCAAAGGGTTAGTGCACAATTGAAGTGTATAAACACATATATTTTTGTAATATCAAGGATACTTTTTGAAACTTCCATGCATTGCTAACATAAAAGAAAAAGTCTTATGTATCCTTTTCTTAATTGAGTTCCAATCAAAGGATTAAATAAATTGGAATTTTTTTATCAATCATTTCATAGAATACCAATTGAAAACATTTTTTTTGCTTTTAGATAAAGTTGTTTACTATCAATCAATTAATTTATTCAAGACAAACCATGAAGGACAACAATGATCAATGTTATGGATAACCAATTAATAAGTATACATGTGATTAAGGAAACACAAGTAGTCACAAACACATATTCCTTGAAGTATACACATGAATACATAATATACACAACCTAATACAAAGTATATGCACCAATACAACGTATACACATGAAACACATAAGTCACAAAGTATACATTGGAACACACATAAGTCACAATGAATACACGTATGTTGTAAAGTATACACTTGAATACATGTAACTCATATCTATTGAACCATGAATTTATAACATGCAAATATGGACACCAACAATAAAAAAAAATGTATTAACCAAATATCCATGTACGCATACATCAATATATGTCGATATAAGTATAAAATATAGGTATATAATAGCCATATAGGCTTATGAGAATGCCATATAGGCATAAAATATCAAATATATTCAATACAAAATATGTAAAAAACTACCATGTAGGCATACAACAAAGGGTTATGGAATCAAAAGTCATTGCTCTCTAGACTCTCAAAATAAACTCTTTCCCTTTGTTAGTCCATCAAATGGTGATAGGTCTGTCACTTATTTCTGCTGCTCTCAAACAATGCTCTTGTTGCTCCTCCTACTAGTGTTAGGTTCTTGGTGAAGTTTTAACTATTACAATAAGAAGTAAAGACATTAATATATAGAAATTATATTATAAAAAATGATATATTTATAAAAATAATCACTTACAACCATCTCACAATCACTCTCTATGAGTGAAATATTCATACACCAATGTTGAGGCATGTTCAAACTCTGTATAAACCATCCAAATAGAAATTAGACTACGAATTAATAATTTGGTTTGATTTTTCACTCAAACTAACACCTATAACAATGAATGTAAATTAAAATTTAGTAATTTGCTTCATACCTCCCTTGTTAGAGCCATTGAGGATTGTATAGGAGATGAAACACCAATATGCATTGCCCTCATAACATTTGGAGATGTTTCCACAACCAACATCTGAAAATAAAACAAAAAATTATTCAATCACAAAAAAGTTACAATAGTGATCCATGTCATAACTTATAGTGTATGAGATCTAAGGAACAAAATTTTGAGTACTTATTAAACAATATATTTCTAATTATCATGCTTACTATTTTCCCTATCCATATCTTGTTCAAAAGGACATGTTTTTAGGCTTTTAACCATACAAATAGGTTGTTGAATCATTTGATTAAATGCTTTCGTATACATGTACGATAATTGTGGTGGCATAGAGAAGGCAACTTGAATTTTTTGAAAAAATGCCTCAAAAGAAATGGGGTCTCATGGTGATGGAATGCCATTACAAACAAATGCACGTCATGGCATTCCATCACCATAAGAACACATTTTTTTCAGGCATTTTTTGAAAAATATCATTGCCTTCTCTATGGTATTATTGCTTACTATTATTCTTTGATAGATATTTTTCCAAGCATCCATAGATTGTTGGAAATCACCTATTTTAGGATTTTAGCCATTGCAACAAGAAAGCACGAGTAGTTTGATAAAATTATTTGGTGCACATGTATGAAAAAGGTGGTGAGAATTTTAAAGAAATGCCTCAAAGAAATGTGGTCTCATGGTGATGGAATGGAATTCCATTGTGCCATGAGACCAGATTTCTTCAAGGCATTTTTTGAAACTATTAATTGCCTTGTCTATGCTATTGCTTACTATTACAGTTTCATATATTTTTTCCAAGCATCCATATTTTGTCATTTAGGTGCACCTTTGCAAGCACATTCCTCCATGTGAAGAAATTGCATCACTACTTATGTTGACTTTCTAAACAACTATATTGTAGTTGAAATTTTTCCATTTATCAACATCTAGTTATTAGTTATGAAATGTGAAGTAATACTTTGAGTTTGAATGATGTACAATGAAACATAACCAATGATATGAATATAAACTACACAAATCTATTAATTACAATTCATTAGTTAAACTCTTTATTCTATTACCTCCATGATGGTTTGAGTAAAACCACTAGCACTGGGAGGTGTTCCCTCAAAACCTCCAATATTACCCTGTTTAACATCCAAAATCACATATTAAAATACTATTCGTAAAACAATGCTATTAACATGTAATAAATTTATAATTGTTTACTAGTTACATACCTTGCTAATAGGTGTACTACATAAGTAAGTAGGTGGAGGGCTAGTGTATCTAGTCTCAACACCATGACCCTGCAATTTTATTAAAATAATAAAACTAAATTAGTTAATCTTGCATTTCAAAATCAAAATTTAATTAATTAAATTTAATGAACATGCTAACTTTTACCTGAGTATCTATTCCATACATATCATGCAAAATTTCAGCTACCCTCTCCATCTCCATAGCTACATATAGATCCTTCACAATAGCCTCTTAAGTGCCAGTGGGGTCATATGAACAAGTCACCTTGCAAGATTGACACACATGGGTTCGAAGGCCACCAATCAAAAACTCCCCTAGATGGAACTGTAGAATAGGGCTAGTATGATGGATGACACTATGGGTGAAAGTGTTCATCACTTGCAATGTCTCTGCATTGATACTCTCCTTCACGATGACTGGCATGACAACGTGCTCATGAGGTAGCCTAGCGAGAGCTCATCTCCGTTGCTATGTAGGATCTAGCTGTGCACTAGGCCTATCTTGAGCTGACCCCCACCTCTCCCCTGGAAGTCCCTCATATCAAAATAATTTGGAATTTTTTTCATTATGAACTCACTGTATGGTTTCCTAAGAAAATATTGGGGGACTTCACAATTGTTGTACAGTCGGTCATCAAAGACCATGTACCACCTATCATAAAAATTGTTCCTAATCTCTTGGTGGTGACACCAATGAATAGGAAACCTCTTCACATTGAGACTATTATTTTTATTTGTGTGTGGGTTAGTGAATAATGAACAAAAATCACCTTTTGTAATTTTTAAATCCTTTACTTGTTTATATGATAGTTTATCTACATAATATGCCCTAGCCGCCTGCCTCCTATTTTTCCATCCAGTTATTTGTTTGTTAATTGAATCCATATTTTTTACCATATCTTTCAATGAATTTATGAGGGTAATTCTTTCTATGGTTGAACCATTTGGATTACTCAAATTACTAATAAAATCCTCAATTTTTTTTTTCTCTCAATCTCACTCATTAAATAGGAGGGTGTTGAGGGATTAGTGGAGGAGGTTGTTGTTGAGGTTGATTTTCTTGTTTAGGATTTTGTTCTTCAGGATTTGGTTGCTCTTCTTGTTGAGGATTTTGTGGGTTTGTAGGTTCATTTTTATCTCCTACAAATTCAAAAAATTATATATTAAATATAACCTAAGACTAACAAAATCAACCTAAACCTAAGAAATTCAAAATAAACAACAAACAATACTTACCTCTCCCACCTCTTCCTCATTGTGGCGCCATCCTTGCACAGAAATATCAACTCTTGTTGAAGATTTGTGCTCAATACCTCCTCCTAGAACACGAGCCAAAAGTTGGGGGTTTTGGCTACGGGAAGAAGAAGAAAATAGTTGAAGTGAAAATGAAGAATTTCACTTTTTTTTTCTTTTAACATGCTATAATGCGAGCACATTATAATGTGATCGAGTTATAGCATTTTCATTTTTTTTTAGAAAGTGGCCACAAAATTGCTACCCAACTTCATGCACCCATCCCTTTTGTTTTCACTCTCATTGTGTCATTCTTCCAGTTCTATGTGTATTGAGGAATGATGACAATTCCAAGCTCTTTAATCAAAACATTGTAACAATGAACATACTGACCCCAAATCCATAGATTCCTTATGTGTTTGGTTTGTTCATTTTTGGGGGACACCCCTCTTTCTTTTGCTCCTTTTTCATTTGCATGGCGTAGCCTTACTCGGAAATGTATGACTTGGCATAGGGGCCTTCCAAGATGGCTCTCATATATTCTTTCTTTTTGTATTTTTCATTCACTACTTTAAAGTAATTGCTCACAAAACAATTTGTAGCAATTCCTTTAAAGTGGGGGCATACATTGGAATAATTCATTTTTCATTTTTCTTTTCTTTTGGTTCATAGTGTAGCCTTCTTGTTCTATATGATGCATTTGTCACTTTGTGGATGACATTGGGTATAGTATCCTTCATGAGCGTGATCTCTCTAGCATATTACATTCCTCCTAGTGGCCTAATGCGACACAATGTATCCCCTAAGTTGCAAATATTCTATTCTTTGATTGGTCCTCTCTTGGAGACATTAGACACAATGTTCCCTAAGCTAAGACCTTGCATGAACTACATAAGACTCCTTTGAACATCTTTTGCATTTACATGGCTACCTTGCATAACACAACTTGCATGCATGTGGTTCCATTGCATTTATTCATGAGTTCTAAGAATATGAAGCTTTTCTTGTCTCATGAAGGACAAAATGACATTGTACTTTGTGACACCTTATTAAAGTTATCAAGAGGTATAAATTTAGTATGGTTGAGTAGGAAGCCCATTCTTAGGCATGGATTTTCCCCATAGCCACCTATGCATTTGTGAGTACATACTAGTCATGAGTGTATGTTTCTCACCTTTTGGGCCTTCTCACCTGGTGGGAAGCCATGAGTTTCATCACCCCAAAGTGAGTATTGATTTTCTTTTCGATCAAACAAGCCTAGATCTAATCCACAATGAGTTGGACAAATGATCAAAGATTGATTTGACTTTCTCTCCTCTTTTTCATTCATTTTCATCATTTTCATGTGTGTTCTTTTGTGCTTATGATTGGTTTTCCATGGGATATTGATCCAGGGTCTTGATCATCCCTTTTTATTGTTTTTGTCTCATCTCACCAAACATTGGTGCATTCAAACCCCTCTTGATTACATGTTTAGCTACTTTAGTGTGAGTTTGAAGCAAATTCATCCTCTCACTAAAGTGGGGGCTAACTGTGGACAAAGATAAATGAACCCTTCTACTCTTTCTTATTTTCTCCCTCCTTGTGCTTATTTGGCTTGACTTCACCTTCATTTAATGTTGCAATGTGGCCCACACATTCACATTAGGTCTTGAATCTTTATGAATCATTAAGAATTTATGATGTCTTGCAAAGGTGTTGTGAAGTGTTGTGACATTTTCACACATTTATAGACTCTTCTTATTATATTTCACCTACATACCCTCTTTTTATCACTTACCAAGTCTTATTTTAAAGTGTTGTAAATTATTATAACAAACTTTCACACTTTCCTAGACTTGTCATCAACAAATACACCTTTCTTATGATTTATTTGGCCCCTTTATGCAGATACATGCCTTAATTAAGTGTATTTTTGAATATAAACCCAAAAAACATCATTTAAGACAACTTAATTTACAACACCCATTCACATGCCTTGAGTGGGACCAATTAATCACTAGGGGTGAATGAGTCCCTTTTGGCACAAAAAATAAACTAAATTCAAATTACTGGTAGGTTTTTATTCCTTAAGACCTAAGGTCAGCATGTGATGTATTTTTAGAAAATTAGGGAATAATTGTGTATAAACATATGATTTTGTATTCATTTTAACCCACAATCATCATCATCAACATAATTCATTCATACATTCAATCCATCATAGCATTCAATAATTCTAGCATCTTCGTCATTCAATCAAGCATTTAAGCATCTTGGAGTAGAGCTTTAACATCAAGGGTTTGGTGAGTTTATGAAATTTAATTTTATTTTTTGATCATTCCCTCTTTACTTCATTTCATTATTAAGGGTTTGATTACCAAATTGGGGTTTGACCAAGGAAAACCCCTATACTCTAACCCTTAACCCTTTTCCCCCTATTTGAACATGTGTTTGCAGGTCTTGTAAGAAGATTTGTGAAAGAGGAAGGTGTCAAAAAGGTGTTGTAATGTCATCAAAGTAATCAAAGTCAACATAAACCTATTTGAAGCTTGGGGAACACTTTCCCATTAGATTTTCTAGATTTAGATCCAACAAGCTGTCATGTAGAAAAGTGTAGACCAGGACCCACAGAGTTGACCTTTGAATTTTCATAAATATTTCAGTGGACTAATTCACCATTTGTGGTGAATGAGTCCCATTGCTAGGTTGGAAAAAAGTGTTTTCTAAAGTTCTGTGTTCCCAGCATCCCAAAACTTGTTTTGACATTTTTCACCAAAAACATGACTAATTCACCATCTGTGGTGAATGAGTCCTAGTGGAATTAAATAATGATCTCTACAACATTCTAAAACTTTCCAATGTCATATTTCAAGCTTTAGGTGCACCTCATTTAGTTTCATCAAGGTCTATTCTTATTTTTAGTTCATTTTGCATAAAATACTATGTTTTTAAACACATTGCATTTCTTAGTTTCCATTCAATTAGTGATCTATTTCATCAATCTTCTACATTTAGATCATCTTATCTAGGCATATTGCATCCATATTACATTAATATTGAGTATTTACATTGTATTTTGGTCCATCTTTCTCCTTTTAGGTGAAAAAACCTAGAAGTACAAGAAAGCCCTTGGAAGCCAAAATCTTTGTTTACATAAATATTCACCATGCTCTCATGCTCCAACAAGATACCTAAAAAAATAACTATGATAACCACCATCAAGTAAAAAGAATCCTTATATCCTCCAACAAGCCACCTATGGAATAAAAATGGAACATCCCATGGTGAAACATATCAACTATAACTAAAACCTAAATCAATCTTTAATTAAACACAAGCATCCAATTCAAATGATAACAAAGGATCTGAGTAGATGTCTTCCTCATACCAACTAGAATATCAACCATAAAAAATTACAACTCATCCAATCTAACCATACCTCAAAATAGGTTAGAATATTATAGATAGAACTTCATGCCATCAACATAACAACCCAAAATATGTAATCAAGACTTTGTACATCCATCCTCCTATCTCAATCCAACATACTAATGAAAAAATGATCATAAACAAGGCCAAATTACAAGTTTGCATTAACACTCAAAAATTTCATGGATATAGATAGTCCACATCTAAGTGATCCCACTACAAGAAAGTGTGTACTAATCCACAACATGTATAACTCGTATATCCCAGTCCAAGGAAACATAAAAACTCATCATCACAATAGTAATCAACAAACCAAAATATCATAGAAGATAGCCAAACATATCTTTAGAAACTACCACTACATGAGTAATGTTAAATTTGAAAATAAATCAAGGCATACCAAGTATACCAGTAGTACTTCACATATGAGATGTGGCTAATTCCTCTATTACATAGTATTAAGGAAACATACAAAGATATTTAAATACTACAAACAAATATGTTGCAATACTTCTCTCACCACTAATCTCCATAGCTCTCCCAAGTTTTTCACATTGAAGCATGTGAATACAAACATTCAAGAAGAATACCATGACCAAAGCAATAACCTACAATTCAAACCATATCTTTGTTCCACACTAGAACATGTATCAAATTGTGTAAAGTATTATCTCCTTCACTATAAATCCTACAAAAAAATATGTTGCAATACCTCCCTCACCACTAATCTCCACATCTCTCCCAAGCTCTCCCAAGTTCTTCACATTGAAGCATGTGAATACAAACATTCAAGAACAATACTATGACAAAAGAGAGAGCCTACAATTCAAACCATATCTTTGTTCCAAACTAACATGTATCAAGTTGTGTAAAGTACTATCTCCTTCACCATTCCCATACTGAAAGGATATCAACATATATCATTCTGATCAAATGAAAAAATGATAGAAATATATGTAAACCTCTCATATTGAAGGTAGATCAAACCAACCAATCATTCCCACAAAAAATGGAATGTGCACAAGGCCACAAATCATTTTTTCTACCTATCTAAATAATCCCTCAAAACTAAATCCATAGCTCAAGAGAAAAACAAGGAGAACAATAGAAAGCCATAAACCATGCATCTTCTTCTTAATAAGTCTTCAAATTTTTTTTATATTCAAGTCTAAATCATATAAGAAGACAAGATACAAATAAAAAATGCATATAATATTTAGGTAGGATATAATTCTTAGATCATCCACCTACTGAGTAGACTACAAGATTTTCCTATGTACACAACACCAAGAAATGGAACTATTCTCTTCAATCCATAATGAATTCACATCCATAACTAGGTGTAGGTTCCTTAGTCTTCCTATTGAAATATTAATTAAAGAGTAACCATATCAACATACAATCCCATAAATAAGAGATCTCTTAGCCTCAACCAAGTCTCTCTAGTCTCTATGAGCATCCACTAAAGAATTCATGCCAATTTCAAATGAAAACCTACAAATCATGATGCTCTAAGAAAATAATTAAAATTGAAAACCAAAGAGAAAAAAAATACCATTATCAAAATTCACACTATAGAATCTATAACATATCATGACATCATGATACAACATCCCCTCCTAGGATATCACATGAAAATAACCATCCATCATCAAATGATGAGTGAAAATCACTACTAAAGCTCCCACTAAACTACATAAACAAGCTCTCTAGATATCATGATAACCATCTCTTAACTAAAAATCCTTCATGGCCCCAACACAATCAAATAAATCAACACCATGAGCTCCCAAAAGGTAAATTACAACCATAATATCTAAACCAAGAAGATACAATTAACACACATCCTTTGTCAATAGAATGAAAGATGTTACTAAATTCTCATTTCTATCTAAAGGAAGAATCTAAGAACTCCTTATGAAACCAAAAACTATTTGAAAAGACCATACATATTCTAATAAAAGATTATCCATGACTCACTACACACTATAACAATATCTTAGAACCAAAATCTTGAAACAAAGAAGATATAACACATTTTGTAACTACATAAAGCTCTCACTCAAAGTAATACCAAGTTATACATGACATCATGACCATTATCCTTGCCAAAAACCTACTTAAAAGTGAATAGAGCTTCCCATACACTATAAACAACTACTAAACATTCAAATGAAAAACTATATCAGGTACTCCCAATAACCATCTCTCATTGCAATAAGCATACCAATGTAATAATGTAGACCAAGAATATGACATACCAAATATAATCCACATCATAAAATTTTACAAGATCATCACATATGTGACATTTCAAAGGAGATATAAATAATCAGTTCTATAATCTCAAATAAATGAAAAATAGATTCAACTCCACATTAGTATCATGAAAATAGATATAATCAGGCATAGCATGTGGATTTCTAAGACTCAAACACCAAGATCAATGCTAGATCTATTTTTTTTTAAAATCACCTAACAATAACCATAGAGCAAGAAGAACCCTCCAAGCAGCCATGCAAACCTATAATTTTCTTCATACAAAACACCCTAAATATAGTCTCATCATAAATCTACATACCACATATTTTGGTTAACATGTAAAACATGAAAAAAAATCTCTTTAAATTTTAAATCCATTTAAATATACACAGTGAGGTCAAATATATCATATGAATAATGGAATGAGCACAAATCTAAAAACCCATAGCTAAAACTAAATTAAACCGCATCCCAATAGGAAAATTTTAATTTATCCAAGAGATTATAAGATTGAAAAATATCAGCTCCAAAAACTACACAAATTTTAGTGGTTTATTTTTTGGTGCTTTCATTTAACCAAGGGCTAAACCATGAAGCTAACATAAGCACCCCATTTTGTAACCCAAATTAAGGGCATCTCTCTATGTGACCAAGATATCTCTACCCATCCAACTTGAATACCTTCTCACTGCACATGACCACAAGGTAAAGGAAAAAAATCACCAAACAAGAGGATAGACACATATTATCAAACAAGATCTTCAAGTTATCAAGACATAACCAACTCCATAAAGATCTATAATCATGAAATTCCAATGCCCAACATAGATCACAGCGATAATATCCATGGCTTCCAATCTCCCAAATTTGTAAAACAAAGTTAACTCATAGAACATTAATTGTAGACCCATATGTCTTCAGAAAACCTTCAATTTCTTCTAAAAAATTCTCATAAGCTTCCCAAGATAAGAAATAAAAAGAAGGAATACCCAAAACCTAGTTAATCTTTATCTCTAAACATGTTCTTATACTCATTGTTAGAAAACTCAATCTCTATCCAAATATTACTTCAATGGATGAGATATAAGGCTTAGATTACAACAACATGAAAATCTAAAACTTATATGAAAATATAAAAAATAAGTTTCCTTCATATGGTACTAACATGGTTAGATCTATCTTCTTTATGATGCCAAAGATAGCCAAAATAACATATTTTTAAACACTACTTTATGAGAACTTATAATAGTAATATATAAAGAATAACATGACCATAAGATAGAAACAATGTGACAAAAATTAGTAACACAAGAGCATCACATAATATAGGATTTACATAGAAAAATCCTTGTGGATAAAACTCCACCAAGAAGAGAGGCCAAGTATGTATTATCTTCAAATAAATGAAATTACAATAAATTCACTTCCATTCTCTTCTTTTCCTCCATAATGGGAGTACTTGTGCATCTATGAATAACCTCTTTATGCTTCAATATATCTTTATAGATACAATGAAAATCTACATTCAACATTTTCTCATACTTTCTACATCTAAGAGGCTAATTTTATAGAATTGTTGATGCATAGCGTCCTAGGTGAAAGTGTAGTCAACATCAACAAAAAAATTCAAATTTAATTTTTTTCATTTCCATTTCATGTTAGGAGGTTAACTTCATGTTAGAGGGTAATTTTAATAAGTTGATAATAATTATATTTAATTAAATAATTTTTTTTTGTTATGCAGGTTGGCAAGTGAGGTAGTGGAGGTGTAATTTTTTGAAAATTTTGAAAAAATATAGTTTAGGAGTTGGGATTATGGAGTTACAAAATAAAATTAAAAATAATTATTGATTCTTATAGTTTTGAAATAATTAATTATGAGGTTGTGGTCATGATTTTTTTCAAGGGAGGGAAATTTTTTGATTTTTGGGATTTTTGGTGAAGGGTTTTGGGGGCAGGTTTTGGGTTTTCATTGTGACTGCATATTTTGGAGGTTGGAGAATTGGGCATGGCATTTATCAAGAGGTTATTGAAGTGATTTTTTTTTTCAAGTTGAAAGGTTTATTCTATCCATTGAAGGTTGAAGACACCATTGTTGAGAATTGAAGAGCTGTAGGTGATTGTTTGGAAGAGAATAGTATAGATTTGAAGGTGGTCATGATGCACACAATTTTCTTTTTGTTGTAGTTTGATTTTTATTTCATTTTCAAATTATATAATGAGCATATGTCACTACCCACCAGTCATTTTTTGATTGAATATAATTGTGTAATCAGATTCTTTAATATGAATGCCTTTTGTTACAAAATTCAAAGATTTTCATGAGACTATGTTGTAGATTTGCATGCATTATTGAGAATTTCATAAGACTATGTTGCAGATTTGTATGCATTTTTGAGATTGATTGAGTGATTATTTTCAAAAAAGAGGTTTTTTGAGAACCCCTCTTTCATCAATGGAATCAAAGCAAGAAGATTTTGAGTGTGTGAATAGACAGCTAAAGAGAGGAAATTTGCACTAGGATCTATGTGTTGTGGGTATTGTAAGAAAATGTATGCAAGAGGAGCCCCATGTGGTAGGAGTAGAGGTAGATAAAGAAATGATAATTTTTCCCATGATGATGATTTCAAATATTTAAGAAGACAAGTAGAAGAACTTCAAGAATAAATAAGAAGAGGGTTTGCATGAAGAAGGGAACTAGAGAGTGATGGGGAAGAAGCTTCAAAGAATGCTAGCCTAACAACTAAACATAGAGAAGAATTTGTAGCAGTTACAAATGGCCCATTGTTGAGAGATTTTTCAAAAATGGGAAAGAGATTGAAGATTGATGTTCCTACATATAATGGAAGATTGAATCTAAAATAACTTATAGATTGGATAAATGATATGGAATACTATTTCAAGTTTTAAGAAATTGGAGACCTAGATAGAGTTAGACTTGCCAAGACAAGATTGAAGGGTCATGCTTCAATTTGGTGGAGAGAAATTTAGTTGGAAATAAGGATAAAAGGAAGAGATAAAGTTACAAGATGGGATAAAATTTTAGAGAAAATGAAAAGGAAATTCATTATAGTAGATTATGAGTTAGATTTACTCAAAAAGATGAAAGGCATGAGACACAAAACAAAAACAATGAAAGAGTATACTAAGGAATTTTATAGGATTCTTATCCAAACTAGACATTTAGAAGCCACAAAAAAGAAGGTTTCAATATATATTAATGGTTTGAGACCAAGCATACAAGAGGAGATGACTTTGTTGAGAGTTCACACAATGGAAGATGCATATCAAATTTTCTTAAATTTTGAGGAAAGAATGAATAAAAGGTACATGATGGTAAGAAAAGAGGAAGAGGACATGAAAAGGAGGTTGAAGGAAGAACATATGGAGTAGACAATAATTAGAAAAATCAGAAAAAAGAAAACCAAGGAAGCAGCAAGAATTAGATCTAAATGTTGACTCATATGGTATTAGAGATCAAAATCCAATAGGTAGAGGAAGATTGAGTAGAGGTTTTGGAAGAGAAACCTTTCAAGGAACTTGTTTTAAGTGTGGGGAAGAGGGTCACTGAGCATATGAATGTCCTCATGAAGAGGAAAGACCAAGAAGAAGTACTAAAAATAATAATAGAGTAGCAAATGTGAATAGAGAAGATGCAAGATCATCACATTTAGAAGAAGCAAAAGATGGTGAAACTTTGATGGCTAGGAGAACCCTTTTGGATGAAGTTGATAAATCAATTCAAAGAAAAAGTTTTCTTAGAAAAAGATGAACGCGTAAGAATAAGGTATGTAATGTCATCATAGATGGAGGTAGTATAGACAATCTCATTTCTGAAGAGATGGTGAGAAAATTGTAGCTAGAGAGAAGAAGGAATCCATATCCATATAGGATAGCATGGCTACAAGATGATAGGAAAGTTTTGATTAGAGAAATTTTTTTGGTAAAGCTTAATATACGAGGTTATAGAGATGAAATTTTATGTGATATTAATCCTATGAAGGCTTTTCATGTTTTTTTAGGAAGGCCTTGGCAATTTGATAGGAAGGTGGTGCACGATGGTTATGCCAAAACATACACATTGACAAAGGATGGAGTGAAACAAAAATTGAAACCATTGAAAGAGGAAATGGGTATCGTTTGAAAAATTCAAGGTCTTATTTGGTTGATGAAATTATACTTTTAGATGGTGTGAAGCATAAATATGTTGGCTTTGATAACACTAACCATGATGAGGATGAGAAAGGTGGTTTGTTGACTTAAATTGAAGAAGAGATCTCAAGTGGAATAAAGGTAGCAACAGAGGGTAAGGTAAAATATAATTATATTGTTTCCTTTGATGAGAAAGAGAGTGAAGGAATAGATAAGTTTGTTGCAAAAAAAATTACTTTTGATAAAGTTGAATTGGAAGAGTGGAGTATAAAGGTTAATGAAGAGTTTTATGAAGAATCCTTGTTTGAGAATAGTGGACTTGTGAATTTTTTTTGATTATTGATCATGATTCCTTGTTAGGTATTGTGGAAATTGAGTCTTTTGATGATAGTACTAATTCTTTTTTGAATGAAGGAAACCAGATTGTGGTAGGGTCATGTCTTTCAAAAGGCATTGTAATAGTATAATTTCATGAAGGAGACATGGTGGGAAGAGATGAAAAAGGTAGAAAATAAATGAGGAAAATAAATACATTTCATTTTATGAGGGAGGAGGTATAATTTTAATTTTTAGTTCTGATTTTGATGAAATATATTGGTTAGAAAATAAATTTGATGCTTTGAATTACATGACGAATAGTAGGGAAAATAAATATAAGTTTGTAGAAAGTAGTTCACATAAATATTCTAGTGGAAAAGGTAACGATGTGGATCCAAGATAGACATAGGGTCTAAAAATATTTTTTTGAGTGTAACTCATGAAACATTTCTTTCTACCTGGGATGTTTGATGCAGGAGCATCTTAGGTTAAAATGCAATCAACATCAACAAAAAATTCAAATTTGAAATTTTTATTTGCATTTCATGCTAGGAAGCTAATTTCATGTTAGAGGGTAATTTTAATAAGTTGAGAATTATTATATTTAATTAAATAAAAAATATTTTTTTATGCAAGTTAGCAAGTGGGTTAGTGGAGGTGTAATTGCATTTTTTGAAAAATCTAAAAAAAACAAGTTTAGGATTTGTGATTGTGGAGTTACAAAATGGAATTAAAATTCATTTATTGATTTTTATATATTGAAACAACTAATTTTGAGGTTGTGGTCATGATTTTTCTAAGGGAGGGAAAAAATCTGATTTTTGGGATTTTTGGTGACGGGTTTTGGGGGTAGGTTTTGGGTTTTCATTGTGATTGTAGATTTTGGAGGTTGGAGAGTTGGGCATGGAATTTATCAAGAGGTTATTGAAGTGATTTTTGTGCAGGTTGAAAGGGTTATTATAAACATTGAAGGTTGAATCTACACCATTTTTGAGAATTGAAGAGTTGTAGGCAATTGTTTGCAAGAGAATAATGTAGATTTGGAAGTGGTCATGAAGCACATATCTTTTTTTTTGTAGCTTAATTTTTTATTTCATTTTCAGATTATATAATGGGAATATGTTGCTACCCATCAGTCATTTGTTGATTGAAAATCATTATTTAATCATATTTCTTTAATATGAATACATTTTGTTGCAAAATTCAAAGATTTTCATGAGACTATGTTGCAGATTTGTATGCATTATTGAGAATTTCATGAGACTATGTTACAAATTTGTATGCATTGTTGAGATTGATTGAGTGATTGTTTTCAGAAAAGAGGTTTGTTGAGAACCCCTCTTTCATCACTTGTGAAGACATCTTAAGTCCTAAAACTAGATCTCAAAGATGGCCCTTCATTCCAAACTGCCCCAACCCTTGGATTACCTTCTTGGAATACAAAAAAACATTGATTTCAGCTCCAATATTTTCCCTCCAACTTGGGTGCTGAAACATGGAAGATAAATATCACATTGAATATAATAAATGATGGAATATCAAGAGACACTGGTTGCCTCTTTCCAAGCTCCCACTAGGAGAATACCAACATCATTCATTTGTTATTTCCTATCTTTTATTATCTCAATCTAGGCATTCACATGTTGAGAAAATAATATTAAATACTTATGTCCAAAACTCACCTTTACTAGTGCTAGTGGAACCCATCACCCCTTATGAATATGTTAAAAATAATAGTGATAATTAATATTACAGAACATTTTCTGAATACACCCTAAGTGCTTAGAGACACTTTCCAAAGATGTTGGAACCATGACATATGATTTACAAGGTGGATGACACCTTAATCCTAACAAATGATTTTTGCAAGTGATTAGTCTACCTATCTATGTGATTGGTTTAGTTAGTAGTTTGTGCTTTGGAGTTTCATCATTGTAGATCAACATCATATTTATATGGTGGTGATAAATATATTATTGGGTTATGCTTAAATACATTAATGTATTTGTTTAATTTATTAAAAGGGTTTTTATTAAGAAGAGAATTTGGTCGATAATTATTTACAAGTGTAATCTTTTGTTCTTTTAATTTTATTATTTAATAATGTAAACTTTAAAGACAATGTTAGAAAATTAAGATTTATATTTTGTAATAAAATCATCTTAATGACTTAATGTTAATTTTAATGTTTAATTAATTGAAACTTAATTTCCAATATAATAACTTCGTGATGAATATAAAATTTAATATTTTATAAATTTTTACATGATACATTATAAAACCTCTCAAACATTTATACTACATTTAAATTTTTTTATTACTTAAACAATAATTATTTGATTTTAAAATATTTATACTTTCATTTTCCAACACTTAAAGCCTCTTATTCTAATCCATATACTCCCATTTCTATTTTTTATTTAGAGATAAGTAACATGTGGAAGATTACTCAAGGTTAGAGATGAGTAATCAGAGTGATTACTCAAGGTTAGTAGTGTTTCTTATTCTAGCAAAGCTTAAGGATGTGTTACTTTAATATCTAGTTTTTTTTTTTTTAATTGAATAAAGCATAAATAAATTTAATATATATGAAAAAAATACAATCTAAAAGGTGGATTGTGAAGGAATGTACATCAATCTAAATGAATAATTTGTTTATTTTAGAATAGAATAACCTTTAATTTTGATTGGACTAGATAATATGGAACTTAATAGAGAAAAAGAAATAGGAAAATAATTTTACTTTAGAACATAGACCACCTTGAGGATTAGAATAAATTTTAACTCTGATATGAAAATTAGGGAACCCTATTTTACTTTTAGCATAGTATATATATATATATATATAAGTATATATATATATATATATATATATATATATATATATATATATATATATATATATATATATATATATATATATATATATATATATATATATATATATATATATATATATGAAAACACAATAATTCTAAAATTAAAGTTTAGAATTATTATTTTTCCTATCAAAGTTAAAGTTCTTTATTTCAGGAAAAACTTTTACTTTGATAAGAAAAATAATAATTCCATTTTTAAACTTAAAATTAGAATTTTTATATAAGAAATTAGGGAATTGTATTTTACTTTAGAAATAGCAAAACTTTAACTTTGATAGAAAAAAATAATTTGAGCTTGACATATTTTTAATTAACATTTAAATGTATTATTTATAATTTGTTTTAATTTTAATTTATATTTTATAATTCAATTTTAAATACTATTAATATAATTTATGAAGGTTATTTTTATTTTTATAAAATATATAATAATTTAAAATATTGTTTTATTTAAAAATATTATTATAAAAAAAATAATCTAAAATATATTTTTAAGAGAAATTTTTTCATATAATTAGACATTTTACATAAAATTTAACATTTTTTTTTTCTAAATTTCATTTAACAACTTTTTTTTAATTATAAGAATAATTAAACCTTTTTATTTATTTTTAATGATTGAAGATAAATAAAAGAATCCAAACTAATTGAGATTCACTATTTAAATTTTATAATGACATATCTTCACTTTAGTGATCTACCTAGGCCATTAGGGGCCCTCCCTTGTAAATATGATGCTTAGTATTAGAAAATAAGGTTTACATTTTGTAAAAAAGTCACCTTACTGTTTTAGTGTTAGTTTTGTTAATTGGATTAGTTTTTTTAGGATAGTTTAGGATAGTTTGAAGAAGTTGAATATTGAAATGTAATGATTTATAAACATTTGCACAATATATGGTAAATTTTCTAAAGAATTATTATTATACTTACATTTTTGGTATTACTTGAGCAATAATAGTTTCTAGTTTTGTAATATTTGTGCTTGTAATTTTTCAATATGATATCAAAGTAGTATTAGTACCCTACCCTATGTGAAGTCATAGAAATGAGATAAATCACATAAGATTCTAAATGGAGAGTCAAATTTGGAATGATATAAGAAATTTACATGAGGATTATTTCATTTATGTGATAAAAAAGTATTTCAATTTGAATTTGATATAGAAATTATGGTGGAAGTGTAAAATCTATCTCTTAATCACTACATTTTTTTATATTTCAGTTCACAACAACTACCAACTTAACTAACCAAACAACTTCCATCTAAATTAGAAGTGGCGATCTCAAAAGTTCCTTATTCATGATGGTGATGAAAAATCAATGTCACCACTTATATGCTTACAATAAAAAATCTTAAGCTCTCATGGTTAGAGTCATCCCTAGACCTAGACCTAAAGCTCAAGGGTTCATTCATGTTGACCCTACCTATGTAGATTCTTTTTAGTTCTCACACCAATATTAGAGGGAGTTCATCCTCTCCCCTTTCATGAGATCTTTGATCTCACTTTTAACTCATGAATATTAATTGAGTATGTGTAAGATAGCAACATGGCTAGTAACATAATGATAATAATTTAACATTTAGTGTTGGTTCCAATACCAAACATTACTAATCATAATGTACAAAAACACACAATTACACATAGGGATCATAAGGGTCATACATAATGCATGTCTTGAGAATACATTGTTAGGAAAATTAATGTTTACATTATATTTGAGGTGTTAGTAATTATGTAAATGTAGAAAGGTAATTACTATTGTAATAGTGATATTGTTAATAAACAACTCACTAATATAGGTTTGGATAGTTTGTCGTATATATTGTTGAAATAACAATATATCACAATAGTTAGTGGTTAATGTGTTATACTCGTGAATGGTATTCTGGGATATTTGTTATAACATAGGTCCCTATTAAATAGGAGGTTGTTTGACTATGTAAGTGGCTATATATTAGCCATGTATTGAGTGTGGAATAGGAGAATATTATTTTTGTGTACAAAATTTTCTACCTCTGCCCATATTTTCTAATATGGTATTAGAGCAAGGTTAGGGAGATTTGAAGAGAGTAGGCATGAATAAAGGGAATAAATATGCTTTATGTGCCTATCATTTAGTGATATTCACTATTGTGAGAATTTTCAGCTATTTATCTTTTCTCCATATTTGGATTTGCATCCACTAACTGCATTGAACTGTTTTGCTTGAGTATATCTTTCTAAAGAGAATCCCAAAATTCTAACACAACATTAGGTGGAGATGAGTCATCTAAAAAAATATCTCATAGTTCCTAAATTCAAGTCCAATGCTCTTATAAGGTGGATTCAACTTGAGATGGTAGGCAATGCTTTGGTATCAAAATCTATATCTAACAAAGTTTTTGTGTGAGGAAATTGGTTCAGGATGATCCAAGGGAGTCAAAACTACAATAAATGAGATAATAGGATTGCTAAAGCTGTCATTTGGTTTGGAGGAAGATCTCTATGTGTTGAGAGCCATGCCAAACGAATGAGGTGCTCTTTGTCAGTAAAGCTGACATAGAAGGGCATTGTTCTATTCACTTGATTTGAAGAACAAAGAGCCCATACTCCTAACCACTTATTCATCTTTTGATCCATCACAAGACTTTGTATTTGGAATGATTGGGGAGTAGTCCATTTGTTCTATCTGACTCTTTGTTTGTGTAACAGAGGAGGCCTATCTCCCATTCTTGTGAACTATTGAAAAGAGTGAGTCAAATGTTTACATTCCAATATGTACAAGAGCACTAGAAGGTCTTGTGGGTTTTATGCTAGCCATTTTGAGATCATTAGCTTCCAACTATTATTTTGACCTAGTTAAATGATTTTTCTATTTATTTATTTTTTGAAGCATTGAGTTTATGTGCTTGGGTATTGCTAGACTACTTTCTCCATCTATGAGTGAGCTCCCTGGATGTATACAAGATTATTTGTGAAAGCATTTACCTACTTTGGTGTGGTACCTCAATGCTTGTGATTTAGTAACATGGTCACATTCACGCTAATGAATCAAATTTGCTCAGTAGAAAATAAATTGGAGGTAGGAAGCATCAAATGTTGGAGGTCAATCAATGACCTTTTGTTAGTCACCAACGATGGGGCTGCATGCATGATATAGTGTCAAATGTATAATATGTAGTGTGTTTTTTTAGATTTTCAATTTGGTGTGTGAATGTTGAAAAAAAGATTATATTGGATTAGAGTAGATGACTGTAGAGATCCTCTGAATATAGAGATCCTTTGAGTGTTGAACTTCATTGGAAGATGGTCAACTAGTGAATACATTCACTGGCAATAATGACCATGTGCAACAAGATCCAGACAATAGTATGCACTATGGTATGATTTTATTTTCAACATTCTTGTTTGTGTGAATAAATGGAATTTCACATTGTGGGGGAATATTAACCAATGTTCCATTCCAATTTCATGTCAAAATGGCTAAAGTTAAAGGAAAATTCTAGTGGAAATGGTCATTGTCTACATTGTATTCTTACGAAATGTAATGTGAAACATTTTCTAGTATGGGTTTTTTAGATATTTATGTTGATTCCTATATAACTTCCCTAATGTACAAGCATAGTGGTGAAAAAAATCACCAAAGTAAGTTAGTTCACAGATCTTGAAAGGGTTGTGGAAGGATCCAGAAAGCCACATGAGGTGGACAGTTGATGAGTTCATGTGACGTTGAGGTTTGTGGTAATCCTATTTAAAACCATGGAAGGAGAGAGCCTTTCTTGTGGATCAAGGTCATGAGTCACATAGTTGGACATGCCACAAGGGTGAGCATATTGTAGAGGAGTGTGAATGTTTTTCTACCATGTAAACATTAAGGGGGGGAATGTTAGGAAAATTAATGTTTACATTATATTTGAGGTGTTAGTAATTATGTAAATGTAGAAAGGTAATTACTATTGTAATAGTGATATTGTTAATAAACAACTCACTAATATAGTTTTGGATAATTAGTCATATATATTGTTGAAATAACAATATATCACAATAGTTAGTGGTTAATGTGCTATACCTATGAATGGTATTCTGGGATATTTGTTATAACACCTCCCTATTAAATAGGAGGTTGTTTGGCTATGTAAGTGGCTATATATTAGCCATGTATTGAGTGTGGAATAGGAGAATATGATTTTTTTGTACAAAATTTTCTGCCTCTTCCCATATTTTCTAATATACATCACATATACACAAGGTGACTAGCTCATGCACATCAGGGTAAATGTAAGAAAATTAATCCATGAAATGTGGAAGTTTTTTCCTTTGACAAAAAAACCTCAAAATTGGATTCAACAAAACAAGATCCCATTTAGGTTCGAGGTTTCGAGCCAAAAATGAGATCTTGTTTTTAAGAAACAAGATCACATTTTCTAAGAAATGCAAATTGCTTAAGAAATGGGATCCCATTTTAAAATGGGCCATTAAAAAATGAGATCTTGTTTTAAAATGGGTCGTTAAAGAATGGGATCCCATTTTTTAATGGCCTATTTTAAAATAGGCTCCTATTTTTTAATGGCCCATTTCATTAAAAAATAATTTTTTAATACTTTTAAGAAATGAGATATTGTTTTATAGAACAAGATCCCATCCCATTTCATTTAAGTACAAAATATTATATCTTTATGAAACAAACATGTTCTAGAACAATATCCCTTTTTTAAAAATTTTAATTTTTGGTCAGGTTTTTGCTTTGTTTTTTGGTTCGAGAAAAGGTTTGGGGAGTCGAACCTAAGCTATGGACCTAGTTTGACTTGCAAGTTGAAGGTCTTGGCAATGCCACAAGAAAATAGTGACTTTGGGCATATGTTTGAAGATTTTTTTTGAATTTTTTTTTGATGAAATTAAAACCCATTATAGATGAGATAGTGTAGATTCAAAATATGTAATTTTTTTACGATTGGATTATTTTTTTCAATTAATTTCTAATGAAAAAGTCCATAAACTTGAATTATCAAGGATTTTTAGTATTTTAATAACTTTTTATTAACATAATTTTTTGAAATTTTTTTGTATGAAAGCATACTTTAGACAATTCTTTTCAATTGAAAAAAAACAAAAAATGATAAGTTTAGGTCATCTTATGCTTGATGTACATGATGATTTTTCAAAACACCAAATATGGCCAATAAAAAATTAATAAAAAAAATTCAATAAAAAATACAAAAAAAAATAAAAAGCATGTTTCAATGAGTTACAAATGTTTTCCCAAAAGGATTTAGAAAAATATGGATGACGTACACATGCATGGTATGGTAAAAAAATGACTTTTAAATAGTGGCTTTTAGAAATTCCTATTGGAATCAATTTGTATCATCTAGGTTGAAATGAATTACATATTTGGAAAATAGATTCTGAGTACTACATTTTATGATTAGTGACTTTTTTCAAGATTCCATCTCTAAGTGCTTCAAATTTTAAGGTCAATTGTGTAGAATTTTGAAAATTGGGGAAAACACTTCCACTAAATGGCCAAAAAGTGGACTCAACTTCTTGCACACATCCATCATAAATACAACAATGATTAGTTCATATACACATCACAAGTATAATAGTGATTAGCTCATACACATATCACAAGAAAAATAGTGACTAGCTCATATGTATATAATTTAAGTATAATAACAATTGGCTCATATGTGAATTGCAAGTACAATGGTGACTAAGATCATATGTACATCACAAGTACAATAATTTTTGGATCATATACACATCACAAGTATAATGGTGACTAGATCATATGCAAATCATAAGTATAACAGTGATTGGCTCATATGCACATCACAAGTGCAATGGTAATTACCTTGAATATTACGTCAAAAGTATAATAGTGACTAGCTCATATGCACATCACAAGAGAAATGTTGACTAACATATACATAGTGAATTATTGAAACATCTATAATGGTTGGATAACACTTGTCCACAGTGCATCCTAGATAGAAAAGGAATGTCAATGTATTGTGCACTACACCATGGGTCTATTCTTTTGCGCCATCAAGAAATTGGGAAAGGATTTGGTGTATCCCATACTACACTAGGGGTTCATCCTCAGCCTAAATATTTTCCTAAGTAGTGAACCAACCTAACCTAATGGATTTTCATAAGTAGTAAACCAACCTAATTTTGAATTGAATAGAATTTTCTTACATAGATTTATGGTTACAATGAATTTTCATTCTTATAAAATCATGAAAAAAAACCATATATAGTCCAATCTCATGCAATGAGAACTTGACCTATAATTAGCCCAATCTAATAATAAAAAATTACTCCTAAGTTTAGCTTAAGTGAATAAAGTAATAAGGGACTTATTAATTAATTGATTATCAAGTGGTGTTTCAATTACTCCAACACCACCCCTTAAGATCAACTTAGGGAGAAGCTATAAAAACTTGACATAAGATGAAATAATGGATGCATGGATGGGTCTAGGTACAAGTCTTGATGAGGTACCCATGTAAAAATAAATGAATATCTCATAACTAGAGAAAGAGAGAAAATCAAATGGGAAAAACTCCTCTACAATAATGAAAGGATAGAAGGAGGACTCAATGTAAACCCCAAAGGACTGCTTTTTCATGCAAGTACAATAGATGTCCCTGCAATAGGAGAGATAAAATAAGGATATGGATCGGACCATAAAGAGAGAGCTCATGTTCCAATGATTAATGCCTAAAGAAATCATACGATCCATTTCCTGTAAACAACATTTCTCCCCTTTGGAAGAAATAGATCCACTAGTTTTTAGAGAATCTAATCCAAAAGAATGGTTGAATTAGGAATCCAAATCCAGATGATGTGTGCCTCTGAAAATTGATCATGTGTTTGCATGTTAGAATGAGATTATGTCAATCCATAAACTACTAAAAACTAATTTAGAACAAGCTAGAAAGGTGATGAAGATGGTGGGCCAACAATGTTGATGTAGCTGTCAAAAAAGAGGAGATGAATGTCCTCAAAATTTTCCTCCAAATATGCAATATAGGAATGTAAAAATAAGGATGATACATCTGTAAGATATAAATTCCAAAGAGCTATCTAGAAGGAGATGGATGCCCTCCTGCAATGAACCAATAGGGTCCAAATATGTGGCAATGTTAAACTGATAAGGAATAATAGAAGATGATGATGAATTCTTGATCTGAAGAGTGGGAACATGAAGGTAAGTATTTAAACCATTAGAACATGCAAGACCTATGATATACTCAAGATACTCTAAAGTAGATCATCATTAAAGGGTATGTAATCTGCATCTACAAGAGGAATGAGACAATATGCAATAGGGACCTCTAGGTATGGAGAGATATGAGGGTCTCCATGTATCTCCCAAATATGAGTCCAAAGTGTGTGGGGACAATCAATGTTTGGTACAACACACATAGTGTCAAGATGAGTTCACTAGAACATATAACCCTTGTAACAGTATCATTGATAATACCCCATGTTGAATAACTCCCTACTAGAGTGTTTGGTGTTGGTATGAGTCCATATAGATAAGGAAAGAGATCAAGAAAGATGAGATGTGTTAGGATTTCATTTCATCAAGAATCATAATCATCCTTTTCCAAATTGATCATTGAAGGATGAAAAAAAAGAATCATGATACTTCCTTAAATGATAAATTCAAAGACTAATAACCCCATTACACATAAAGGAGATCAAATGAAGTCATCCAACACAAAAAAATCCTTTCTAGGTGCTAAGACATCCAAGTAATTGACAGAATTGTGGAATAATAAAAAACTAAATAAAATATACCTAGGGCATATTTTACAAAAAATGTATGAATAAATATGAAGAGCTATGAAATTCCTTCCCAACATTGCTTGAATTATGAAAATCAAAGATACATAAGAAATGTTATGAGATCAGAAGTACAAAATGATGATCTAACTTTGACTGAGAATAACATGAACTAACAACAAAATATAATAATGAGATGTACACCAATAGAAAGTAGATGGCCTCAACTTTCCAGCCATATCTTGTTTGCCAAATTTTAATAGCTTAAACCCAAGTTATGCGAAAAAGAAAAAAATGGCTCATTTAGAGCAAATGAGGGCTAGGAGGGGGCTTGAGAGCTATAGTATGGATGACATTAGCATGGAATATTCTTTGAATTATCCCAATATCTTGAAAAAATCCATTTTTTCTAAAAATAATGTAGGTGCTGGTATATGCTTCATTTCATTAGAATTTGTGATTAGTAGAATATTCCATTGGGTCATTGGAGATGTCAGATTTGAGTTTTGTGGCCCCCAATTTTTATTTTAGTCATCGATGGAGTAGTTGAACTTGCTAGGAATTAATTGTTGGCAAGGGATGGGGTTATTGTGGATGTGGTGGGATCATTGTTAGTGGCCACCAATAAAGCATTTGAGGCATGTTGTTGACCAAGCGGTTGACTAGCCTTAAATGCTTGCATAGTGCAGATAGGGTACTTGGTACCCCAATTTTTTTTCCTTATTTTATTTTATTTTATTTTTGATTATGCAAATATATATATATATTAAAACCCTCGTACCTATGTCAAAATTTTAATGGCAGCCTACTGTCACATGTAGGGCTATATGACCATACAGACTACTATGCATTGATCTCTAGCTACTAAAAATATTTTTCTTTTTTCTCAACTTTACCAAATTTGACCAAACAATAGGCATTCCATAGTTTTTTTGCCATTTTGAATGCAACAATGATGCTTGTTTTACCTTAGGATGAGCCAATTTTCTCTCAATCATGAATTTCTTAGAATTTGGATAGGAAGTCATAGATCTAATGCTCTGATACCATGGTATAATTGATAGTGAACCCCATAGATCCCAATGATCCTCTACAACCAAAAAAAAATAAAAAATAAGAGATCAAAGCAACTAATTTTCTATGCAACCAAGAGTGAAAATATTGTATCCACACAAGTATGACACAAGCATCTAACATTGAGATTAACCTACAATAATGTTGAATTGAATAGAATTTTCCTACATGAATTGATGATTACAATGAATGTGCATGCTTATAAAAGCATGAAAAGTAAACCCTAGATGAGGATTTCATTAGATTGTGACAATTGTCTTAATCTTATGCAATGAGATGACTTGACATATGATTAACCCAATCTAATAATAAAAAACACTTCTAAGTTTATTTTAAGTGAATATAGTAATAAGGGAATTAATAATAAATTAAATATTAATTAATGATCAAGTGATGTCCTAATTACTCCAAAATTTCACACCTTAACTTTCCCAAGTATTGTAGTGTATATTGTGTCAATGCTTTCTCTAAAGAGCCCTAACTACCAAAAAGTGGAAAATTTTGACAAGCTATTTCTAGGAAATTGTGGCACCTAAAAATGTTCTAACTGAAGGTAAAATGTCACATGATGTCCTCCATAATAATAACTCTTAGTTTTTGAAATATCCAATCCACTTGATAGTGCCTACAATTTTTAAAATGTTGCAAAAAGCATCAATTGTGCTTTGTAAAATCTTGTCAAAATCCAAAATTTTTTATTTTGTGCATCATGGGGCTAAATTGATAGTGCCAACACATCTGAGTGGGTGGGTTTATGCTAGGAAAGGTCCTATTTTCACCCCAACTTTCCCATTCATTCCATACTACTTTGTGTTGATTCTTTCTCTTAAGAGCCCTAACTATCAAAAAGTGGAAAAATTTGACAGACTATTTCTCAAAAATCGTGGCACCTAATTTTTTTTTATCTAAAGGTAAGATAGGAGCCCTCCAAAATAACCTCTCTTAAATTTTTAAAACTTCAATCTATTTGGCTATAGCGAAAAGTTTTTAGATGTTGCAAAAAGTGTCAAATGAATTGAAGAAAAAAATGCAAAGTAGCATAAATTTTGTTTTATGCATTGTCGAATCAAATAAATAATGTTGAAACATCCAAGTGGGTGGATTTATGCTAGGAAAAGTCCTATTTTTCACCTAATCTTCTCCAATCATTCCAAACTACATTGTGTCAACACTTTCTCTTAAGAGCCTTAAGTGCCAAAAAGTGGCCAAATTTGATCCTAGTTGTTTCTCAAAAACCATGGTAGCTAAAAAAATTCTATCTAAAGGTACAAGGTCACGTAAGGACCTTCTAGAATAACTTATCTCAAATTTTTTATACTCTAATCTATTTGGTTGTGGTGACAAGTTTTCATATATTTCAAAAAATGTCAAATGCATTGAATAAAAAGTTGCAAGGTAGAAAAAATTATGAGTTGTGGGGCCAAATTGACAATGCTGACATATTCATGTGGGTGGTTTTATGATAGGTAGGTTCCTATTTCACACCCAATATTTTCCAATCATTCTAGACTATATTTTGACACTACTTTCTCTTAAGATCCCTTAGTGCCAAAAAGTGGAAAACTTTGGCAAGCTATTTCTCAGAATCTATGGCACATAAAAACATTCCATCTAAATGTACAATGTGGCATAGGGTCCCTTCACAATAATTTCTCTATTTTTTTTTAAACCCAATCCTTTTGGACATGGTGACAAGGTTTCAAACATTACAAAAGTGTTGAATTCATTAAAGAGAAAGTTGCAAGGTAGCATTTCTTTTGTTCTATGCATTATAGGCCAAATTGATAGCTTTGAAACATACATGTGGGTAGTTTTATAGTAGAAAATTTCCCATTTTTTACCCTAGCATGCCTGATCATTCCAAACTACATTGTGTCTATGCTTTCTCTCGAGATCCTTAAGTGCCAAAAATGTACCAAACTTTGATGGGCTATTTCTTTGAAACTGTGGCACCTACAAATATTTCATTTAAAGATACAAGATCATGTAGGGTCCATCCACAATAAACTCTCTTATTTTTCAATATATCTAATCCATTTAACTATGGTGACAATGTTTTAGATGCTACAAAATGTGTTGGTTGTGTTTAGTAAATTTTTTTGGGAGACACTTTTTATGTTCTTCATCTCACAGGCTCAACCGATAATTATAATACATTGTAGTGGGTGGATTACCACTATTATATGTCTCATTTTCTCACCCAAGCATCGTGATCCTTTTGAGCTATATTATTCTATGAAAATTGAACTTACTTGAAACACTACTATCTTTATTTACTTACCCTTGAAGGTCCATGTGCATGAGTTAAATAGGGTGTTTATTTTTTTAGGAGAGTTTTAGTTAAAGAATAATAGGTCCACTATAGGGTTTTTGGTCATTGTAGGTCTCTTTTTATGACATTTTTTAGTCCTTTATGGTGGCTAGGGATTTCTTCAAATTTTACTGTGAGGTATCCAAAATTTTTATGCTTATTCTAACACCTCTTCATCCAATTTCCATATTGAAAAGGGTATTACAATGCCCATATTCACTATTTTCCAATTTCAATGCCTTAAAACCATGGTTACAATATGATAGTTTCACATGCAAAGGAACCTTAAATGAGAGAATGAATGTTTATAAATTGTTGTTTGGTCCTTAGAAATCATGTACCTTCAACCATGCAAGTGAACACAACCATCTAAAAATGGATAGATATGAAAATGGTAATGGGTACTAACTACATGTGATAATTTCAAAATAAGAGAATGTAATAGAGTTTTCTAAACATGAATATGATAAATTCCTCAAAGGAGAAGTCATGAGTGTCCAAATAAAGGGTAATTAAGTAATATCTAAACAAAGTACTTCATGAAAGAGAGTGGTAGTCCCTATAATCAAGTAGTTTATACTTGCTTTGCCACCAAGGACACTATAATGTACATGGACCTATAACATGGGGTAGAAGAAAATCATATGAACACTTATATTTTGAGAAGAAAAAAATATATATTCATATGACATTGGGATCATTTCACATAACAGAATGAATGAAATGATATGGAAGATAATAAATTTTTTCACTCATGAACAATGTATAACCCATGATAGTGGGAATTAGGATGGTATGGAAACTACATCCTTGATTCAACCCCAAAATTAAGAGCATCATTTCAATAATGAAAAAATAAATTGAGATTGCAAGGAAATAAAAGAATACAATCCAAATGGTAGTAGTCCAAGAAAAAGAAAATCTCCTTAAGGATAAGTCACAAAGATAGTGAACATAGCACTTGGCATAAAGTATTGAATCAATCATGAGGAATCATAATGTTTTGTGATTATATTGTTAGAGAGGGGGACCAACCATGTCAAGGCCCTAGGTTATGGAGAGCCAAGAGTGGAAGGCTTCCCTAACTTACCTCAATCAAAAGGGATGTTTGAAATGAGGAATAAGAATGATGAGGACTATAATGTCCTTCGATCACTCTAAAGACCCAAAATTAGGATTAGGGCTAGGCAAGTCATTTTTTATATTCAGTACTATACCTCAGGTAGCTCTCTACTCAAGGATGAAAGAATGGTTTTGGGATGAAAGTGCAACACACTAACATCTCTCAAGTGTGTTGGTGTCTGTATGACCAAAGGAGGACCAAAAATACTGTACGAACCATTAGAAAACAAGCTGACAGCCTAGCTACTCAACACTACAAAACATTATATAGCTACTCAACTAAATCATAGAGGAAAGGAATGAAATGTTACCACCTCCACCAAGAGATCACTAGCCAATGATGGAGAAAGAAGGCTTGAACAATCACCATAGCTTTGACTACGATGAAGGGAGGTGTTGCAAAACCTCAATCCCCTGCTACAATGGCTTGCTTCACACTTGCTTTATAGAGCTGATGGAGTGTTGCTACAATGGAGTGTTGAGAATGCTAGAAGTGCCAAGAAATTGTGAAGAAGGATGAAGTGAATTCTTGAAGATTGCAAAAGGAGATAATTTTAATGAAGAATGGATGAATTGGAAGGAGAAGAGGGAAGAATCTACCTTTTTAGGGTTGATTGGTCAAAGAGGGATGTTACAAATCATTCCCAATAGGAAGTGTAATGCCTCTACCAAATTTAGATGTAGGAATCCATCAGGGATGTAAGAGTGCCATGTGGATGTTTGTGCACTATGTAGGCATCCCCAACAAATATTCTTCTATTGACACAATAGAAAAATTCCAAGTGGAAAGAAGTTAGTTAGCTGATGTGGAATTTTTCCTTCAAATTTGATTTCCTAAGGTGAGGATGTGTAAAAGGGGAATTTACATAAGGGGTGAAAATTCAATCCTATATATTTTTCCCCCACTTTAGAGAGCACAAATATTGATGAGTGCTTTGGTAAAGTAGATTGAAGAGTGAATAGGGCTAGAAATTTATACTTGAACTATCGAGGAAGCAGTTCGTAATTTGGTGAGCTCAAAAGCACAGAGACGGAAAAGGAATTTGTATCCCCACAAAACTATGAAGCTATAGAATGAAAGCACCTTATAGGCCCATAGATCTACAAGGAGGTGATCCCCAAGATCTCTCACATGAAGGAATCCCTAAGAGGTAAACACCTCACAGGCCTGTAGACCTGCAAGGAAGGTATCCTTCAAGATCTCTCATAGGAAGGAAACCCAGAAGTAAGTGCCTCACAATCCTATAGACCTACAAGGAAGGTGTCCTCCAAGATATCTCACATGAAGGAAACCCATAAAAAGTGCCTCAAATACTCACAAACCTACAATGTAGGTGTCCTCTAAGATCTCTCACATGAAGGAAACCTTAGAAAAAGTGCCCTATAGGCCTATAAACCTATAGGGGAGTGACCCCCAAGATATCTCACATGGAGGAAGCTTAGAAGAAATGCCTTATAGGTTCACACACCTATAAGGATGTATCCTCCAAGATATCTCACATGGAGGAAACCCAAGGAAGGGAGACTCCACAAAGTCAAAAAGTGGCTTTACAAGTACACTTGGAAAGTGACATGTTTATCCGTAGATAGAACATGTCTTAAAGTAGCCACATAGGAAAGTAAGTGGATAGTTGTGCATACCATCAACAAATTGGAAAAATTTCGAAGGGGTCCCTTGGGACTCAGAATTAAGAAAAAGGTCCACTCAAAGGACACACTATTTGAAAGTATGGAAGAGATGTGTTTTCTCAAATTGATTCATCATTAAGGAATCCTTTGAAAAGATGTTCATTTCATCAAGGAATTTAAAAGGAAGATGTCCCCTTGTAAGGGGAAGGTCAAGGCTATTCCCACCCTGAAGGAAATATCTCTAATTCTTTCTTTATGAACCCGTGATGAAGGAAAAATGTTCCATTAGGGGTCCAAGTCAAGAATACAATTCTTTAAAAAAGTTTACAAAGATTCTCGAGAAAAGAGTGATTGACAATGAATACATTTTCCAAAAATTAGAGTGTCATAGAAATGGTGTTTTCACACATGAAAGGGACAACTCAAGTAAAAAAAATAGAAATATCAAAAAAGAGAAAAATGGAAAAAACAAGATAACAAATAAGAGACACATGGGTGATCTGATATTTTGGGTTTAGAGCTTCTCATGAATATATATAAGTATATAATAGTAGTATATAAATAAACTATCTTTATATATAAGTATAATAATAGTAGTATATAAATAAACTATCTTTAGAACCCTACTATATCAAATGATGTGAAGAATGCATGAGAAGAAAAAGTAAAAATAGAAAATTGGATCAACATGGAAGGGAAGCCTGAATGCCCCCAACACTTTGTATCATCCCCAATTTTTTTGAACATCAATTACAAACATGGAAGAATGTTGATACAAATAGAAAAGGTTTTATGACACATAAACCACTCCTGTATCCAAGCAGCAACAAGGGTGACAAGGGTCATCTAGGAATACATAGCATAATAATGGGGGAACACATCACAACACACACACATATCTAATATAAAGATAAAGAAGAGGCCTCCCCCTAACATTGATCGACCAAGAGGTCATTTTCTTCTCACTCCAAATTATCATAAGGGGTAAGGATGATGAGCCTATAGTGATGTGATGTTAAGATGAGGAGATTTTGACCCTCCCACAACAAGGGCTATGGAAGAAGGCCCCCCAAGGTCTCCTCCACTAGGCTCTTGCTGAGCTATGGTTAGTGATTTTGTGAAGATCACTGATAAGGCTAGAACTTCATCTAGAGAGTTAAACATGCACTTCACTATAGTGCCATCTCATACCTCAATGGATGGGGAAATATATGCTAGAGGGTCACTTCCAGGATCACCAAGTGACTCAAGAGAGGTGATGAACTTAGGGGAAGTTGAGACTAGTTTTGTTACTAAAATAGAACAAGTCAATGTAGGATCACCTTTTGGAGAAGGTGGGTACCTTTGATGTCCTCCATTGTTGGAAGGACCACCCTCCACCTTCTGCTCCATTAGGGGACATGAAATCTCCAAAAATGAGTCAAGAGGTGCAGAGGAAGAGGAGGAAGAGAAAACTGTGACACATACCACTAAAGTGTTCAACATATCTACAGGCTTTTGTTAAAGGAGGGACATCTAGAAGGCACATCAAAAAGGGTGGCTCTACCAAAGGAGCAATGAACACCTACACCATTTTGGGGTCAAGTGCATTTGTACTTACAACAAAAGCTAAAAGTGATGCAGAGCTTGGTTGAATGGAAGTAGAGGGAAGGAGAGAGGAGGACACGACAAGAGGCCCTAAAGTAGGGGTGGTTTACTCCTCTTCCTTCCTCTATAAGGTGGCTTGCATAGCCATGAGATCCTTTTTCTAGTGCTTGTATTCATACACAAGGTGGTTTCTATGACTCTTCAAGCTAGAGATTGGAGGCTGTGAAGGAACAAAAGGCTCCTACTCAGCCATGGGAGTGTCCACCATAGTTGTTTCTAGTGGAGGGACATACTCTTGAAGAGTAGCAAGAGGAGTAGGTTGAGAAGTAGTGGGGGGAGTCGACTCTAATGCTTTGGTAGTGAGCCTCTTCCCATTTATTTTCTTCAGAGTAGAAGTGGTAGGAGGACATGAAGGAAGAGACATAGAAGATTCCCCATGGGGACCTTTTCCTCTATCATACAATTAGTACCAAGGTCCTTGTGGTTTAGTAGGGAGGTCCAATATCCTGATCTTAGGTCTATGCTAGGGTGGTATCATTAGACTCAATGGATAAAAGAAAATCATATTCATCTAAAAATCTTCTCTAGAAAGAGGAGGAGGAGAGCCATGTCAAGGATGGGTAGATTCTCTTTTCCTTTTTGAGAAGGGGAGGTATTTGGTTGTTGTACCATCAAAAGAGCCAATTTCAGCTATCCCTTGTCCCCAGTCTTATACTTCACATAGTTTTTGTAAAGTAGGTCTATTCTTGGAGGGAGCAGATTGAAAAGGGTACACCAAAAGTGGTCTAATGAATATATCCCATGGGTACCAAAGGCAAGTGTCTAGTGTCATGCATTACGTGCACAACACCTTCATGAGAGAAATTTAAACATTTGTGTATGATGGAGGAAATTCCATTCATGGAAGCTAGCCAAGGTATGTGTAACTTCATCCTAAATAGATCTAACTATAGGATGACATCAAAGACTATGTCTATAGCCCTAGGTCCTACTAGGAAATATAGAATTATTGAGCCATACAAATTTAGACAAAGATGATCGCGTGTACGAATGGTAGATTTTCTTTCTTCATACTCTTTTCTATGCAATGAATTAAACCACATCTCTTCTTTAATGAAATTCACTCAACTCGCAAGGTCAACTAAGATCCCTATCACAATGTTGCAATTGAGGCAAGTGGGAATGTAGAGGGGAGAGGACTTGTTGTCTAAGGGTAAATCCTGTGATGTGAATGTCACATCTATGGAGCTGGGAATAGGTTGTGTGGTAGGAGTAACCATGACCATGTTTTAACATTTGCCTCAAGTCAAGTGGTAGAATTAGAGGGATTGATAATAATGTTGGTAGAATGTGACGGAAATGGGTTCGTGTATACCTACAACTCACTATTTTCTTTCACCACCGATTTGTTTGTATTTTGTTTACTTCCATCAAGATGAATAGTATCATCTTCAATGCAGTCATGTATCTCATGATGTAGGTGCATACAACATTTAGTATCATGTCCATTAACTCGATGGTACTGTCAAAAGGTATTTGGATCGTACCAATTAGAGAATGGTTCTTTAAGAGGCTTAAGGTTCTCCAAAGTTATGATTTTATCTTTTAGCAACTTCTATAAGATGGAAGAGTAAGATTCTGCTAACTTTGTGAGCTTTCAATTGCACTTGAGGCTATTATTAGTCATAGCAGCTACTACATTCATAATAGCCTTACCTTTTCCAAAGATTGATATAATGGATTTTCCTTCTAAACGAGAGCATGAGGAGGATCCCCCAAACTAAACTACTATTTTTTGATACTCTTGTAATGTTGCACATGAATGCATGAATGAAGGGTATTCATAAGGGAAAACTTCTCCTGCAAGGTCTTTTCAAGTTCCCTATGAACACCTTCTACATGTCAGAATTGGGTAGTAGATACAAGATTTGTGAAAAGAGTGCTTGGTATCATGCTATAAAATCAATAGTCTTTTCATCATCCATTTAATTTCATCAGATGAGATTTGTAAAGGTCATCTTTAGTATGATGTTAGCTTGGAGCTATCATAGGAACTGGTTTACAAGTTGATCGAATGAGAAAATGGAGTTATCAGATAAGGAACTATACCATTTGAGTGTTGTATCCTTAAGAGATCAGGGGAGTAGCTTCACCATCAATGCATCATGATGGAAGAAATCTGTACATAGGGGATTAAAGGTAGACACATGTGTTTGTGGGTCCCATTTTCCACCATATTTTTTGAATTTGGGAATCTCCATTCATTTAAAATTTCTACCAACAATGGGCTATGTCAGAAAAAGGGTTGAACTATAGGTTGGGTAGAGGCTTGGGAGAGACTTACCAGCTAGCTTTGCATCTTACCCATATTCTAAAGAAGAGTGTTCAAAATAGGGTCATTAGAAGACATAGGGCCAAAGGAACCTCCTCAAGAACCACCACCAGAGCCACTTCTAGAACCACTGGTGTGCCCACCGCTAGAATCATTGCTAGAGCCATTGCCTCTAGTAGGGCCTCCACCAGAGCCACCTTCTCTTTTGAAGCCACTACCATGGCTTCCACCAAAACCACCTCCGCTAGTTCCACTTCCACCACCAAAACCACCACCACCATGAAATCCCCCACCACTCATCCTCCTAAAACCTCCACCACTAGAGGTGATAGGAGGGGTGAAGCTAAACCCTAAGGATACTTTGTTTTCCTTAATAGTTTTGGATCTCTTAGGGGTAGAAGGGATGCTGATCAGGGGGACTAAGTTGACCATGTACATAAACATGGGAGGAATTGAAATTCCTAGCTATCTCTCATGATCTTTGAAAGTGGCCCCTTGTACAATGTTAGGATTGTTTGGAGGAGCACATGCTTCAGCTAGACTAGAGAGACTAGCTAGGAGTTTTATGCCTATTTGATCTTTTCCAGCCATATATTTTATTTCATTGATAACCTTAGCAGCCCTAGGCATCTTAAGGCTCTTCTCCAAGTTATTCTTCAAGTTACCTAATCCTTTACTAAGGATGGATATATATTTTGAAGGGATTTGAATGACCTCATATTTTTCTATTGATGATGGTGTAGGAGACGCAAGAGAAGTGCAAACATGGTCAGTCTCATTAGAGACCCCTACCCTACCCCTTGTCAACTGCTCTTACATGGAAAGACCAATAGTGGATCCAATGAAAATTCCTATAGAGACCTTCATCCTCTCCATTAGGTGTCATACACTTCTGCTAACAATATACCCAAAGGTTGTGGACTGGGTTGTGATGCTCATAAACCTTCACAATGCTCAGGGGTACATTAATCATAAGGTACAAAAGAAAAGCCTCAAAACAAACAAATGAGAAGATGTTGGTTCACATCAGCTTCACCAAAAGTGTAAGAGAGGGGAACCAACCACATCAAGGCCCCAAGTCATGGAGAGCCAAGAGCAGAAGGCTACCCTAACTTACCTCACTATAAAGGGATGTTTTAAATGAGGGATGAGAATGATGAGGACTATAATTTCCTTCGATCACTTTGTAGACCTGAAATTAGGATTAGGGATAGGCAAGCCAATTTTTAGATTCAATATTGTACTTTAGGTAGCTATTTTCCTAAGGATGAAAGTGTGGTTTTGGGATGATATCATGGTGTACTAGCATCTCTCAAGTGTGTTGGCATCTGTATGACGAGAGGATCAAAAATATCATACAAACTATAACAAAACAAGTTGACAACCTAGCTAGTGACTTCTAAAGGAGCAATAAAACATAATGACGAAGTAGGAAATATACAAACAGATATGATAAAGTAAATATATGAGAGCTAAGATAACAAAGAGGATCTCATTGAGATGCCAGTTCAATTGCTAGCTCCAAAAATTATGTTCTATTGTACACAAGAAAGAAGGGAAATTTGTTGGGGCTATATAGGAACATGCCTCAATCAGACCCCCATTTTGGTATTCCCATCTCCACGGACAACCAAATAACAATGATAGAGAAATGTATGATAAATAAGTAAAGAATGGAAGTATGAATAACACTACAAAATAGTATATAGCTACTCAACCAAATCATAGAGGAGAGGAATGAAATGTTATCACCTCCACCAAGAGCTCACTAGCCAATGATGGAGAAAGAAGGCTTGAAAAATCACCATAGCCTCTATTGTGATGAAGGGAGATGTTGAAAAACCTCAAGCCCCTACTACAATGGCTTTGCTTCACACTTGCTTTATGGACCTGATGAAGTGTTGTTGCTGTAATGGAGTGTTGAGAATGCTAGAAATGCTAAGAAATTGTGAAGAAGGATGAAGTGAATGCTTGAATCTTGAAAAAAGAGATGAGTTGAATCAAGAATGGATGAATTTGAAGGAGAAGAGGGAAGAATATGCCATTTTTTGGGTCAGTTGATCGAAGAGGGATGTTACAAATTATTCCCATTAGGAAGTGTAATGCCTCTACCAAATTTTGATGCAGGAATCTATTAGGGATGTAAGCACGCCGTATAGACATCAGTGCACTATGTAGGCATCCCTGATAAATATTCTTGTACCAACACAATAGATATATTCCAAGTGGAAGGAAATCAGCTAGCTGATGTGAAATTTATTCTCTAGATTTGATTTCTTAAGGTGAGGATGTGTAAAAGGGTAATTCTCATAAGGGGTAAAAATTCACTCCTATACAGATATTCATGGTGATAAAAATGATAATATTTTTACATGAATAATACACAATCATGAATTTTAGGGCTTATAAAAAATACCAAGCAACACTATCATGGATAGTACATGGTCCTATCATTAAACATAAGAGGAAATTCATCATATAAGGTAGCTAGTGATGAGTGTATGACAACATTTCAAATGAAAATGAATCCTTGGAAAATGATAGTGACAAAGTTAATAATAAGTAGTTGAATTCACAAAAGGAAAGGCATAGTTGTTATGTTATCAAAGGGAAAATATAAAGATATCAAAGAAAATTGTTTCTTGTGAGAGACTAATATGGGTATAAGATGAGTCAAAATGTATATATGAAATCCTTATTAGATTTAGTGAATAGAAAATTTCAAAAAAAAAATTGATAGTCCTTCAAGAAATGAGAGACATGGTCATAACAAAAGATCACAAGTCGATTGCATAATTATTGGACAATGATTGAAAGAAATGAAGGACATTTGACTTTAGAAGATACTATTTTGAAGAAAGTGAGAATGGTCTTCACAGTAATCTTAGAATTCAAGACAACAATACCCATGGAGACATTAGGCATTATTTAAAGACCTCCTCAAAGTATAGTGAAAGAATGACAGTTCAAGTGGGCAATGGGAGTAGAAAATCCTCAAACAAGAAGAGGATAGTGACATGAAGAACAAGAGAATTATCATCTAGTATCTTGGAAATATCATGAACCAAAGGATAGTTCTACATAACCATAGAGTAGTCTTATTTTCAAAGGGTAGGGTTCTCATGAATAATGAATAGGCTATAGCTCTATACAATGTAATCCTTACAAATCATTTAGTTCTAAAGGATAATCTAAAGGTTGTAGTGACAAAGAATGAACCATGAAGGTGACTTTATGCAAGGATAATAGAAAATAAAATGTCATCATTACAAATAATTGGGTTCAAAATGAAGTCTAAAGGTTTTAGTGACACAAATAATGAGCCATGATGGTGACCTTATGAAAGTATAGTAGATAATCAAGAATTAAAAATACATGAGATAATATTATGGTACTTAAATGGCCTCAAAAGGATAAAAGGGAAAAGATCACTTGTATTGGGTTTTATAGAAGATGAGTGACAAGGACCAAACATGAAGATATTATCCTATTATTTTCCAATAAATGGTATCCAAGGTACATATGGAGGGTTTTATGAAGTATTTAGTTAAGGGATAGTGGATAGAATTCAAGACTATTAAGGAAAATGATGGTTTTATTAATTAGTTGTAGAATTTAGAAGGTTTTCCATGAAAGAAAAGTTAGTTGTAGATTTAAAATGATAGTGGAAAGAACATAAAGGAGTGACAAATATTAAGATAAAGAAGCTTTGAGACATGAAACATATGTCAAAAAATCTAGCCTTGATGATTTACCACATCCCAAGAAGGAATTTGACTATTTCAAACTCTCATCCACATGCCTTATAAACATTCTTGAGGAAAATTATGAATGATTAATTAATTTTTTTGCATCAATTATATGGTTTAAAAGTGACCCTTTGATGTAATTCAAGGGTCTCAAAACTCTCAAATAGTCTCAACTTGACATCACTCAACCAATTCTTGCTTACTCTTACAACTAGACTCATTATTCCTTCAACAATACCCTTGTTTCAAAACAACCAAACTGAGAACAAGGGAAAAAATCTCTTGTTGGTTCCTCAAAATACTATAAGCAACATCAAAATGATTGAATCTATCTCTATCACTGGCATAGCCTTCTCAAACATGAGAATCTCCAAAGTAAACTTACCTAACAACAACTAGGGCCATTTAGGCCACATAAACAAAAAATCCAAATTACCAAGCCCATTTCTCTTTACCAATGACATAAATATGTTCAATTATACTTGAAAACATAATTATACCATTCCCCATTATTTATTCATGATATTTCATCAAACACCTATTGTAAACCTTCATTTTTTACTCCAAAAGGTGACTATCACAAGTCTTCCACACATAGATCAGTATACAAATGAACACAAAATTTTTTATTCCACCAAAACCTATCTAGAGAGGGCTCAAAAATACACCTCTACAACCTATTTAATCACTTTCACCAAAGTATAATATCTTTTACATCATCAAAACACAAAATCTTCACGGATCACTGTCAATTTCTAGATTTTAACATAAATTACAAACCTAGGGCTTCATTATTTCATATGCTAACCTTTATCTTTCAGTATGAAACTTTGGAATAAGATATTTTATGCAAAAAGAAGCCTTATCACCAAAAACTAGCCTTTTCCACTAGTTAAAATGGAAGAAACATAATTTCATTACATCTGGTTACCCTAGATTAGGGTTTTGACCTACTTGGAGTGATTTCCCAATAACTTTCACCAGATTGAATGGATTTTAATGAAAACAAATGAATATTAAAGTATATTCTTAGGTATTTCAATTAAAATGGAGGAGAGGTGGGCTTATGGACTGTACTTGGCCATACAATGGTTTGAAAATAAGAAAATGTAGGAAAATTAACAAAAAATAGTGTTTTTCATTGAATTCTTCACTCATACATCATTCCCCTTCCTTCCTCAAAGTTTGTGAGGATTCATAATGTATTTATAAACTAGAACCAATGCCTCAAACTAACTCTTTAACTACCTAACTCTTGATATTCCTCTATTTGGATTTTTTTTGCATTTTTTACAATGTTGCTATAACAACTTTTTGGCAATTTTTGCAACTTTTACCGTTTAGACCTAATGACTCCAAAATGACTATCCAGGACCCAAAACAAGCTTAATATGGCCATTTAGAACTTATTACAATATGAGATCAACTATACTAAATCAAAAACCAAGATTTCCTCATGGAGGCATGAATTTGCAAGGGTGCTCCTGCACCATGCTCCTAGCCAAAAAAACCTTCAAGTCTTCTTGGATTATTAAATGTTCCTCCTTGTAGTCTTTTATGCCCTGCAATAGATTTCATCTTCACCTTTGGCTTGATTTGGTATATGCCAACTTGTTTCCATTTTGTCTTGCCTCATGGAATATGCTTCTTCATGCCTTGATGTGTTATAATCTCTCTTTTTCCCTCTTCAATCTATTGTATCTTGATTTTTAAGTTGTTCCCTATCCAAAGAATTATCACAACAAAGAAATGATACATTGTTTCTACCATATTAACTCCATTTTTCTTCAACTCTTTGTAAGTATTCAAGATCAATTCATCCTTTATCTTCTCTTTGTCCAATCTTGACACTGACTCAATATCTTTTCCCTCTAAGATCAGGTCCTTTATCTTTGCTACACCTTCACCTTCAAGCATGGGAATGGATGCAATGTAGTTTTGTTCTTCATCCATGAATTCTTCTTCCTCTATTATCTCCATTTTCCTTCTTCTTTTGACTATCTTCTTAATGGGCCATACAACATCCTTTTCACTATCAAATTCAAACTTTGTGCTTGTTTGAGCAACTAATCCATCTCCCTTTTGAATTCCAATTCTATTCTTTCTATAGCTAGCTTCAGTTCTACTACCTCTTTCTCTATTTTCCTCATCTCTTTTCTCTTCCTCTCTTTTTCTATTTTCTTTTTTTGACATTGTTGCTAGCAAGTGCCTCCTCAACAAATCCATATTATCTGTTGATGATTTTTTCTGCACAACAACTCAGACATAATATGAAATAGTCTCTCTCTTGAAAGGTAAATCTCTATCAGCAAGCCTCAAGAGATAACCCCAAGGTCTCTAATGTCAGGTCTTGACAATGCATGAACAACTCAGTGATAAATGTGAAAATGTTGGTAATCACAATGGGACCTTACTACAAGAAAAGACTGAATCTTTAATTTATCAGATCTAGCAATATGATGATACTTTCAACTTTGAATATAACTCAGATGTTAAAGAAAAAAACAAAATATTAGGGTTCAAAGAGATTATTAGAACTAACACTACTCTAATATTCACAATGCCTATGATGAAATACTTGAAATGGACCAATCCCACATAAACTAATTCGTACTTAACCTTGATGGATTTGCAATTTCACAAGAATAGTGCAATCTTCTAAGGTAATAGGATTTTTAGATAATGAAAATTCATCCAAGAAAACCCTAAGGAAATTGAAATGAATAAATCTCCACAATTGAACTAAGCACAATAAATAGAGTCCAGGATAACTTTGCAAAGCAACTAATAGTCAACTAGCTGCAAAAAGTATGGACTAGGGATTGCTGCAACACTTCAAACATCTAACCATAAACACCATTAAATCAATTCTAATATAATTACTAAATATCAATCCTTCTCAAAGAAATTCTAAAGATAGAATGAAAAGAACCATGAAAGATAAAGGAACACAAGTATGGCACCAAATTACAATGTCATTACTTGCATCAAATTATCCACTGTAGCAGCAATTCCAACTTTCTGTTACAATATTTGCTTGAGAATAGAATTTCTAAATTCTACTCTACTCTAATATTCTCTATTTGTATGTCTATATGTGCTTCTTATCTATCTTTTAGCTCTCACAAATGAGGAAAAATTCCATATTAATAGAAGTCACAAAACATGTCAGCCTAGTTAGGATTTTACAATAAGAATAGGCCACAGAATAGGTCGGCCAAGAGAAATTCAAATAAGATAAATTATGCATTAAATGCATGAACTTCATCCAAGTCGGCCTGGGATATCCAATAAAACTTGGACCAATGCACACCAAAATAATAGGGAAGCACAAATCTCGATGTAGCCCAATATTAACTATCTTTCCTTTTTTCTTTATCCTGATCCAACATTTCATGCACCTTTAGAAGCACCTTATCTAAGTTGACCACAGGAGGTAAAGGCAACACCTTAAGTTAGCTCTCAATTGATTTAATGTTTTACCTTGATTCCTTCATCGATTTATCCCAATCTACCTTGTATGTTAGATACTTATCAATCACAACAAGGTAAGTAGTTGCATCATCTAGCTGGTGCTTAGTCACAAGATCACCACTAACTAGAGCATAAACATCCTACCACCACCCTCAACTATTACAAGCTCAAGTATTTAGGTGCAATTTTTCTTCTTCCTATCATTATCTCAAAGAAAACAATGCATCAATTGTACACTCTAGCTAGGGTATGATCAATCTGCCTCCTCTAGTTGTAGACTTTCTTTAGAACCTTGTACCTAATCTGAAACACCTCAAACCACTCCCAAGGTTTAGCAGCTCTAGAGGAAGGGAGAATTTTATCTTTCACTAGCTTATCTTTGGTGTACTCCATGATAGTTTTGGTTTTTTGTAACAAGAGATCTGTGTCTTCTCTATCTTAGGTTAACACCTCCTTCAACCAATCAATTTGCCTTACAACATCCTTCCCCATTGATAAAATGTCCTTAATAGCCTCATTTCCCTTAGATTGTACCCATTTTAGCTAATTGGTAGTAGCAAGAGAGGAAGCCTTCATCTTTTCCAATTTAGTAATAGTCTTCTTGGGCAGGAGGTTCGCAATAGAAGATAAGGAGCTGATAGACTATAAGGGCTTCATCAAATCTTCTAAACATTTTTGAAGTCCTTCATTCTCTTTCTTTAGCTCATGCTTAGTCTGAACTTCCTTTCTCAGTCTTCCTAAAATAACTTTGCTAGAACCTTGATACTCTTCAATGTCTTGTTCCATGGAGGTAGGCCCTAGGTTAATGGTCTACAAGTTGTAATATCCTCCAGTCACCTCATCTCTATTCTTATCAAGAATAGGAGTGGCGATGTGAACTACTCTATTATTAGCTTCATCTCTTTCAATCCTTGAAATGACCTTAGCTTTCTTTTACCTTTTTGCTTTCCAATCTTGGCTAGTAACTCATCCCAATTTGGTGGAACATCCTCCACTATAACCTGATTTCTCCTTATTTCCTTTTCTAGCCATTGGGAAATAGTAGACTCCAATTGCACTTGGCTCTATCCTATTTGCTCTTGTTGATCTTCGGGTACTTCTTCACCCAAGCACTGCTTCTTAGGAGTTTCATCTTCCTTGGTATCCTTTTCTTCAATATGTTCCTCTTCGTGTTTAGGTGATGGAATCTTGACTCTCTTCTTCTCTTGGAGAAGAGTTGACCTCTTCAGTCCTTATAGGTGAATCTTCATAAGCCAACAAAAGAGATTGTATCACTTTTTCAACTTCTAACTCTACATTACAAAAGTCACCCTCATGTAACTCTTCTCCCGCAGTGTCTAGATGATCCTCACCTTTCTCAAATTCAACCGGTTCATGTTGAATTTCATGGGAGGAGGGAGCACCACCTTGTTGTTCTACATGAGGAGATTCTAGAGGAATATTTTCCTTGGGCACACTCTCCTTAGGAGAAGGGGTCCTAGACTTCCTTGTGTATACCTGTGTCTTTTCTCTTGAAGAATCTTGTTTATTTACCATAGATGGAGCAACTTCTCCTAGGTCCTTAGAGCTTTCCTTTTCTGAAAATTTTATGACTCTTCTCCTTTTTGGCATAGGAACATTAGCTCAAGACTCTTCTTTTCAATCTCTTCTTTGTCAAACTTCTTAGTCCTTGTCCTCCTCTTAGCGATTGGATTTCTTTGTTTCCCTGTTTCTTGGGTTGGCTCCTCTTGGACACCCTTAATCTTGATTTTAAAAGGGGAACCCACCTTACCTTTTCTTGTAGGATCCTCCTATTTAGTGGACTCCTTAGAAGTTGAGTGAGGGTCTAGATATCCCATCAGATTGTAGCTACACTTCACTTCCTCATTCTCTAGCTCCCATATTTTGTGCTTTAGCCACATCTTTGTGAACTTGATAATGGGGTCCATTAGCTATTTTAATTCTATCTTTTCTTCTTCTAACTAGTCTACATCACCAATGGGCTTATCTTTAACTATTTCATAAGCATGAACTTGAATCAAATCCCCATCATCTTCTAACTGATCAGGAACTACCTTTACATTGTACAATCTGACTTATTCAATTTGAAGCTAGGAAAATTTCTTCTTTCTTACCTCATATTCATCACTGTAGTTAGCCCAGTAGTCTTCTAGATCAACCTTATGGCTATACTCTCTACTAGACTTCTTCTGAGCTTCACCTATTTTATCAAATCTGGACCTCTTGGAATGGAAAGATAGGCCAAGAGTACTCATTTATTCTTTTGAAGCATGGGCTAAAACAATGGAAGGACATGCCTCTCCAACACCAATCCTCAAAGGGAAATCCCTAGCAAAACCATTCTAATGCTTATCCCTCTTGACAATGGCATCAAAGCCACATATCTATCTAGTTACTTCCAGAAGTAGAATGTGATCAATAGGATATCTTGGAAGTCTATAAGGAGCCCATTAGCAATGATCAATACAAATGTAGGAGAAAGTTGGGAATTGAATATACCAAGCCCCATACTTCTTGATGCGTTCCTTTGCTTGATCTAAAATTTTAACATGTTCTACTCCCTAAAGCAATCTAGTGATATGCATGGTGAATGCATCATTCACCCCCTTATAGCTTGAACTTACCAAGTGCAATGAGGGTAAACCTCATAGATGACATCTTGTCCAAATATTCCCATTGTGCTCAATCCTTTGTAGTGGTGAAATATCGCAAGTGAATAGACTAGGTATGAGGTCATTGTGAAAGTCTTAGTGGTGCAGGAGCACCTGCGAAGGTGCCAAAGTACAAGATTATCTTTGAAGTTTTTGTTTTAAATCCTTTTTGTTGTCTTGGTTTGGTCTTGTGGATCACCTTATTGGTGGTTGAGGACCTTTTTTCTTCTTAGATAGAAGATGAATAAGTTTAGAATCATTTTTGTGGTTGATTCCTAAATTTTTGTCAAAAATGCAAAACACACTATGTTTTACAACATCATGCTTTTGGCCGTTCTTAGGCTTGGAGAAGGAAACCTAACCATTTCCAATGATTGTAAAAGTTGAATCTTGACCTATTTTTTTGGTTGGAAAGTTTTGGAAGTTGGTAGTTTTTATGAGAACAAGCAAGAAATAGTGATTTTTGTGTTGAAAAATCTAGTTTTCTATTCTTGATTTCATAACAGCAATCTTGATGGATTGAGAAAGACTTTTTTTTGTTAGTTAGCATGTAAATAAGATTTTTGAATCATTTCTTGTGGAACTTTAAGATATTTTTCCATAGCTTTCATCTAATTTGTAAATACTGTGTTTTCTTTTCTATTGTTTTTGACTGGTAAATCCAGAAAAATGGAGTTTTAGCTTGTTTTTTGTCTATACCAAGAAGTATGGAAGTAGTGGAAACAAAGATAGACTCCATCCTTGTACATAGTGTAAATATAGGATTTAGTAAAAGTTCAAAAAGCATGCTAAGGATCTTTCCCTAGGCGAGTTGTTTTATACCCTGTTTGGGAAAGACAGTGTTGCACAGTCCTAATGCAGGGGTGGTGAATGTCTAGTCAAAGAAAAGTGTATAAAGACTATAGGGGACCTTACAAAGCTCTGACAAGAGGTAGGAGTCATCACCAAATCATTTGGTGGCTGAAGAAAGAAGACAGTCCTTTGTGTGTCCAAGAAACGGCTTAAAAAGCCCTAAATTTCTCAAAAATCAGTGATAGCCCTGTGTATGGCCTGAGAAGGTCTGAAACCATAAAAATCTTGAAGTGCTCCAAATTTTAGCCAGGGTTCTTTCTTTCAGGTTATGGTGTTCACTGAGCAGGGAGGAGTACTAACTTGAAACTTCAGACTAAGAGACCTAATAGGGCTCATGGGCTACTAGCCCTCCTAAAACCCTAACCTAGGGTATGGTGGCAGCAATAGAAGAAAGGAGATTTGTGCTTGGACAAGAGCCAATCCTAGACCGTTTTGAAGTCAAGAAAGCCTATGCACACACTTGCAAGCAAGTTAGGAGGATTTAGAGGTTGTCTAGTCTTTAAAGGGATTAAGGGCTAGATGGAGAAAGTGAGCAAAAGCATCAAGAACTGCTTGGTAGTAGCAAACTAGAATTGATAGTAGGGTTGGCAAGTGACCAAGGGTGCCTAATAACCTTTAGGACCTATAGGTTGAGTGGTGGAGAGAAACACCAAGGGGTTATCTATTGGAGACCTAGAGCATTGAGCCAGTGATTGTCTCAATCCAACCATGTCCCTATCACTTAGTTTGTAGCACATTGGATAGCTGCTCATGGATCACCCTACTAATCACTCCACCCCATGATAGTCAATCAACTCCTTTTCCATCCTTACAATAATGTGGCACATCCAATTCTCAAACATTCCTGCACTCTTTAGTCCAACTACCTTGTTGAGCAATTTGATGGGATCATAGTATTCTTTCTTAAACTTTTCTCTAAATAGTTGCTTGGGAAATTTGGAGTAATGGGACTTGGGATTCTCTAGCCAGGAATTGATAAGCTACTGAGATTTAACTGTCTCTTCTTCGTAGAATCCCTTATATGCCTCCATGTTAAATTCCACCACATGTGATCTGTCAGGTATATCAAAAGTATGTGCAATGGAAACTGGATTTAGTTTCACCACCACTCTCCCTTGAGGACAAATAATTCTCTATGTACCTTGATCATAGTGTCTTGCACACTTAAGGACAAACTCATAGCACTAGACTTTGGGAGGAAAACCTGCTACATGTGACAATCTTGACTCCTTCATTCTTCTAGCTACGAGAGGAAGTTCCTTAGTTGCCATTCTTTCTTTAAACTCCTCGTAATTCCACTGTCTAACATTGGTATCTATGAAATTTGACCAAATTGATGTGATTTTTCTTTCGGGAAACCTACTCTTGGTGTCCATTTTGATCCTTTCTACTTCAAATATTGAGGATCTTTCCACTTTCTTGCTAGATTCAACCTACACTCAACAAGAAAGCATAGTAAAAACCATGGGAAAGAAATGTTAATCCATCAAAAAACCATTAGAATGAACCTCATACAATCAAGGTGTTATTAAATTTCATATAAAATGATCATAAAAAACTTTGGGTTTCAAGACCATCTGGGAAATCTGAGCCAGAGAGGAATTTCGAGAAATTCTAGACCAAACGGATTCTAGCGAAATAATCCTGAAATGCCTACTATTTATCAAATTTGATCATTATTAATCAATAAACCATATAAGAGATCATAAGATAGCATGAATTAATCATAAAATGCATCATAAGTCATTTTCAAATCAAATCATTATGTATTCTACATTTCATTAGATTTTGGGAAAATCCGCCGGAGACAGATTTCTGTGAGGGAGAAGACAGTTCGCAATCTTTGGAAAATATAAGGGACATCAGACTTAAGAAAAATATAGATGCAATGGAAATCCACAGACAAGGAAAAACTCTAAAAGCATGTGGATTCCAGAAACAGAAAAGGGATTGGGAAAATCCGTTAGAGATGAAAAATCCCGAGATGACCGCAAAACCCAAATATTGGCATTAAATCATGATTTTGCTCAGACCATTAGATTGATTATTAATTTCAAGGGTGTAGGCTTAGGACAAGTTTAGTACGGGTTATTTATGGAGTTTCTTAGTGTTCTAGGCTAGTTTAAAAGCAAGGAAGGCTAAATGATGATTCCCTAAGTTCTAAACCCTACAAGTTTTCCATTAATACATAGGAAAGCTTGGGATTTGATCATTTCATACACTAAGTCATTACTAGGGACTACTCATGGCTCTTAAGAAAGATATATCAGAATGAAAATGAACCAATGACCTCAAAACTAGCTTGGGAGACCATTCATCAACAATGTTGTGCAAACCCTAGTCACAAAATTGGCTAACAGTCAAGAATTTAGACCCTAATATACTCTATAATGCCAAAGCAATGCTAACTTTCATCAATCAACAATAAGGGAAATCGAATACATACCATTGATGCAGCAGAAATTGATCTCAGAAATCACAAGTGCCAATTTAATGGTATCTAACAAAGAACAACAACAAAACACTCAAGAAGTCTTCACCAAATCAAATATTTTTCAACTCAAATGCCACAAAATCTAATCAATCACCAAAAGAACACACTCTTCAGCTCAATTGATCATAAGCAATAAATCATAATGGCATAAAAGTCATCAAAGATCGATTAAATACATAGTTTCAAGCTCGTACGAAGGGCATTAATGTCAGCAACAAGATAGGCTAGCGAATCTGAAAACCTAACAGCAAGACGGATTCTAGAAAATTTTCCCCATGTGGAATTTTGTGAAGATAGGAAATCTCCACACTAGAGAATTCAATCAGAACTTAAGTAGGACTCAGGATAATTCGGTCAGGCTGAAAAATCCCGAGTTAGGGTAAAATCCCAAAATTTACCGAGAACTTAAGATTTTCAATGGATAACCTAAAGGAGTTACCTAGGCTGGTGAAATAAAAATTTTAAGCACATTCCAAAGAAAAATAAATCCTCAAAATCAAAGGGCCAAGGCACCAAAAACCAAAGCGAAAGAGGGTCCTTGCTTTAAGTGGGGCATGTATGCAAAAACTGCACAACAAATGGCAACTCCGCTAGGGAAATGCTCCAAAGCATTTTGATGTTGAAAAGGAATTAAGAACCCAAAATCTCTGGTTTCGATCCTTCTAACCAACAAGATAGATCAAAATGCAAAGATTAAGGAATCAAAATCAAAGGCAAACTGAACCTTCCATAAACTAAAAATCCAAGTGTGTGCACATGAGTTCATTTCCCTCCTTAAGCTACTATAGAAACCAAGTTTAGTCAAGATAGGCTACGTAATGATTCTAACTCCAAAAGTAACCTGGATAGAGCCTCGCTGCCAGTTAGGCATCTATAGCCCTAATGAGGTCATCGTTGTAATTCTCCTAAACATACCTCTACTACCAGCTAGGCATTTATAGCCCCAGTAGAGATATTCAAAAACTCTTGATAAGTTGAATGCTTTCTTTTGATTTTTAATAATTTTCTTTTCTTTTCACTTATTTTTATTTCAACCTGTGAACAGCGAAGCTCACACTCAAGGCTGAGAAACATAGTGGTGCTGAAGCAAAAATAATATTTTTCACCTGTTAAGACCTCACAAAGATCCTACATTAACCTCAGGATCCTTAAGATATAATAGATATAAGGTTTCAGAATACTTCAAGTTCAAATCAAACCAGTGACACATCAGCCTTAAACCCAACATTTAGTCCTCTTGAGGCTAATAGAAATCTCAACCATCTATTCAAGACTCAAAATTAAAGTTCAGCCAAGAAATAATTAGAGCAGTCCCAGATAAAATAGTTTTACCATGCAGGTGCAACATAGTAGGAGAAAACAAGAAAAAACCCCAAAGAAAAAGCAGAGCAAAACACAAACACCAAAAGAAAATCTAAACTAACCAAAACAAACCAAGAAAAACCTACACTAACCAAAGTAAAGCAGAAGGAACCAGAAAAAAATAGAAACCTAATCTAACTATGTACAAGGAAAGAGCTAAAAAATAGCTCAAGACTGGAAATAATGCTTAAAATACTACCCATTGATAGGTAGTGGGATATCCTCTCCAGTGAGAGTTCTCAAATGAAAAGCATTATCACCAAGAATTTTTGAAATCCGATAAGGGCCAAGCCAAAGTTTTTCAAATTTACCATGCTCCCCCTTATAGTCATGGGCTTTGTCCCAGTAAAGAACCAAGTCAAAAATCCTAAAAGCTTTTACCTTAGCTCTTTTGTCAAACCATCTTTTAACTACACCCTGATGTTTACCAAAGTTCTCTAAAGCTTCATCTCATTTCTCTTTGAGATGTAATAGTTCTTGCAAATGAGCCTCACGCTTGTTTTCTTCATCATAATACTCATTAATAAATTGTAAAGTGGGGATCCTCAACTATGTGGGAAACACTAGCTCTAATTTGTACACAAGGTGATAAGGGGAAGTCCCTAGGGAAGTCTTCTGTCTAGTATGATCTTCCCATAGAGAAAATCTAAGTTGAGTGTGCCAATCCCTACAATTCCTCTCGAATAGCTTATAGATGATTGTTAAAAGATTCTTATTAGAAGAATCATCCAACCCATTACCCTATGGATAATAATTGGATGCAAATTTTATTATGATTCCATGATCAAAAGCCCAATTGGAAAATTTCAAAGATACAAAATTAGGTCCATTATCACAAACTAAAGATAAGGGACATCCAAAATGATTGATAATACGTAATTCAAGGAACTCAATTACCACTTTAGAATTAAACTGTTTGCATGCAAGAGCTTTAGTCCACTGTGTAAAATAATTAGTAATAGTGAGAATATACCTGTGCCCAACTGAGGAAGGTGGATTGATGGGACCAATGAAGTCCATTCCCTACTGTGCAAAAGGTTTTACCTCGAAGATAGGCTGGAGTGGAAGAGCTAAGTATTTCTCCCTGGCTGCTACAGTCTGGCATACATGACATGTCCTGACATGACTGTGTGTGTCTTTGAATAATGTGGGCCAATAGTAACCAGCCCTTAGATTTTGATTTGCAGTAGAATGTACAGAACCATGGCTAGTACCATATGTATCATGAAACTCCATCATGAATCTCTCAACTTCCTGTTGTCCTAAGCACCTTAAGTATATACCATCATGATTTCTCTTATATAAGATAGCTCCTTTTAGCATAAAGCTTTCACTCTTTAAACATAGTTCCCTCCTTTGTGCTACACTGAGATGATCAGGACATCATTTTTTAGTAGATAACAAAAAATGTCATCATACCAACCCCCTCGGGAGATGTCTTCAACATTGTAATGCTAAACTCAAAGACCAGGGCCCATTTCTACCATTGTTCTTGTTAACCCTTGCCCTCTTACTAATTTCATAGTTTGGATTTCAATGTCATATTACTGCAACATTGTTAACCACTTCGCTCTATGTTCCCAAAGTTCATTCTACATCAATAGTAGCTTGACTGCAGGATCAGGGACTATTGCAAACACCTTGTTTCTAAGAATATAATGCCTAAAATTCTTGACAACTCTAACTAGGGCATAGGCCTATTTCTCTACATTGGGATATCTTAGTTCTGCATCCTTTAGTGGTGCACTCATAAATGCTATGGGATGTTCATTTCCTTGGTCAGACTTTTGGGTTAGCATGCCAGCACAAGAATGATCAAAAGCAAAAGAATATATGTAAAATGGCTTAGCATAATCCATACTTACTAATACTGGGGCTTCAACAATGAATCTCTTAATTTATATGAATTCTTCCTTTGCTTTTGTACTCCATTCAACTTTATCCTCCTATTTCAACATTGCATTTAGTGGTTTAACTATCTCTACAAATCCAGTGATGAATTTCCTCACGAAGTTGATTTTTCTAAAGAATGACTTCATTTCTTTCTTGCTAGCAGGTGGCTGAATCTTAAGTATAGACTTTACTTGTTTTGGGTCAATAGCAATTCCGTTTTTAGAGATGACATGCCCCAAAAAATTTCCTTCTGTCACTCCAAAAATGAAATTCTTGGGGTTAAGGGATATTCCAAATTCTATGCACTTCTAGAACACTTTGCACAAATCTGTAATATGATCATCTCTTTTTTTGGAGAAGACTGTTAAGTCATCCATATAAATAATTATTCACTTACCAATGATATCTTTAAAAGCAATTTCCATGGCTCTCTAAAATGTAGCTCCAACATTGATCAAACCAAAGGGCATTCTTCTATAGGAAAATGTACCCCATTTTGTAGTGAAGGTAGTTTTATGCCTATCTTCGTACTCCATATCTTGATTATATCCTGAGTAGCCATCCATAAAGGACATCATTTGAGATCCATTAAAAATATAAAACACCTCATCCAATGAAAGTGTTGCATAGTTATCCTTTTCTAATGCTCTATTAAGATTCCTAAAGTCCACACACAATCTAATTTCTCCATTCTTCTTTTGCACTAGAACCAAGTTTGCAACCTATTGGAATTGTAAAATTCTAGGTAATTTCACAAGTTTTTCATACCCCTAAGTTTCTATATGAGTCCTCATCGTAAGCACAAGGGTTTTTCTTCATAACATTCTACTCACACTTTTCCTATATTTGTCCCATAAAATCCATGAAGTCTGAATTTTTCACATTATAGTTCCTATCAACATGAGGATATCACTTTCTTCTTGACCCATAATGCATTTGTGCTAACATATGTTTGTTGCATCCTATCGGTGGGACTTCTCTGGTGTCACAGCAAACAAAAATCATATGCAAACACCTATTGGCAACATATTTTCATTGTTTCAATGACTAAGGAATTCCTATTGGTGAGAGAAATCATCATCAAAATAAGGTCATAGTGAGTTATTCATGTCTCATCGACTAGCACATTGAATGATCATTTTAGCCAAACTGATTGATATCGGTATAAAGTCATAATGAACTCATATTGTCTCACTGATGGGCTCACGAGCAAGTGTTTCTGCATAACTAAAGGTCTTCAGAGCAATCTCTTACAAAACTCATTATATCTTGCCAACCATGTGTACATGGATATATCTTGGCCAAACAAATAGTATTCGACATGTGGTCTTAGCGAAGTCTTATTGTCTTGCCGACTGGACACAGGAGGAACATATCAACAAAAGTTTTTTTCATTGGTTTAATGTCAGTGAACCCTTATTGTTTCACTGACCGCCAATAAAGTAAGCACCTTGGTAAGACTCAGGTGCATCCGGATAAAATCTCACCGAATGGGTCATGTCTTGCTGACCAATGATAAGAAACATCTTGGTGAGACTAAAGTCTTCAGAGTATGGTCTTGGTGAATGCCTCCAGTCTCACCGAATTTTATGTCATGCTGATATGTTGTCTCATCAATGAGAAATCCCATATGTCTCAGTGAAATAAATGTATCACAGGGTCTTTCGGTAGGACTCAAGGAATTCTATGGAGCCTCTCCCCGACTATGATTTGTCTTAGCGACACACAAGATGGAAGGAAAACTTTTGGTGGGACATAATATGATCTATAGGAGGTCTCCCCGACATCGGAATGTCATAGCGACACACATGAGATGAATGGATTATGTCAGTGTGAGAATGAAATTGTTATAGTGACCCACATGGACTCAAGTTGTATCTCGGTGAAACATAATGTGATTTGTGAGATGTCTCCCCAACATCATAGGGTCATAGTGAAACACAAAGAACCAAGGGATGATTGCTGATATGACATTGGCCTTCAGTATAACTATAGGGATGTCATGGTGACTGTTTGCTGATGATTAACACAAAAATTCAAATACTGTTCACCAACATGGGATCTAGCCGACATGGGATTTTGAAGTGATGTGCTTTCTGATACTGGTGTATAAATATCCATTCCAGATTTTGAATGATTATTATGAGCTATTAGAGATTCAATATATAGAATTAGATTAGAGATGGATATAGTAGAACAAAATTCTTAGATTAGAGACTATGATTGCATTATTTCAAAATGGAGGTATTTATGAAAATTAGTTGATGTTGCTACATATTTCTAGTGTCAATTGTCTATTGAACTTATTGAAAGTAATGCTAGGTTGTCTCCAAGATTGATGCTTTCTATTTGTTTAAATTGATATAACAAGTTTATATTCAATTTATCAGTGCACATTTTTTGTATCTATGTGGTTAATTGATTGGCTCTTTCAAGAAAAGATTAAATCCTTTTAGTTGATCATAGTAATTAGGTAAATTCATTTGGATTATTAAAGTAGAGCTTAGTAGTCACATTCTTACATGTTTATACAAGTTATAAACATAATATATGCCAAAAAATTTGAGTTTTCTCCAGAAAAGTGTTGCTCATCTTGATTTCATTTGACTCCGCATACCTAATAAGGCACTAGTCTTTGCATTTCACCATTTGGATTCATTCATTTTCTTTACATCTAGTAACTGAACATATTAGGCATTAGCTTTAAGTATTTCTATATGATTTATACCAAACTTCATTTCATTTGTCCACCCTCATCTTGCATTGTGGACAAATTACTACAAGAAAGATAATCATAAGTCAAGTCTACCCAATTCAAATAGGTACACCCACCTAGGTCTAGTAGCACCTAAAGAGTAGATGGTTCAATTTGTTTGACCTTGTCTGTTGCCCTAAAATGTATCAAGAGATTGGTAGCCTCTTGAGGCATTTTGCCTGCATTTTTGAGAGCTAAAAAATTGGTGACTCTACTGGGGACTAACTTCAGAATCAAGGGCTTAATCATAGAGTCATAAACTTTATACAGACTTTGTTAGGAATTAGAAATATAAAAAAAATTCTCATTTTTTAAGAAATTGAGTGGTGAATTTGATAAAAGCATTTCAACATGAATGGAAGAAGGTCTCAGTACAGGGGAGGTCATACTAGAGCTCCTACTTGTAGCAATAAGTGGACACACAGAGATCATAAGACTGATAAGAGAGAAAGGATAAGTGAGGACATGTGCATAACATATAAAGACAAAGCATCAAGAGCACATTGTGAAAAATATGATCGCTATGATACATGGAGAGACAATTCGAGCGTAGAGCCTTGTACCCTAGAAGATCAAAGAAATCCTTTCCCTTTTCTTGATCCTTAGAAATAGGCTGAGTTTGATGCTAGACTTGAAGTAAACGGACTCAGATATCAATAAGAATGTGAACAAATAATGGAAAATAATCAAAATTAGATCAATGAGAATACGATTCCTCAAGATGATTATGAATCTTTGAATTATGAGGAGGTTAAATCATGGTTTGAATCTCAGAAAAAGGAGAGAGAGGAACAAGAGAAAGCCCAAATGATACAAGCAATGAGAGAATTCAAATTGTAGAATGGTCAGGACATTACTCATACAACTGGTTTCCCCCCAAAGTATGTGCCACCTCATAAGTAGGGTAATCATGGTGTAGGGCCTTCTGTTCCACCAAGGGTTCCTCACCATCAAATAGGGAATCAATATAGACAGCCAAACCATCCACTGCATATTCCCTCACAACATACTAATATATAGCCACCTTATGGTTAGCATTATATCCCACAGTAAATGCACAACACAATAACCCTATGTACCAATATCAGTACCCACCTAATCCTCCCCCTCACCAATACACAACAATGATCAGATAATTTGACTTGGTAGGTTTTTTATTATATCCTTACCCAATGGATGGAAGTTGGAGAGGTCTAGTACCTAAGTTTATAGGGAGTAGTGCAATTTCTGTTGAGGACCATTTAAGGAGTTTCAATGCCTTTATTCAAGATTTGGATGTGCCTTATGAAGATTTACATATGAGGTTATTCATGATGTCACTTACTGAAGAAGCCAGAGATTGTTTCAACAACCTGACAATAACCTCTATTGATTCTCTCCAAATATTTTAGGACTGATTCTTAGAGCAATATGGGAATCAAAGTGCACCTAATGCTACTCTTCATGAATTGATGCAAATTCAGAAAAATCAGAATGACTTAATTTACGATTTCAACCGAAGATTCAAAAAATTGTATACTAAAATACCTCTTGGATCAAGGTTGCTAGATTCTATAGCATTAAGTGTTTATTTGAATGCATTTGATCCTAAGATAGGATATGAATTGAGGAATAGGTTCCCAAGAGACTTAGCTGAAGCTCAAAAGATAACACTGATGATTGAAAACAACAAGAAGGATGTTGGTATAATTAGTAAAAGAGACAACCCTGGGGCTCCTCAACAAACCAACAATTATTAGTATAAGCAGGAAAAAACATATAGGAATGAAAGGCTGAGGTTGCATGACATGCCTTATAATACATATTGGAAGGATGAAAAACCTATAATAGATAGGCCTATAAACAAGGAAAATCCTAATCCATTAAGGAAGAAGGGAACCTATATGGTGAATAACAATTATTTCTTTGAAGTTTGTGATAAGCCACATTCCCCAGATTATTGTGTTGTAGCCAAAAGAATGCAAGAAGAGGGAATGTTGATGAGAAATAATGGAGAAGATCACATAGTGTATTTGACTTCAAATACCTTTCACCATGTTGTGGAGAGGTACTCATCTTCAGAAGATGAAGGTTGTGAGTATGATGTTTCAAATCAGAGATACAATGTCCATATGGCTGAATAACAGGTCCTTTCTAACTCTGAAGAAGATTATACAAAACCACATTCTATTGAAATGCCTACTCATTGCAGTATGAGGAGACTCACCAAAGAAGAAATATAGAGACTAATTATTGCTATAGTTGAAGAAGAAAAGAGTAAGTACTGGTTGAGAAATAGGACAATAAATGAGAAGGGAGGTGTCCCCAGGGGAATCTTTATGAAGGACCAAAAGATGACACAAGGAACTATGAAGAAGGTAGAAAACAAACAACATGATAAAAACAAACAGAAGCTGATCCAAAAGAAGGAGGCTAAAGAGCTACACAAAGAAATGCAAGAGACTAATCAAAAGGAAGAAAACAAAGGAGAAACATTGGAGGAGAAAAAAATGATTAAAGTAGATGGCTCCTCTTTTGACTTCACTGAGGCATTATCTCAGATAAAAATGTCTGTTCCACTACTTGAGATGATGAAAATTAAGGAATATAGAGACAGTGTTGTTTAATTGATAATGAATTCTAAAAATAGGATGGCTACTAAAGAAGTCAATAAGCAAGAGAAATTAAGCATCCCAGAAGTCTACTTGAGTGATGTATTAACAAATCCCCCACAAATTGATCCCTTTTTCACTACATTACTCATAAATAATAAATTGTTGAGAAAATACATGATAGACTCTGGTGCTGCCATAAATATTATGCCAATAGGAGTGATGAAACAACTAGGCATGTGGGTGAATACCAATGGAGGAAAATGCTATGCAATGGATAATTGACCTATTCTTGTGGTAGGTATGATGAAAGATGTTGAATTCAAGTTAGCTGCCTATCCTCAAGTGGCCTATAATATTGATATAATGGTGATTGACACCCCTCCTCAGTTTGGGATGCTTTTATCAAGACAGTGGACAACAATAGTTGGTGGAAATGTTCAATTTGATCTGTCTTATGCAAAAATTCTAGTGAATGGTCAAGAGGTAAAGCTATACAAGGAACCAAGGATGAATCAGCTCATTGATTATGTACCACAATATTAGATCAATGGTTTTTGTGATGTTGATCTTGGAAGTTTTAAGATAGAATCTACCTGGGCAGAGTTGGTCAATACTAACCCAATTGAAAAACATGCATTACAAAATTGCAAAGGAGTGTGGAAGATGTACTTTGAAAAAGCATGCAGCCAAGAAGGTAATGGGGCTAGGATTGTATTTGTTTCACCTGAAAGTATTACATTTAAATATTAATTTCTATTAGCATTTGAATGTACAAACAATGTGGTGGAGTACGAAGCCTTGCTGACAGGTCTGAATATAGTTGTGAAACATAAAATCAAGTTGCTAGCTGTTCTTGGGGATTCTGTGTTGGTTGTTTCACAAATTAAGCCAAAGTATGCAACAAAGCACAAAATACTGAAACAATATAGGAATGTTGTATGGGACACGATTGAATTGTTTGATGCATTCTCAATTGAATGGATTGACAAATCAAAGAACGTAATGGTTGATTTTTTAGCAAATGTGGCACTGAAGAGAGATGATATTACATTGGATAGGGTGTCATAGATTGAGTTCAAGACAAGGCCTATTGTTCCTAATAACATTTATAGTTGGTAGGTCTTTAATGATGATACCGATCTTTTGAAATTCCTCCATTGTATAGATCAATATGAAGCCTAGAAAATTGATTTTAATGCCTTTGTTGAAGAAGTGGGTGGGAAGCAGACAGTGTTTGGAAAGGGGATCTTACAACTTAAAAAAAATAAGCTTCCTAAAGGCTTAGTGCTTGTGGAAAGGATGTATGATGGAAATGATTGGTCCCTCATGAAGCAAACACTAGTCAAAAGGGAAGATATTGAGGAGATTAACTTGGGGACTGAGATGGCACCAAGAAAGGTGTACATAGGGAAGAAGATAAGCCCTACAATTAGAAGAATGCTGATAGAGCTGCTGAGAAAGTATAAACTTGTGTTCACTTGGTCCTATGAAGATCTAAAAGCATACAGGGAATATTTTTTTCAGCATGAAATATGATTGAAGCTAGATGCTAAGCCATTCAGACAAAAGAAAAGACCCATAAATCCAACATTGGAGCCTAAAATGCAGGAGGAATTGGCAAAGCTCAGAGATGGAGGAATCATTAAACCAATCAGGCGTTCATCTTGGGTCTAGAACTTGGTCCCTATGAAAAAGAAGAATGGAGACATCAAACTAGGTGTGGACTTCAAGAATTTGAATATGGCATCTCTTAAGGACAATTATCCTCCACCCAATATGGAGGCTATATTGCATAAGGTAATAGGGTGCGAGCTGTTGTCTATGATGGATGGGTTTTCAGGGTATAACCAAGTTAAGGTCAAAGAATCTGAGCAATATAAGACAACATTTACAACTCCTTGGGGAACGTATGTATGCATAAGAATGCCATTTGGTCTCACTAATGCAAGAGCAACCTTCCAAAGATCTATGGACGTGGGATTTGCAGATTTGATCAATGCTATCATGGTGGTGTATTAGGATAACCTGACTACTTATTCAAAGAAAGCTGATGATCATGTACAACATCTGGAGAAGGTATTTATTAAAGCCATAGAATATGGTATCAGCTTAAACCCTAAGAAGTTTCATTTTGCAGTCACATAAGGTAAGCTCTTAGGACATATTGTTTCAAAAGAGGGGATTAGGATAGATCCTGAAAGGGTTGAAGCTATTGACAAAATTCATGTTCCCAAAATTGTTAAGGCTATACAATCATTCTTTGGATAGATTAATTTTGTTAGGAGATTTTTTTCTAACTTTGCTGAGATCATTAAACCCATATCAAAAATGTTGAGGAAAGGACAAAAGGTGCAATGGAGTACAGAGGCCTTGGAAGATTTTATATCCATCAAAAGGGCCATCAAGGAAGTTCCTGTCCTTAATTCTCTAGATTTTGCAAATCCTTTTTAGATATTTTCATTTGCTTCAATGCACACTATTACTATTGTTATATTACAGAAGAATGAGGAAGGTCATGAACAACCTATTTCTTTCTTCAGTAAGTCATTACAAGGGTTTGAATTGAAGTATGATATAATGGAGAAATAGACATTTGCATTAGTGAAAGCTACAAAAGCTTTCAGGCCATATCTTGTTGGAGCAAGAGTGATTGCCTATGTCCCTCATGTAGCTATCAAAGATATTTTGACACAATTTGAAGTAATAGGAAAAAATGCAGATGGATTAACAAAATCCAAGAGTTTGACATGGAGATATAGATTAATAAACTAGTGAGAGGTAAAGGCTTGGCTAGGTTAATGGCAGAATTGAATATTGAAGCAAATCAAATTTGTAATGTAGAAGAAGGAACTACACTTGCGATCATTAAGCATACTCCTTGGTATATAGATATCATTCATTACCTTAAGTACATGAAGTGTCCAGAGGGATTGAGTGACAGCGAAAAAATAATTTTGAAGTTGCAAGCATCTAAGTATGTTTTCATGGATGGAGATTTGTTTTGGAAGAACCAGGATGGTATACTATTGTTATGTCTGGATGAGTCTCAGACCAGGCATGTCTTAAGTGGAATGCATGAAGGAGTTTGTGGAGGACATTACTCAGGAAAAAAAATTGTACATAAAATTCTCAGGGTAGGTTACTACTAGCCTAGGGTTTTTAATGATTCTTTTACACATGTAAGAAATTGTGAAGCCTACTAGAAGTTCTCTAGAAAACTAAAATATCTGGAAGCCTTGCCACTTTGACCCTTGCAGGATAATGCCCTTTTTCATCAATGGGGAATTGATTTTATTGGAGAGATACAAGAAAAATCAAGTGGAGGACACAAGTGGATACTAGTGGCCACTAATTATTTTACCAAATTGGTAGAAGCAATCCCAACTAAATAGGCTACAAGAAAAGTGGTGACAAATTTCCTAATGGACAACATTATCGCTAGATTTGGTTCACCACTAAGGCTAGTCACTGACAATGGGATGTGTTCAGATCAGATGAATTCATAAAATTTTGTAGTACATATGGCATTGTCATTTCTTATGCAGCCCCTTACCATCCACAAGCTAATGGTCAAGCAGAGTCTAGCAATAAGAGTCTTTTGAAGATTATAAGGAGGATGTTAGGTCAAGACAAGAAAGCTTGGGATTCAAAATTAAAGTTGTTTGTGTGGGATGATAGGATTATGTGAAAAAGGAATTTGGAAAATCCCCATTTGAATTGGTGTATGGAGCACAAGCCAAGATTCCTTTGCATAATTTGTTACTAGCCTACAAGTTTGTCCTTTAAGAAGATTTGGATATTCCTAAACCTATGGATGAAAGAATAGAGCAACTAGCTAAACTTGATGAAATAGGGAGAGTTTCCCAAAACCAAAACATGAAGTTGCAGACACATATGAAGTATCTATTTGATAAAAAGGAAAGCAATAGGAAATTTGAAGAAAATGACTTTATGTTGATGTGGAACGCAAGGTGCCTAGAGAAGGGAATGCATGGGAAGTTTGAAGCCTTGTGGTTGGGACCTTTTGTGGTTGTTGGAAAGAAAGGTGAAAATTCATATTATCTACGAAATATAGCTGGTGAAGACCAAGAATTTCCTGTTTATGGGAAATTCTTGAAGGATTTTTTCTCTTGAGCAACATAGAGGATTAAGGGTTGCCAGTACATGGACAACTCTTGATGGTCCTCTTTAAAATTCTTTTCCATGCATAGTAGTTTAGGGTTTTGTTCATCTCCATTTTCATTTTTCTCACTGATTCATCATTTTGTGTTTGGTCTACTCACCCAAGGATCTAGATCCTTGCAATGATATCACAATCATTCATCCCCAGATGGAGCCACTGTTGGAATTGTAAAATTTTGGGTAATTTCAAAAGTTTTTCATACCCCTAAGTTTCCATATGAGTCCTCATCATAAGCACAAGGGTTTTTCTTCATAACATTCTGCTCACACTTTCCTATATTTGTCCCATAAAATCCATGACGTTTGCATTTTTCACATTATAGTTCCTATCAGCATGAGGATATCACTATCTTCTCAACCCATAATGCATTTGTGCTAACATATGTTTGTTGGAGCCTATCGGCGAGACTTCTCTAGTGTCACAACAATCAAAAATCATATGCAAGCACCTATCGACAAGATATTTTCATTGTTTTGGTGACTGAGGAATTCCTATCAGTGAGAGAAATCATCATCAAAATAAGGTCATAGCAAGTTCTTCATGTCTTGTTGAATAGCACATTGAATGATCATTTCGGCCAAACTGATTGATATTAGTATAAAGTCATAACGAGCTCATATTGTCTCACTGATCAGCTCACGAGCAAGTGTTTCAGCCTAGCTAAAGGTCTTTGGAGCAATCTCTTACCGAACTCATTATGTCTTGCCAACCAAGTGCACGTGGATATATCTCGACCAAACAAATAGTATTCAACATGTGGTCTTAGTGAAGTCTTATTGTCTTGCCGATAGGAGATAGGAGGAATGTATCAAAAAAAGTTTTTTTTCATCAGTGTAATGTCACAGTGAACCCTTATTGTCTCACTGACCACCAATAAAGTAAACACCTCGATAAGACTCAGGTGAATAGGGATAACGTCTCACCGAATGGGTCATGTCTTGCTAACCAATGATAAGAATATACATCTCAATGAGACTAAAGTCTTTGGAGTATGGTCTTGGTGAATGCCTACAATCTCGCTGACTTTTATGTCATGCTGATATGTTGTCTCATTGGTGAGAAATCCCATATGTCTCAGTGAAATAAATGTATCATGGGGTGTTTTGATAGGACTCAAGGAATTCTATGGAGCCTCTCCCCGACTATGATTTGTATTAGTGACACACAAGATGGAAGGAAAACTTTTGGTGGGACATAATATGATCTATAGGAGGTCTCCCTAACATCAGAATGTCGTAGTGAAACACATGAGATGAATGGATTGTGTCAGTGTGAGAATGACATTGTTACAGTGACCCAGATGGACTCAAAATGTATCTCGGTGAAACATAATGTAATATGTGAGATGTCTCCCTGACATCATAGGGTCACAACAAAATGCAAAGAACCAAGGGATCACTGCCAATATGAAATTGGCCTTCGGTATAACTACAGGGATGTCACAATGACTGTTTGTTGATGATTAACACAAAAATTCAAATAGTGTTGGCTGACATGGGATTTTGAAGTGATGTGTTTTTTTGATACCAGTGTATAAATATCCATTCTAGATTGTGAATGATTATTATGAGCTATTAGAGATTCGATATACAGAATTATATTATAGATGGATATAGTAGAATAAAATTCTCAGATCAGAGACTATGATTGCATGATTTCAAAATGGAGGTATTTATGAAAATTAGTTGATGTTGCTGGATATTTCTAGTGTCAATTGTCTATTGAACTTATTGAAAGTATTGGTAAGCTGTCTCAAAGATTGATGCTTTCTGGTTGTTCAAATTGATATAACAAGTTTATATTCAGTTTATTAATGCACATTTGTTGTATCTGTGTGGTTAATTGATTGGATCTTTCAAGAAAAGAATAAATCCTTTTAGTTGATCACAGTAATTAGGGAAATTCATCTAGATTATTAAATTAGAGCTTAGTAGTCACAATCTTACATATTTATACAAGTTATAAATAGAACATATGCTAGAAAATTTGAGTTTTCTCTAGAAAAGTGTTACTCATCTTGATTTCATTTGACTCCGCATACCTAATAAGGCACTAGTCTCTGCATTTCACCATTTGGATTCATTCATTTTCTTTACATTTGTTAACTGAACATATTAGGAGTTAGCTTTAAGTATTGCTATATGATTTGTACCAAACTTCATTTCATTTTTCCACCCTCATCTGCCATTGTGAAAAAATCATTGCAAGAAAGATAATCATAAGTCAAGTCTGCCCAATTCAAATAGGTACACCCACCTAGGTCTAGCAGCACCTGAAGAGTAGAAGGTTCAATTCGTTTGACCTTGTTTGTTACCCTAAAATGTATAAAGAGATTGACAGCCTCTTGAGGCATTCTGCCTACATTTTTGAGAGCTAACACAACCCTAGTTGAATTTCTGACTGGAAATATGATTTTGGCAGATAACAATTTCTGCACCTCCTTCTGTATTATGGGTTTTGTGTGAACCCTAACCCTAGTACCTATAAAACAAAGAGAATAAAGGAATCAAACAAGGGATTGCAAGCCAAAGCAAGGATTCCCCATGAAATCCATTTACAATTTTCAAACTAGGAAGAAAATATTAAAGAACACAATGGAAATGATAAAACAAAGATTGAATCTTAATTAGATGTGCAAACTCATGATCCCATGGGGGAATTGGTACTAATTTGATGTGAAAATTGGCCCTTTCCCAATTACTATGATGCAAAATGGATGTGTTAATGAAGATTTGATCCACTTTGTTGATGTTGAAGAGTAATCCAATCTAAAATTTGCAAAACTCAACTATGATTCAAAAATGATTGATGAAATTTGATGGATATTTGGGCATGGTAACTTTGCTCAAATTATGGATGCTAAAACAAGGATATGAGCTCTTTATTTATAGAATGAAAAGATGGATGAATGTCCAAATTTGAGCAATGTGGGACTAACATTCATCCAATGGCATGATGCCACTTGTCAAGCTATGAATGGATGGAGGATGTGCAAGACTTGAGAAATGTGCCAATAAATGCATAAGTTTGAATTTCAAATTTGTTGAAATGACATGTAGGAGGGAAGGGAAAATGCAATCAATGCCACTTGGCTCAAGGAAAAGGACATGTAAGATGAATTTATTGCCTTGTTGGATATACATGTTGACTTGGAATTTTTGAATTCAAATTGAGAGAATATTCCAAAAGATGCCTTGTGAGGAAAATAGGGATTTAATAAATGAATTAAATCTATTTTCATGTGCAACTTGCATTATCTAGAGGATGGGACATGAGATGAGATTAAATTAATTAAGGGTTAATTAATTTAATGAGAGAGATTAAATGATGTGACCTATTTGACTCAAATTTATGGATTTATTTAAATCAAATAAGAGAGGAATATGATAAGGGGCTAATTAAATAAAGATTTTGATTTATTTAATTAAAAGAGATGGTGTTAGATTAAATCAAATAAGGTTTTAATTTATTTAATTTAATGGATATATTTTAGATATTTAATCAAATAAATTGATTATTTAATTAAATAGGGATAATTAGATTAGATAGATTGATTTAATTAACAAAAGAAATTGAATTAATTAGATAAAATGATTTATTCAATTAAGAGGGGAATATTGATGAATTTAATCAGATAAAGAAACTTGATTAAATGGAAAAACAACCCTCCCAATACCCTACTTGATTCCATTTAATGAAGGTAGATGTCAAACTATCAAGGGCTTCATAATAGACCTCTAGAGCAGTGGCCTAATCAACAACATAGGGAGCTTGCAACCTAGAATAGGCATGATGAAACCTATTATTGAAGGATCCTATAGGCTCATTGACCTCTCTTTTGACATTGGTGAACTATCAATAAAGCTCATTGGAACTAATGGGGACCTTGAACTTTTGTAAGAATACATTTTCTAACTCAGTCCAATTTTGGATAGACCTAGCAGGCAAATGATTGTACTAATAAAATTCCTCTTCTCCTAAGGAGTAGGGAAAGAGTCTACATGCTACATCATCATGATTGATTCCTCTATCCTTAAGGCAATTCTAGAAGATCCTGATGTGTTCCTCAATAGTTCTATTAGGGTCATTAACATGGATTTTGGAGCAAAAATGCTTTGGGTTCTTGGGCATGATATTGCACTTGGAAAAACTCAATGGAGACAAGTTTTTGGTGAGGAAAGCCATTGGTGGAGGTGGAGGTGGTAATGGCCAATTAATGACTAGTTGGGGTTGTGGAATGGGTGTGTCCTCAAACTCAGATGAAGATGGGAAAGATGGAAGTGAAGGAGCGGATGATGATTCGCCCCTAGTTCTGGTCCTCCTTGACCTAGTAGGGACAGGAAATTCCTGAAATTCCTCTTCACTTGAAGTAGATTTGGTTGTTCTTCTAAATCTCTTAGGAGAGATGGTGTTCCAAAAATGATCCAACTTAGCTTATACAATCCCTCCTTCTAGCACCAATCTATTGATGATTTTTTTTGCACAACAACAACTCAGACATAATATGAAATACTATCTCTCTTGAAAGGTAAATCTCTATTAGCAAGCCTCAAGAGATAACCCCAAGGTCTCTAATGTCAGGTCTTGAAAATGCATGAACAACTTAGTGATAAATGTGCAAATGCTGGTAATCATAATGGGACCTTACTACAAGAAAAGACTGAATCTTTAATTTATCAGATCTAGCAATATGATGATACTTTCAACTTTGAATCTAACTCAGATGATAAAGAAAACAACAAAAGATTAGGTTTCAGAGAGATTACTAGAACTAACACTACTCTAAGATTCACAATTCCTATGATGAAATACTTGAAATGGACCAATCCCACATAAACTAATTCTTGCTTAACCTAGATGGATCTACAATTTCACAAGAACAGTACAATCTTCTAAGGTAATAGGATTTTTAGATCATGGAAGTTCATCCAAGAAAACCCTAAGGAAATTGAAATGAATAAATCTTCACAATTGAACTAAGCAAAATAAGTATAGTCTAGGATAACTTTTCAAAGCAACTAACAATCAGCTAGCTACAAAAGGTATGGACTAGGGATTGTTGCAACACTTCAAACATCTAACCATAAACACCATTAAATCAATTCTAATATAATTTCTAAATATCAATCCTTCTCAAAGAAATTCTAAAGATAGAATGAAAAGAACCATGCAAGATAAAGGAACACAAGTATGGCACCAAATCACAATGTCATTACTTGCATCAAATTATCCACTATAGCAGCAATTCCAACTTTCTGTTACAATATTTTCTTGAGAATACAATTTCTAACTTCTACTCTACTCTAATATTCACTATCTGTATGTCTCTATGTGCTTCTTATCTATCTTCTAGCTCTTACAAATGAGGCAAAATGCCATATTAATAGAAGTCACAAAACATGTCGGCCTGGTTAGGATTTTACAATAAGAATGGGCCACAGAATAGGTTAGTTAAGAGAAATTCAAATAAGATAAATTATGCATTAAATTCATGAACTCCATCCAAGTCAGCCTGGGATATCCAATAAAACTTGGACCAATGCACACCAAAATAATAGGGAAGCACAAATCTCGATGTAGCCCAATATTAACTATCTTTCCTTTTGTCTTTATTTTGATCCAACATTTGATGCACCTTCAGAAGCACTTTATCCAATTCGGCCACAGGAGGTAAAGGCAACACCTTAAGTTGGCTCTCAATTGATGTAATATTTTCCATTGATTCCTTCACCGATTTATCCCAATCTACCTTGTACATTAAATACTTATCAATCACAACAAGGTAAGTAGCTGCATCATCTAGGTGGTGCTCAATCACAAGATCACCGCTAACTGGAGCATAAACATCCTGCCACCACCCTCTCAACTGTTCCAAGCTCAAGTATTTAGGTGCAATTTTTCTTCTCCATGTCATTATCTCAAAGAAAAAAATGCATTTGTTGTACACACTAGTCAGGGTATGATCAATATGCCTCCTCTGCTTGTAGACTTTCTTTAGAACCTCTTTCCTAATCTACAACACCTCAAACCACTCCCAAGGTTCAGTAGCTCTGGAGGAAGGGATAATTTTATTTTTCACCAACTTATCTTTGGTGTACTCCATGATAGTTTTGGTTTTCTATAGCAAGAGATTTGTGTCTTCTTTATCTTAGGCTAACACCTCCTTCAACCAATCAATTTCCCTTACAACATCCTTCCCCGTTGATAAAATGTCCTTAATAGCCTCATTTCCCTTAGATTGCACCACTTGTAGCCAATTGGTAGTAGCAAGAGAGGAAGCCTTCATATTTTCCAATTCAGTAATAGTCTCCTTGGGGAGGAGGTTTGTAACAGAAGATGAGGAGCCCATAGACTTTAAGGGCTTCATCAAATCTTCTAAACATTTTTGAGGTCCTTCATTCTCTTTCTTTAGCTCATGCTTAGTCTGAACTTCCTTTCTCAGTATTCCTAAAATAACTTATGCTAGAACCTTGATACTCTTCAATTTCTTGTTCCATGGAGGTAGGCCCTAGGTTAATAGTCTACAAGTTGTAATCTCCTCTAGTCACCTCATCTTTGTTCTTATCAGGAATAGGAGTGGCGATGTGAACTACTATGTTATTTGCTTCATCTCTTTCAATCCTTGAAATGACCTTAGCTTTCTTTTTACCTTTGTCCTTTCCAATCTTGGCCAGTAACTCATCCCAATTCGATGGAGCATCCTCCACTATAACCTACTTTCTCTTTATTTCCTTTTCTGGCCACTCTGGAACAATAGACTCCAATTTCGCTTGGCTCTGTCCTATTCCCTCTTGTTGATCTTTAGGTACTTCTTCACCCAAACTTTGCTTCTCAAGAGTTCCATCTACCTTGGTCTCCTTTTCTTCAATATGTTCCTCTTTGTGTTTAGGTGATGTGGAATCTTGACTGTCTCTTCTTCTCTTGGTGGAGAGCTAACCTCTTCAGTCCTTATTGGGGAATCTTCATAAGCCACCAAAGGAGACTGCATCACTTTTTCAACTTCTACCTTTGCATTATTAAGGTCACCCTCATGGAACTCTTCTCCATTCATGTCTCGATGATCCTCACCTTTCTCAGATTCACCTGGTTCATATTGAGCTTCATGGGAGGAGGGAGCACCACCTTATTGTTCTGCATAAGGATATTCCAAAGGAAGAGTTTCCTTGGGCACACTATCCTTAGGAGAAAGGGTCCTAGACTTCCTCGTGTATACCCATATTTTTTCTCTTGAAGAACTCTGTTTACCACAGATGGAGCAACTTCTCCTATGTCCTTAGAGCTTTCTTTTTCTGAAAATTTTATGACTCTTCTCCTTTTTTGCATAGGAACATTGGCCTTAAGACTCTTCTTTTCAGTCTCCTCTTTCTCATACATCTTAGTCCTTGTCCTCTTAGTGATTAGCTTTCTCTGTTTCCCTGTTTCTTGGGTTGGCTCCTCTTGGACAACCTTAATCTTGATTTTAAAAGGGGGATCCACCTTAGCTTTTCCTTTAGGATCCTCCTATTTAGCAAACTTCTTGGAAGTTGAGTGAGGGTCTAGATCTCCCATCAGATTGTAGTACACTTGACTCCGTCATTCTCTAGTACACATATTTTGTGCTTTAGCCAAATCTTGGTGAACTTGATAACAGGGTCCATCAACTGGTTTAATTATGTCTTTTCTTCTTCTAACTAGTCTACATTACCAATGGGCTTATCTTTAACTGTTTCATAAGAATGACCTTGAATCAAATCCGCATCATCTTCTAACTGATCAGGAACTTCCTTTACATTATATAATTGAACTAATTCAATTGGAAGCCAAAAAAGTTTCTTCTTTCTTACCTCATATTCATCACTATAGTTAGCCCAGTAGTCTTCCAGATCAACCTTATGGCTATACTCTCTACTAGCCTTCTTTTGAGCTTTACCTATTATATCAAATCTCGACCTCTTGGAATGGAAAGATAGGCCAAGAGTACTCATTTATTCTTCTGAAGTATGGGCTGAAACAATGGAAGGAGATGCCTCTCCAACACCAATCCTCAAAGGGAAATCTCCACCAAAACTAGTCTTATGCTAATCCCTCTTGAAAATGGCATCAAAGCCACATATTTTTCTAGTTACTTCCAGAAGTAGAATGTGATTAGTAGGATACCTTGGAAGATTGTAAGGATCCCTTTGGTAACCATCAATCTAAATGTAGGAGAAACTTGGGAATTGAATAAACCAAGCCCTATACTTCTTGATGAGTTCCTTTGCTTGATTTGAAATTTTGACATGTTTTGCTAACTAAATCAATCTAGTGATATCCATGGTGAATGCATCATTCACCCTGCTATAGCTTGAACTTTGCAAGTGCAACTGAGGGTAAATCTTATATATGACATCCTATCCAAAGATTCCCCTTGTGCTCAATCCTTTGTAAGGGTGAAATATCGCAAGTGCACAGACTAGGTATGAGGTCATTGTGAAAGTCTTAGTTTGTAGCACATTGGATAGCTTCTCATGGATCACCCTACTAATCACCCCATCCCAATGATAGTCAATCAACTCCTTTTTGATCCTTACAATAATGTGGCACATCCAATTCTCAGACATTCCTGGACTTTTTAATCCAACTACCCTGCTGAACAATGTGGTATCATCATAGTATTCTTTCTTAAACTTTGCTCTAAATAGTTGCTTGGGAAATTTGGAGTAATGGGACTTGGGATTCTCTAGCCAAGAATTAATAAGCTACTGAGATTTAACGATCTCTTCTTCTTAGAATCCCTTAGATGCCTCCATGTTAAATGCCACCACATGTGATCTGTCAGGCATATCAAAAGTCTGTGCAATGGAAACTAGATTCAAGTTCACCACCACTCTCCCTTAAGGACCAATAATTCTTTATGTACCTTGGTCAAAGTGTCTTAAACACTCAAGGACAAGCTCATAACACTGGAATGTGGGAGGAAAACTTGCTACATGTGACAATCCTAACTCCTTTATTCTTGTAGCTACTAGAGGAAGTTCCTTAGCTTCCATTCTTTCTTTAAATTCCTTGTAATCACACTATCTAACATTTGTATCTGTCATATCTAACCAAATTGATGTGATTTTTCTTTCGGGAATCCTACTCTTGGTGTCCATTTTGATTCTTTTTTATTTAGATACTGAGGATCCTTCCACTTTCTTGCTAGATTCAGCTTGCACTCAACAAGAAAGCATAGTAAAAACCACAAGAAAACAATTTTAATCCATAAAAACACGATTAGAATGAACCTCATACAATCAAGGTGTTATTAAATTTCATATAAAATGATCATAACAAAGTTTGGGTTTTAGGACCATCCAGGAAATCTGAGCTAGAGAGGAATTTCAGGAAATTCCAGACCAAATGAATTCTAGTGAAATAATCCTAAAACACCTACTAACAATCAAATTTGATCATTATTAATCAATAAACCATATAGGAGATCATAAGACAACATGAATTAATCATAAAATGCATCAGATTTCGAGAAAATCCACCGAAGACAAATTTCTATGAGGGAGAAGATAGTTCATAGACTTCAAAAAATCTAAGGGACATCGGACTTCAGAAAATGCAGATGCGATGGAAATCCAAGGACAAGGTAAAAATTTGAAAGCATGTGGATTTCAAAAAGACAAAAGGGATCGGGAAAATCCGTTAGAGACGGAAAATCCTGAGATGACTACAAAACCTGAACATTGGCATTAAATCATGATTATTCTTAGACCATTAGATCGATTATGAATTTCAAGGGTGTAGGCTTAGGAAAAGTTTAGTACGGGTCCTTTATGGAGTTTCTTAGCATTTTGGGCTAGTTTTAAAGCAAGGTAGGGCTAAATGATGATGCCCTAAGTTCTAAACCCTACAAGTTTGCCATTAACGCACAGGAAAGCTTGGGTTTCGATCATTTCACATGTTAAGCCATTACTAGGGACTACTCATGACTCTTAAGCAAGATATATTAGAATTCAAATAAACAACCTTAAAACTCACTTGGGAGATCATTCATCAACAATGTTGTGCAAACCCTAGTCATGAAATGAGCTAACATTCAAGAATTTAGACCCCAATAAACTTTATAGCACCAAAGTAATGATAAATTTCATCAATCAAGAGCAAGGGAAATAAAATACATTCCATTGACGCAACAAAAATTAATCTTAGAAATCACAAATGCTAATTTAATGGTATCCAACGAAGAACAACAAAACGCTCAAGAAGTCCACCAAATCAAATATTTTTCAGCTCAAATGCCCCAAAATCCAATCAATCACCAAAAGAGCACACTCTTTAGCTCAACCAATCACAAGCAATAAATCATAATGGCATAAAAGTCATCAAAGATCGATTAAATACATAGTTTCAATCTTGTACAAAGGGAATTAATGTTGGCGACAAGAGAGGCTGGAAAATATGGAAACCCGACAGCAAGATGGATTCCGAGAAAATCCATCCCATGTGGAATTTTGCAAAGATAGGAAATACCCACACTCGAGCATTTAGTCAAAACTTAAGCAAGACCCGGGATAATCCAGTTGGGCCGAAAAATCTTGAATCAGGGTAAAAACCCAAAATTCACCCAGAACTTAAGATTTTCAATGAATAACCTAAAGGAATTACCTAGGCTAGCGAAATAAAATTTTAAGCACATGCCAAAGCAAAATAAATCCTCAAAATCAAAGGGCCAAGGCACCAAAAATTAGATCGAAAGAGGGTCTCTGCTTTCAATAGGGCATGTGTGCAAAAATTGCACAACATTATCTTTACTCAAGAAAGTCTCTCCTTGCTTCCTCTTCTCTTTGCCTCACCTAGGTCTCTTCACTTTTACTCTACCTAGTCTCTTGGCCATAAATTTCTCTCTTCAACCTACACAAACACAAACACAAACACCAAATATCTCTTTCCTAGACCTTCTAAGCTATGATACCAAATTGATGCAATGCAGAGTCTCAAAACTCTCAAATAGTTTCAACTTGACATCACTCAACCAATTTTTGCTTACTCTTACAAATAGGACTCATTCTTCCTTCAACAAAACCCTTGTTTCAAAACATCCAAACTAAGAACAAGGCACAAAATCTCTTTTTTATTCCTCAAAATACTTTAAACAACATCAAAATGATTGAATCAAACTCTATCAGCAACATAGACATCTCAAACATGAGAATCTCCAAAGTAGACTGACCTAACAACAACTAGGCCCATTTAGGCCACATAAACAACTCCTAATTCCCAAGTCCATTTCTCTTTACCAAAGGAACTGACATGTTCAATTTTACCTACACAACATAATTAGACCATTCCCCATTCTTTATTCATGATATTTCATCAAACATCTATTCTAAACCTTCATTTTTGACTCCAAAAGGCGATTATCACAAGTCTGTCATGCATAAATTAGGATACAAATGAACAAAAAAATTCTTATTCCAAAAAAATCTATCTAGAGAGAGATCAAAATACACCTCTACAACTTGTTTAATCACTGTCAGCCAAGTAGAATATCCTTTACATCATCAAAACACAAAATCTTCATTGATCATTGCCAATTTCTAGATTTTTACACAAATTACAGACCTAGGGCTTCATTATTTCATATGCTAACCTTTATATTTTGGTTTGAAACTTTGGAATATGAGATTATATGAAAAAATAATCCTTCTCACCAAAAACTATCCTTTTCTGCTAGTGAAAATGGAAGTAACATAATTTGCATTACCTTTGGTTACTCTAGATCAAGGTTTTGACCTGTCTAGAGTGTTTTCCCAATAACTTTCACCAACTTGAATGGATTTTAATGAAAAAAAATGCATAATAAATTATATTCTCGGGTATTTAACTTAGAATGGAGGAGAGGTGGGTTTATGCACTGTACTTGGCCATACAATGTCCTAAAAATAGGAAAATGAAGGAAAATTAACAAAAAATAGTGTTTTTCATTGAATTCACTCATACATCATTCCCATTCCTTCCTCAAAGTTTTTAAGGATTCATAGTTTCTTTATAAAATATAACCAATTCATCAAACTAACTCTTTAACTACTACTTGACTCTTGACATTCCTCTATTTGGGATTTTTTTGCATTTTTTACAATGTTGCTATGACAACTTTTTGTTGATTTTTCTAACTTTTACCATTTAGACCCAATGACTCCAAAATTATTATCTAGGACCAAAAACAAGCTTAATATGGCCATTTATACCTTCATACAACATAGATAAACCATACTAAATCAAAACCCAAGATTTCCTCATGGAGGCATGAATTTGCAAGGGTGCTCCTGCACTAGCTTTATTCAATTATTCAATGAATAATATATAGTGCAAAATGGCTAGAATCAAATATTTATAGTTGCATCATCTCATTATTCATTTATTAAATTAATAATTCATAATGAAAACATGGACACCATTGGTAAACATATTTTTACTAAGCAAAAATATATATAGGCTTACAACAATACCATATGGGCATATAATGTCACATATATGTAATACAAAATATATGTAAAAACTTGACAGATAACCATACAAAAAAGTACCCTAATATAGTCATTTCTCTTTAGGGAAGGAAATAGATCATGAACTAGCTTTGACTGTCAAGAAGATGAAGATGCATATGATGGTGGTCTCCTTTAAACTCATTCACTCAACCTCTTGTTTAAAGTTTCTTGGACCTCCACCTAATACAATAATTTTTTTAGGAATTAATAAATAGAAATTGAATTATAAAATGAAATATAACATAATGATCACTTACCACATAAAAACAATCACTATATTCATCTATAGCATGGTCATGCTCATGATCTAGAGTTGTGAAGCCTTGTGGAAACTATCTTGATAGAAATTAAAATATAAATGAATATCATTTTATTTTTCATTAATAGAAAAATAAAATGAAAAATAAAATTTTAATTTTACTAGTATACCTCATACCTCTCTCAAAGTCATCAAAACTACTATAGCCATTTTTTTTTTAATACTGTAGGAATCGGTCGGATATCCGTCCCCCTATAAACTGTAGTGCGCCTGGTAAAAAAATTTCATGTGACTGTTGGCACTGGTGCGACACGCCATCCAATACCATAGGTTTGGGGGGAGACTAGACCTTGTGACCTCTTTCTTGCAATAGGATGCTTTAGCCAATCGAGCTAGGCCCACCGCCCTGCTATAGCTAAAATATCACCACACTCCATTGTCTTATAAATATTGGTAGGAGTATCTATTCACATCATCCAAAAATAAAAGAAGATTATTCAATTAACAAAAATACCTAACATTATGTTACATTTTTTATATTAAAATTAAAAATTTTCTATATTACCAAAGTGAGTTTGATGAGAACCTTGAATGCTAGGTTTTGATGTTGAAGGACCAGTATTAACCTATTCAACATCCAAAGTGAATTATACGAATACCATTCATATAAGGTTCAACTATTCACATGTGTATTTATAGTTCTTTACTAGTTACATACCTTTTCACTTGACCATCATCTAATAGGGAGGTGGAGGGCCACTACAAGTAGGGTGAACATTGACCTTGAAATTTCATTATAATCATTCTACTAATTTAGATAATCTTAAATTTTAGATAAAATTTAATAAATTGAATTAAATTAACTTGTTAAAATTTTCATGGCTATCAAAGTTGAATGTATCTCTTAATAAATCTTTTGTTATGACCATCTAATTCACTATAGATATATCCTAGGCACATGCATCCTAATTGTCCTCAAGATCATGAAAACAAAGAGAGCCAAAAGACTAGCATATGTAAGGTGGAACTTGACATGTAGAAGACTCAACTGCATCACCTTGTACTAGAGGCCTAGTATGATATAAGGGTCTAAGTGAGAGAACTAATTGAATATAAGGTTTTCACCTCAACAACCTCCTTCACATCAAAAGGGATATTCACATGCTCATACTCTAATGTAGCTAGTGGTCTTAATGCCTAGGGTTTGGGTCACATTGTACCTATTGGCCTCTTACAATGATCTCAATAACTAATCCTTTACATACATGGTTCAGAGATTGGACATCTAACTTGAATAGCCATTTCAACCATCATGAAGGTGCATTTAACTTTTCAATGTAGGGACATGAACTTGAAATGGGTAAAAAAATTATGTGCACTAGGAACTTAAAGTAGACATTCTATTCTACAGCTAAGGAACACATCATAGTGAAAGTAAATTGCTTGAAAAGGAATGAAACAAATGTTGAACATCAATCAATGACTATGCTAAGCATAAATGCATAACATGAATGAAAATATGAGCAAAAAACAAAACACTACTCTACCTACTTTGGCTACAGAAAGTCACAAATGAAATTTTAGTGGCTATAGGAACATTTGATGCCAAATTTCTAACTAAGTACTAAACAAAAAATAATACTAAACTAATGCTAAACTAAGAAGATGGATTAATCACCAAGTGGCCCCCCTTGGATAAGTATCCTCTAAAACTAAAGAAACTTAGATGCTCAAACTAAAAACTTTATTTTATGCACTGCAAATCATGCATACAAGAGAGTAATGTATCTATACTACTAAAAATTGGAGAATGAGAGTACAATATCAAATCATGAAACCTTCAAATAAGGAGCATCAAATCATTATTTATACTAATCAGCTAAATGTGGCAGTCAACTCCACAATTGGGAGGACGCCAGTTAGGGAAAATATGGAAAGTGGATCAATGGTGATTATGCATGCATAGAATCTAGTTAGACATGTAGGTCCAAACACATATCCAACACAACAATAACATCCATGCATGCTTGATCATTAAAGTCCACTACAAGGTAGTTATGTTTAGTTGCATGAAGAATCTTTTGCCATTGGCTGCCTTTGACTTGGAGTGATTCCTTAGCTGGATGTTATGGTGCATGCCCAGCTAGTGGTGTCTTCCTCAACTTGTCATATTAACTTTGCATGGAAATTAGTTCACATAATAACTACACATCTATAACCACTCTTAATAACATTCATTGACCACATGCAAAACCAATATAGATAATCCACATATTATGCCAAATTTCATTAAAACTTGTAGAGATAGGATTAAGTCAACTGTCAATAGTTTGAGGGAAATATTATGATAATACCAACATTTAACATTAAATTCCATGACATCTACCAGCAAATAAACTATAGATTCTACCCAAAATTGGACAAAAAACTAGGCTCATCACTCCCCCAACCTAACGTTTTGTTGGTCCTCTAGCAGGGGAAGGATTGTTCTTCTGCTTGGTCAAAGCTTTGAAGTTTGCAACTGATAGTTGTCCAACATCACTAGCTATAGTGTGTGAATTAGGATCCCAATAGAATCCTCCCAATCTGTCAAATCTATTCCATCTTTTCCTTTCTACAACAATATCAAGCTAGTAGAATTTGAATTTTGGTATGGCCCACATGAGCACAGGTGGCTAGAAAGTTAAGGGAATCCAAGACCACCCCTGAGTTCTCCCAATTTGAATATACCTATCAATCCTATTTAGTAGTGTAGCATAATTGTGGATAGAATGAGGCTCAACCTACTTTAGCTCATTAGATAGACTATTCCATCTTTGTGATAAATATATTCTCATGGTTTTCTCTTTTGTTGTTGTCTTTACTTCATACTTACTATAAACTGCCTCAATCCAAGGCATAATCCTATTGTCATAACTAGGTCTGAGAAGCATTCTATGCCATTGTTTATAAATATCCCTTGGGTTACTTGATTTAGCTCTAATCAATAGAGGGATATCAGACACTGATTTTTTATAAGCTTCATTTTGTTGTCCCCAACTAATCTCATTTTGTAACCAAGACATAAATTCTCTCAATTGAACATCCCCAACATACAAAAATGGATTACAGTCATGGTCTTTTGTGATAGCATAATTATGCAAATGAGATTCACATAGAAAATTTTTCATTTTAGGGGAGGAAATTCTATAAGCATGGAAAAATTCCATAGGGGTGTCAATAGAAGGATTCAAACCTGAGGAAATCCTTGACAACTTAAAAGAGAGATACTTCTCTTTTAGGAGTAGAGAATAGACCATTGGAGGGGTTCTACATTCCAAAATCCATGGTGCCAAAGATACCATATCATCCACCCTCTGCTTTAGGATGGATATTTTTTCATTTTTATCCTCAATCTCTTCATCCTTCTTCCGAATTTCCTCCTTAAATTTTCATTTTTCCTTTCTCCATTCTTCCTCTCTTCTTTGTATTTCTCTCCATAAGTTCAAAATTGTTGCATGTACTATAAAAGCAGGAGAATTATGAATGTCTACCAGTATTTTTGTTGATGGTGGCTCCTCATATGGCACTATCTGCATAGACTCAGGTTGTCCAGTTATCTCTAGCTCCAAGGGTGTTGTTTCTTCTTTCACCTCTTGTTACAGGGACTCTTGTTGTTCTTGTTCTTTTCATGGCTATAAGAAGTCTTGCTCTAGTTCTAGATATTGCTATATGACATCTTGCTATAGGAATTCTTGCTCATGCTACAGGAAGTCTTGACTTTCCTCAAACTCTTTTGTAATGTTAGCAAGATCAACTAGTGTTATATTTGCTTCTCTCCTGAATATGTCTTCTTCTTCAACATTTTCTTGCTCCATTAGAGCTTCAGGGTCCCCATGTGAGGTCTCACTAGGTTTAGGGATTTCCAAAGGAGGAAATACCAATCATAGGCCCAATTGGTCTTGATATCTTGGGAGGTTTCTCATGCTTTCCTTTGGATGCAAGATGAACAATGTTATCCTTTCTCTTTTTAGAACTTGGCATCTTTCTTTCTATAGGCTATGTTTTAGCCTTTCCTTTTCTCCTTTCTACTTCTTTCTTCTATGTCCTCATTTTCATTAGGGTCTCAAGTGGAATGTCATCATCATAATTGGAGGAAGAACTTTATTTTTTGAGAGCTCTATTTTAGAAGAACTAATTTCTATGGTTTCTTATGTTGCAAGAGGATTCACACTAGAGCTAGCACTAGAGGTTGAAGCACTAGGAATGGCTTCAATCTTGCTTATTTTCTTGCTAGATCTATAGAATTGAGGTAAATCCCTATGTTGCAAGTTTTCAGGTCTAATTTGATCAACATTGATAAATTTTTCCAAGGTTATTATAGATACATCATGCAAAGACTTTTCAACTAGGAATTTAATTAGGCAATGGTGGGAAACAAAATTATCCCTACATTTTTGGGTCTTAGCTACCATAATTGAGAGAAGATTTTACATCATGTTGGGCACATTTATCCTCCTTCTGTGCCTCATGTGATTCAAAATCTTGAAGTGTACAAAATGAAAATTTGACTGGTGACCCTCACAGGTGATGTATTTGATAACATATACAACTATTTGCTTATGTGGCTCAGGCAGAGACATTCTCTTTGCACTCTATTTATCTATGTTCAATGGGGTCTCATTTAACTCTATAAACTTGGCCTTGGCTAATCTGGCATCTTTGGAAGCAGGGTAATTTTTCCATCAGTTGGTAACCCTATGACCTCTACAATTCATTCCTTTTTTGACACAATTTCCAACCTCTTTACTATGGATTTCCCTTTTGAAAATGTCTGAGAAAATTCAAGGGCAATACTTTCATCAAAGCCATCTAGTTTCAAGAAGTAATTTTCCCATCCACAGTTTCTAAATTCAGCCAGGCATTGTGCATCCTATAACAAAATTTCTTGCACCATGGGTTCATTTCAAATTAACTCACCTCCCATTATCTGCAATCAAACAAATTATTTGCAACTTTCCTATAATTCCCATCTAAAAATCAAGCTCACTTTCCTACAATACTTGCTAAATTTCCAATGCCAATATCGACTGAATTTTCTTCTCTTTGTTTCTTTTTTTTCTTCCAACTCAAGATTATGATAGGGTAATAATGGCAAGAAAATGAGCAATAAAAAAAGGGGAATTATGATGGGAAGAAATGGCAACTATAGTTATTGTCACTTCACACATGCAAGCCATCCTCTCATTTGGATTTCAAATCAGCTCATTTCAAATTTTCTAGCGTGGCCTAGTATGAATTGACACATGGGCAATAAATTCAAAAAATATATGCATATTTTTCTTTCCCTTCCCCCCAACCTAAATTTGGACATGTGTCCACACATGCAAGATGGGAGTGGTGATTTGATAAGGAATGTTGACATTTATGTGAACTTCTATACTATCATATAGTGATTAAATAAACACACTTAAAAGATGATTAAAGATAGAAATTAATGTGCACATACCTAAATATGTGAAATATTTTCTACAAAGATCGTGAGAAATTATTGCTTTCCTTATGGGAATAAATTGAGAAATTAATGAAAATGAAGTGGAGTGAGGTGGAATGAAGTGATGGAAGAGAGAGAAAGGTGGTGATGGATGGGTGGATGGGTGGATGGGAGGATGGATGAAGAAATGGACTTCCACATAAGTGAAAGTATTTATTACGAGAGAGTATGTACCTTAATTAGCTAGAAGGAGGGACACTAGGTCCACTGCCTTTGGCTACAAGAAGCTCAGGTACTGAATGCTAGGTGAATTACTACAAGAACTCTTCTTTAGAAGTTGGCTTGTGATATAATCTTAGGTGATGACCATTGACAAGTAATTTAAACTTGACAGGGTCAATGGTAGTAAGTTGAACAACTCCATTAGGAAAGACCTTAGCAACTTTATATGGTCCTAGCCACCTTGTCTACATTTTTCCTACATTGTCCTGATATCTTGAGTCATAGAGTAGGACCCCATCTCCTAGTTGGAACTTTTTGTCCTTGATAAATTTTTCATGCCACTTGATTCTCTGATTTTGTACCACTTTTTTATGCTATAGGGTTGCTCTTCTTATCTCATCCAAAGTGTTCAACTACATAATTATTTCTCTTTGTGCCTTAGAAATATCCATCCCCAAATCTTCTACAGTCCATAGAGTTTTTTATTCAAATTCAATTGGCATCATAGTTGTTTTCCATATAGCAACTCAAATGGGGTGAAGCCTGTAGTTGTTTTCTAGGTTTTCCTATAGGCCCAAATATCTTTTGATAATCTATTTTCCCAATCCTTTCTATGAACAACTACTATTTTATTCATAATGGCTTCAATCTATTTGTTGGTCATCTCAACTTGGCCATTAGTCTATGGATAATAAGGAATAGACTTCCCATGCCTTATGCTATACTCATTAACCAGTGCTAAAAAAAGAGTTGATGTGAATTGAGCTCCTTAATCAGTCACTATTTCTCTTGGGACTCCATATATTTTGAAAATCTCCTCATAAAGAAAATTATCAACCTTGTTATCCCTTGCATGCTTCATAGCCTTAACTTCTACCCATTTTCTCACATAATCAGTGCATACCAATATATAAGACTTACCATTTGATGGAGGGTCAATTGGTCCCACAAAATCCAATGCCCACTTATCAAAGGGAGTGATTACTACTTGAGGGTACAGTGGCATCTTATCGGACCTAGTTGGTCTTCCCATTCTTTGACATCTATCACATTTTCTAGTATACCTTCTTGCATCCTTGTGGAGTGTTGGATAATAATACACTGTGTTCAAAACCTTCATTATTGTCCTCTTAGCTACAAAGTGTCCTTCACATGATTCATGGTGGCATGCATACAAAATGTCATATGACTTACCTTCTCTCACACACCTCATGACATGGTCAGGTCTAGTATAAAACAAACATCCACCAATCCAAGAGAAAGGAAAAGATTTTTCAATGAGTGCCCTTTTCTATATTTGGAGAGAAGTGAGAAGGAACTATACCTATGACCAAATAATTGGCTATGTTAGCATATTGGGATGTTTATACACTGAGGGAGAATAGATTCTCATCAAGAAAAGAGTCATCTATGGGATGATTTCCTTCTGATGTAGTCAGCTTTGAAAGAAAATCTGCAACAACATTGGACTTCCCTAGCTTATCCACAATGGTTATATCAAACTCTTGCATCAAAAATAACCATCTTTCCAATCTACTTGTGATCAAAGGTTTATTCATGATATATCTAATGGTTGCATGAATAGTGTGTACAAATATTTGGTAGCCTATTATGTAATGTCTAAATTTGTTCAGTGCATAGATGAGTTCCCTCTAAAAAGTTGCAGGTGCATTGCATAAGCCAAATGGAAGCACAAAATAGGAATAGGTACCCCATGGATAGGTAAATGTAGTATTCTTTTGGTCTTTTGGTGCAATTTGGATCTAGTTGTAGCCACTAAACCCATCTAAAAAAGAGAAGTATTGCTTTCTTACAAGTGTTTCTAAAACTTGATCAATGAAGGGTAAAGGAAAGTGATCATTCTTGGTGGTAGCATTAAGTTCCCTATAATCAACAAAAAATCACCATTTCCATCCTTTCTTGGGCATAATCACCAATGGAGACACCCACTGATTGTTTTAAATGGGGTAGATAAATCTTGCATCTAGTAATTTCTACAATTCTCTTTTCACATTCTCTCTTAGTGTAGGGTTAATTCTTCTTTGTGGTTATCTTAGTGGGGTGCAATCATCTCTGATGTAAATTATGTGTACAAAGTTTAGGATACAATCCCTTCATATCATGATAATCCCATGAAAATGCATGCTGATGGGTCCTTAATAGGTTTAATAATAATTGATCTTCTTCATTTAATTTATTATTAACATTCAAATATTTTCCTTCTGACACCTGCACTTGTGTAGTTAACTCTATCATGGTTGCTTCATTAACACTTGGTATATTTAGTTCATATGGAAGCAATGCATAAGACATACTTGTTGCTATATGAAGTTTTTTTTGTATGAAGAGTGGTTGTAGGAAGTTTGTTTGTAGGAACAATGGCTGTAGGAAGAGCATTTGCAAGAAGAGTAGGCATAAGTGTCTTGACTGAAGTAGCAAAATTAGAAGATGATGCTTCCTACACTTCATAATGGTTCTGAGTGATGTTAGCCAATACTTCATCCTCATCTTGGAGATGCATGAAAGAGCTTCTACCTAGAATCATAAGATGTGCCACAAAATTAACTTCCTCAGCACCTTCTCCAACATGTGGCCATACAAAATTATCTTTTTCATGAGATGGCTGAGTAGGAAGATAAAAAACAAAATTTTTAGTGTTCCTCCCATCTGAAATGGTCATGTCACCTAACCAACATCCAATGTATGCATTTTTAGTTGCTAACCATGGCCTTCCAAGAATAATGGGATACCCACCTAGTGTGGCTTTAGGAGAAAGAATCATAGTCTATTGGGTACTCCTAAGAGTCTAAAACTACCAAAAGATCCTCCACTACACTATCAGGCTTAATAGTAGAGCTATCAACAAGTTGTAGGATAGTAGGAGTGGACCTCATATTTGTGATATTTAGTTGCTATAGGATGTATTTGTTCATTACATTTATTGTTGCTCCTAAATAAATCAGAGCATTCTTCACTTGGATCCCATTTATGACAACTGCTACCATAGGACTGCTTAGGTCATTATACTTGGTTATAGTCACTTTTCCCAACATTATGTCAGCTAGCTAGCTAGCCCACCACATGAACTGTATTTGTGTATTTCTTTTTCCTACCTAGCTTCTTGAGACATACTTCCTTGATTGCTTTGTCATAGATTGGAACATCCTTTATGGCTTGAAATAGAGGTATGTGGACACATACATGCTTAATCTCATCCAAGATATCAAAGTCTGTATCCTCCTTTTCTTCCTTCTTCTTGGAAACTTCCAATCTTTGAGGAAATGGTGGCTCTTGTTTAGTTTGCTTGACTTGGACTGGTTCAAGATTTTTAGGTACACTAGGCTGAATGGGATCATTTAGAGGTTCCTCTCCCTCTTCCATAGGGATCTTATTGATAATGGGCTTGGAAGGGGCTAGTAGAGTAGTACCTAAACACAAGTGGATATCACTTACACTCAAAACATATGCATGAAATTGATTTGAATCAGAAAAGTAGGTAGGTTGCTATTGTGGTTTATTATTTGGATTGGGTGTGGGCTGAGCTAGTAATTGAGTGGGTTTAGGTGCATTTGAGCTGGGATTAGTAGTTGGAGGAATTATAGTAGGCTACTGGAGCTAGGAAGGTGGTTGCATATAACTGGTTGTCTAAGTAGGTCATTACTACCCTCCTCTCCATTGATTTATTTGCTACCAGTTTCCTATAGGTGGCTATCAATGTCCTTGAAATTGTTGCCAATTCCCTTGAGGTTACTGCCACTAGGGTGGAGAATCTGATGACTGGGCCAAGAATTTGGAGGATTACTCCAAGGATGTGGTGGATATCTTCCATAATTGGGTGGATATGGGGGATTCCATTGGTTACCAGAGGAATAGGAATTAAAATATGCCCCAACATAGGATAGTGGATCTAGTGGCATACCTTGTCTTGGAGCCCAAGGCTTCCTTTGTGCAACTTAGTAGACTTGGTCTTCTTCAATCTAGATTGGCTTGAACTCAGGTGGAACTTGCTTGCTTTCAAGGTTAGCTACCATCTTGCATCTACAGTCCTTCTTCTTTTGTTTGCAGTGGGGGAAATACATCGTCAATACTTCCTCTACCTCCTCTTGCTTCTTCTTGGCCTAAAGTGTATCTAGCTGAGTAGCTAGGTTATTTATAATTTTTTTCTTGAAATCTACTAGAAAATGAGTAATATCCATTCTTGAGACTCCACTGGTAATTGACTTACCCATGGAAGATTGGTAAGCTCTCCCTTTCTTTGAAGCTTCCCTAGAATAGTTCTGGCATAGTTTCTTGATATCTTCCCAAGGGACTTGGAAATATCTCCTCTTCCCATGAGGTCTAAGGAATCAATGCATCTATCATTGATTCCTCTTAAGAAAAGAAACTTCCATGAGTTTTCATTAAGTGTATGGTGTGGATATTTTTACAGGAAAAAAAAAACCTTGTAATGTAATATTCTAGGCTCTCATCTTCCTTTTGTTGCATCCTAAAAAATTCACCTCCTCTCATGTCATTGCTTTTGCAATATTCCTTATATTTCTCAAGGAATTTTGTCTTCATGTATTCTCAAGTTTCCATAGTATCTCTACCTAGGCTCATGAACCATCTTAATGCAACCTCTTTCAAATTGATAGGAAATAGCTTAAGCCTATGGGCATTCGTAGTATAATCATAACTCTTGTAGAGTATGTAAAACTCAAACAGAAAGGTGTCTCGATATTTTGTGACAAGTCAATAAAACTTTGGGAGTGTTGAGGTAGGAATGTTCTTGATGTTGTCAACTTCATTTTGATGGACAATGGGGAAAGGAAAAGCTGGTTGGTTATGTCTATTCCTATTTGTATCACCCATGCCTACTTGATGTTGTTACAAAACAAAGGTGTTCTCAAGATAATTTTGATCTTTAGAGGAGACTTCAGAACTAGTTAGATCAAGATATGCATCAATAATTGGATGTGGATCTTCTTCTTCTTCTTTTGGTAGATTTTGATACTCAACTAGCTAGAATGGATAAGGATTGTTAGGATAGAATCTACCATAAGGATCGCTTCTCCTTCCTCTATCCATGTGGTATCACTCACTATCAGTTAGCTCACACAAAGAATTGGTAAAGAATAAGGGGGGTCATTACTTCCTAAATGAGGATATGCTAAGAACAACTTCCAGAAACACCACAACAAGGAAAACTACCAATGATGCCAAAATACTCCCTAGTTTGACACCATCCCCGACAATGGTGCCAAAAATGTTGGCCTCCTACAATGGTCTCAATAACTAAGCCTTTATCAAAATGATTTAGAGATTGGTCATCTAACCTAAATAGCCATTTCAACCATCATGAAGGGGAATTTAACTTGTCAACCTAGGGACGTGAACTTGAAATGAATCAGCACATTATGTGCACTAGGAACTCAAAGTATCCATTCTATTCTATAGATAAGGAACACACAATGTTGAAAGTAAATTGCTTGAAAAGGAATGAAAAAAATTCTAACCATCAATCAATGACTATGCTAAGTGGAAATGCATAATAGGAATGAAAATCTAGGCAATAGACATGACACTACTCTACCTACTTTGGTTGCGGGAACATTCATAGAATAAAATTCTGTGAGTTACAGGAATAGTCAATGCCAGATTTATAACTAACTACTAAACAACAAATAATACTAAACTAATGCTAAACTAAGAAGATGGATTACTCACCAAGTGGCCCCCCCTTGGATAAGTATCCTCTAAAACTAAATAAATTCAAATACTCGAACTCAAAATTTTTGTTTTATTCACTGTGAATCATTCATGCAAGAGAGTAATGTATCTATACTCCTATAAACTAGAGAATGAGAGTACAATATCAAATTGTGCAACCTCTGAAGAAGGAGCATCAAATCATTATTTATGCTAATCAGCTACATGTGGTAGTCAACTCCATGAATGGGAGGATGCCATTTAGGGAAAATGGGGTAAGTGGAGCGATGGTAGTTATGTATCCATAAAATATGATTAGACATGCAAGTCCAAACACAAATCCAACACAATAGTAACAACCATGCATGCTTGATCATCAAAGTCAACTACAATGTAGTTATGTGTGAGTTGCATGAAGAATCTTCTGTCATTGGCTTCCTTTGACTTGGAGTGATTCCTCAACTAGATGTTATGGTGCATGCCTAGCTAGTGGTGTCTTCCTCAAATTGGCATATTAAATCTACATGGAAAGGTCAGTATGCATAATAACTACACATCTATAACCACACTAAGGAACTTTCATTAACCACATGTAAAACCAATATAGATAATCCACATATTATGCCAAATGTAATTAAAGCTTATAGAGATAGGATTAAGTCCACTATCAATAGTTTGAGGGAAATATTATGAAAATACCAAAATTTAACATTAAATTCCATGACATCTACTAGAAAATAAACTATAGATTCTACCCAAAATTGGACCAAAAAATAGGCTCATCAGTACCCCCACTCTATCATATGTGGAGCCCCCACCACTAACCTAGAACTCCCACATGTTAAAGTAACTTGAGATTTGATTGAGGAAAAGATCACAATAGAGTTTCCTCAAAAATTATTACGATACCTCATAGTTATTACATGAAGGATGGTTAAAAACCATTCACCACATATCCCAAAAATTATTTTTTATCCCTTGGTGGTGGAACCAATGGATAGAGAATCTCTTGCATGCATCATATAAGGTTTTATTGGTTTGTAGGTTAGTGAAGAGTGCACACAATTCAAATTTCAATTTTTTTTATTTAACTTGTTTATATGATAATATGTTTGCATAAAATTGTTTTTATTGTTCCCTCTTGTTAGACCTACTATTTATTTCACACTAACTAATTCTACATAAGACAATGAATTTCAATTATTTAACGAGGGTGGTCTTATGGGAGATTTTTCCTACATGATCTTTCAACCTTGCAATTGTGCCAATGAAATTTGTACTCCCTTCTTGGAGATAGTACAATACCTTGCTTAATTTGGAATTATTTTGGTACCCTTGCATTCATAACCCTTTAAATCATCATTAATAGGCCCCTAAGACCCTTTTTCTTGGATATTGAAACTTATTTCAACTAAAAACCCAAAAAATCATCAAAAGCATTAAATTTTTTAACAACCCATCCTAAAAAACTATGGTGGGACTCATACACCACCTTGGGTGTTTGAGTCCCCCTAGGTGGGACCCATAAACTAGAAGTGTATGAGTCCCATTTGGCCCCTTTTTAGGGTTTGAGTGGGAAGTTTAGGTTTTTAATTCAAATTGTTGGTTGATGTCATATTTTGAGATCTAAATAATGGTAAATTAGGTGTATTGCCTATATAAAAAGCATAGAGGTCATTATTTTTAAGCTAGAAGAGCAATTTCAAGATATAAGCATTCACAAGCACTCAAGCATTCTTTCACAAGAGCATTCAAGAGAAAGTAGAAAGAAAGGTTAAAGTCTTAGAACACCATTAAATTTTTTTTGTAGGTCTTCAATCTCACTTTCATTCAAGATCTAGCATTGTCAAGGATTGATTATTGTTGCCTATGGTGAATCATGATGGATTCTAGGTTGTGGAGATGCAACTAGCCATCATTCCAAGCCTAATTAGTTGTTTCCTAAATTATTTCATTGTCCATTATCACTATACTTTCATCCTAAGGGAGGTATAAATATTATTAGGGCTCATTTTGGTGATTAGGGATTTCTCAAAGTGAGTCATTCATCTTCATCTTTCATTCATGCATCTCATTCTAGCACATTAATAATCTTTAATGCACTTGAGGTTATGATTTATATTCACATTTACATTCAAGATCCATTTTTTCCATCAAGGTTTAATTACTAAAATAGGGGTTTGACTGAGGAAAACCCCCCATAAGAAAATCAACACTATATTATGTTTTGCAGTTCTTTTTACAAATTCATATCTAGAAACTAGATTGGAAAGGAAGGGTAGAGATTGGAGAGCAGATCTAGACCTTGAATTTCCAAAAAAGTAGAATGGGACTAATATGAAAGAAGTGGCATATGAGTCCCACTACAAGAAATTTTCTAGATTTTTAATATCCTTAGTCAACATTTCCATATTTTTGTTCCTACCCAAAAACCCTGATCTAGGACTAAATCACCCAAAATGGCATATGAGTCCCACTAGACATAAGATTCAACATTTTCAATGTTTTAGACCTCCATTAAAGTTGTTATAGGTTTCTAGGTAATTTTTCTTTCCAAACCCTAGCTTGGTGATGAGGCCCTCTTTATTCATTAATGATACCCTAGGGCAACCATTAGTAGATACCTATCCTTCATTCCACCCTTGGATTGGTTTCCTTGAGTGAAACAAGCTTGTGGAATAGGAACTCTATCTCCCTAAAGGTAGGGCCCCCCTATTTCCATTGTTTCATTTTGGTGAACCTACATTTAGAACACTTTATTTCTTATTTGAAGTGTATCATAGTCCTAGATCTAGCTTGCATTAACATTATATTAGGGTTAGCATTTGTTAATTGGCATTCTAGGTCTCTAAATCTTACATTAGTGAAAATGCATATAGGTTGCATTTTTGGAATCTTGCATGATTGAAAATCATATGAAATTTGCATTATCACTTAGCCTAGACATCATACAAACCAAAAAGCATAATTTCACTTGGATTTTTTTAAAATTTGTGCAAAAATCTTCATCTGGGACTCATATTCCCCTTTGTGTGATTTAGTCCCAGTATAGGTGATTTTTTTTTAATTTCTAGGTATTCTGTGGTGACTGCTATTTGAAATTCAAACCTATGATTTTTTTTTTGGGACTCATATGGCCCTCTGAGAAATTTAGTCTTGTCTCAAATTTTAAACTATATTTTCCAACATTGAATTATGTTTTTTTGGGTGTTTTTGTTTGTTACTATTAATCATTTTCAATTTGTAGAGTTTTTGTTGCATTCATTTCATTAGATTTAGCATAGTTGACATTCATTTCAATTTTGGATAGAATTATATTACAATAATTTTCATTTTCAACATTACTTCATTAGATTACATTTGGAATTCCTTAGAAAACAAAAACCAAAAACACCTAAAACTTGATGAACCACTTGGAGAAAGCATAGTTATTTGAATATGCCAAATCTCTTTTTTCAAGTTAACCTAACCATCAAGCCTTTTAGTAGTGATGACTTTGAAATGTTAGATGAATCCCTTGAGGGTTTCATCTCACAAGGTTCATCTTCTAAGGATTGTTATGAAAAACTAAAACCAAGAGAAGTTAACATGATTCAACCTCAACTTATCCTTTACCTAGCTTCACACAAATCTCAAAATCAAAACTGTTAGAACTGAGATGTAGCTCTGATACCATATTAGAATTGGATATGGATGCCAAGATCTTGAGACCAAATGGAAAGCACAAAAAGAGAGAATAAAATGTAACAAGAATAAATTGTATTCTTATCAATATAATTCAATGATATGAGACTGATTGTTTTTACAATGAGAGACCCCTTGGTTATATAGCCAAGGTGAGATGCAATATTTCATAGGATTATGAAAAGTGTCTTAATCATATGACATGGGACAACTAATCACACTTACCTAGGTTCACATGTAGTATTTGTCAAAGGATAAGATAACAACTAACGACAACTAACATCTAGAAAGATTCCTTCTAATGACCTAAGTAAACTTAACATGTGTAAATAAGTCCCCTAATAATGAATGAACTAGGTACAAGACTTTATTTACACCAACACTCCCCCCACCGTTAGTGCAACTTAGGGAGTAGTAGATTATTATGCAAATGACACAAATATGCTATAATGGGTCCCAGATACTAGGCCATGTTAGGTAGCCATGTGTATAAAGGAATTTTTTTTAGATTAATTGAAAATAGCATATTAACTTAATCCATAATCAACAATAATGAACAATAGAAAGCAAGAATAAAAATAACATGAAACAACATCACCTAATCTTCAAGCCTCCATTGGTCTTCTCCATCTTGCTAATAACTTGTATAATTGCCCTCAAAATTGAAGTGCAACTATAACCTATGCCAAAGACAAGAAAAATATTGAAGTAATATATATGCTCAAGTACTCAAAAGCTCTCAAGCATGTTATGTGTAACTTGTGTGTCTAAAATGACTTGAAAGAGGGAATTTTAAAGAATTCCAAATTGAGAATGGATGGATAGGATTAAAATTTGGTGAAGCCCTAAGATCAAAGGCCAAGAATCAATTTCATAAGGAGGATTAGGGTTAAGGAAACATTAGGTCAAAGTTAGGGCAAGCCTTGAAATGAAGGGGTGAGATTTAATTGAAAGAAATTAAATCAATGGTGGAGAAAAAGAGGTAGTTGGAATAATATAAATTATTCAATTTATGGAAGAATGTTGACTTATGAATTAAATAATGGTTTAATTCATAAATGGGAATGAGACAAAAAACAATAAATAATTGTTTAATTATTTATTTGGTGGGATGGAAAGTGGGTTAAATAAATAAATTCATTTAATTGAAGGAAAATGGTAATGTTGGTAGTCAGAAATTTATTTAATTATTAGAGGGAATAAGAACTAATAAGTTATGTATTTAAATAAATAAATGTAATTTATTTATTTAAATAATAATAGAGGAATAATTATGACATTATGATGTGATTAAATAATTGAATTATGTGAGGGAGAAGCATGGTCATCATAGAAAATATGATTTGCAGGTTGAGGCCATTTTTTGTGTCTACATTTTTCCCCTCTTTGACACAATGTAGTTTATCGCATTGTGTCTAAGAACAATTAAAAAATATGCCCCAATTTGAAAGTGAGGAGAGGAAGGATAACGAGGAGGTGGTGGTATTCCCCCTTGAGAGGATAGGATGGTTAAAAGAACATGAGTGTGCTCTCAAAATAGATGAGAAGATGAGAGGATGAAGGAATAAAAGAAATGTTAGCGTGGAAGCTATGGATGTTAGGATGAAAAATGAATACTTTAATATTTTGCTAAGTAACAAAATAGGTGTTGCAAAATCAGCATTGGGCAGTAATATGTGGAAAATGGAAAACAAACACCATGATATGACATAGACCAAGGTGTGCAAGGTCAACCACTTGCAAAAAATAGACAGTCATAGACAAGGAATGTCCTAACTCATACTAAGGGCTAAGTTGCCCTAGTCTTTTTTTCAAGACACACCCAAGACATCAATTAAGGAAAAAAAAAGTCATGAGACATCATTGCACCTCTAAATCCTTCATGGGACATCCTTGAGGTAGCTAGAAACATTACCAAGAGACAAAACAATAAAAAGATAAGACAAAATAGACCAGAAAAATCAACAAGCATTCAATATGTTTGCCAAGATTTGTGTGTTGAAGGTTGATTGTGTCATAGTTTGACAATTTGATGATTTGATAGTCTAACAATATTCACGATTTGACAATGCATGTTGTCAAGAAGGACACATCTTAAAAAGGACAATGACTATGTGATGAATCCTATTGTTGGGAGAGGAAAATGATGTTTTGACGGGATCCAATTCCAAGAAGGACACATCTTGAAGGGGACCATAAAGTGACTAGGTTGGCATTGTGTTGGAAATTTGATGGATGTTTGGCTTGATGACTAACTATGCTATGTTGTCTGTTGGTTTGCGATTTGAATGTTGACATTCAAATGTCTATCTTATTTCTATGTGTGACTATGTTTGACTTATTTGACCAAAATGAAAAACCCTAAAGGACTGACTTAGGTGGCCTTGAGGGCTCATCAATAGATGGCCTTTCCTACGTTGTGCACTTAGAGACCTTGTATTTCGATAGGGATGAACAAACATATTGAAGATGAATTAACATGTTTTGACTTGACCCGACAAACCCCAAGGGACTAAACCTCAGGGGCACATCGACTGATGGCCTTGCCTACGTAGCAAATGTGTAGAGACCTCATAGTTTGATAATTGATAAAGAATAACACGATTGACATGACTAACTTTGACTCTATTTTTGGGATTTGTGATGTTATTTGGATGTTTTTGTGCTTTATTTAGGATGTTTTTTAATTTTTAGGTCTTTTTTCAAGAATTTTTATTATTTTTTAGAATTTTTTTAGGACTTTTTATGATTCTTAGGATTTTTTGAAGACTTTTTATTAATTTTTTAGGACTTTTTGTGATTTTTATGATTTTTTCAAGACTTTTAATGATTTTTATGATTTTTTCAGGACTTTTTCAATTGTCAAGACCATGTGTGATACCCACTATAGTCTCATGATAAAATATTTCCCTTAGTCAAGTTGATGGAAAGGACATGACTGGTATGGATGATAGGCAGTTCACTAGACTTCAATGTCAAAAACTATCGGTCATGGAAAGAAACACCATGATGTCAGGGTGAAAAATTGTGATGAATGTAAAAAAAATGAATGTTTAATATGGACTAAAGTAGATAGAGCGACATTAGATGACAAAGTAATGACTAACTACATATGGCACATGTTTGCCAGGTTTTCACCATGGTAATTATCCAAAGCACTTATTTACTAGGTTTTCACTATTGGATGAATTATTTCTCTTTATTTTTGTCAAATTTTTCATTTTTTTGGTGTCACTAGGATGCTTGTTTTCTAGGTTTTCATCCAAGTGATGATATTTTTGTATTTTTCAATTTGATTTTTTTTTGGTATTTTTAATGGTTGTTGGCTAGACTTTCCAATGCTATGTATATAAATTGCATAAATGAAGACTATTGATTGGGATTGTCAATTGTACACCATTTGGAGTAGCCAAATGATATGCACCAAAACCAAATGACATGGTGATGATGTATGGACCTAGCCAATTGGGCTCAAACTTGCCTATTTTTTCTCTGTCAGACTGATTCTTAGGATTTTGCATGAGAACCAAGTCACCAATGTCAAATTTCTAAGTCATCACTCTTTTGTTGTAGCTTCTACAAAGATGATTTTGATATGCATGTAAGTGGTTCAAGTCATTATGTCTATGCTCATCTAGCATTTCTAATTCATGTAGTCATGATTGTCGATATTCTTCATCAGTGATTAGACCTTTCATAGAGACTTGTAGGGATGGAATTTTGACCTCTATGGGAAAGATGGCTTCGAATCCAAAGATGAGGGAAAATGGAGTGGTGCCAGTGGGAGTACGGATGCTAGTGTGATATGCCCACAAACTAGGATTGAGTTTTATGTGCCAGTCATGGCCAATGTCATTGATAGTCTTCTTAAGAAGTTTGATGATCATTTTATTAGATGCCTCAGCTTGACCATTTTCTTATGGGTAGTAAGACGTGGAGAGTGGTGTAGGATATAGAAGAATTCACAAAGTTCACAGAAATCTTGATTTTTGAAGGGAAGATCATTATCTATGATGATAGATTGTGGGATACCATATTGATAGATGATATAGTTGAGGATAAACTTGGAAATTTGTTTACCGATAATGTAAGTGAGCAGGATGGATTCAATCCACTTAGTAAATCACTTAGTGGTGGTAATGATGAATTTGTGGCCATTGGACAAGGTAGGATGGATCTTTATAATGAGGTTGAGTCCCCATTGTGTGATTGGCCAAGGAGAAGTAATCAATTGAAGTTCATGTGCTAGTGCATGAATCAAGTCACTGTGTATCTGACATTGGTGACACATTCTACAAATTCAAGTGCATCTTTCTCATTGGTCAGCCAGTAATACCCAAGTATTGTTATCTTTTTGGCTAAAGTAGGATCACTCTAATGAGATCCACATTTACCCTCATGTACCTCTCACAAGGCCATTAGTGCTTCATTTATGTTGATACATCAAAGAAGGGAGTTATCAAAGCTACAATGGTAAAGGGTGTCACTGAGGATGGTGTATCTGCTGACTTTTCAGATAAATGAATTTTGTTGGTTATTGGATAGGTTGGGGGGAAGGGTTTGTGACTTGAGGTAGTCATAAATTTCTTGATACCATGGAGAATTAGGACCAACAAGCTTGCAAACCATCTTTGATTCTAGTATGTCATATGCAGGAACCAAAATTTGTTATACCAAAAATTCAAATTGAGGCACATTACTAGGAATGTCCAGGAGAGAGCCAATTGTGGCCATTGAGTCTGCTACCTTATTTTCTATTCTTAGAACTTGCTCAAAAGTCACCATGTGGAAATATGTCTAGAAGTTGTGAACCATTCATTTGTAAGGCATTGATTTCTCATCCTTAGTGTCATAGTCATCGTTGAATTGGTTAATGACCAATTGAGAATCTCCATACACATGAAGTGTTCTAATTTTCCATTTGATGGCCATTATGAGTCTTGTGACAAGTGCCCCATATTTTCACACATTATTTGTACATGGAAAAGCAATGTAGAAGGACTTAGGGATGGAGTCTCCTTGAGGGGTGATAAGAAATATTCCTACCCTTGAGCCATGGTTAGTATGAGATCCATCAAAATATAGCCTCCAAGGTGACTTGTATAGGTGTGTAGGTGTGTCTGCTACTAGTGGATGATTACCTTGTATAGGTGTGTCTGCCACTTGGTCTGCTATCACTTGTCCCTTTATCGCCTTTCTTTCCACATACTAAATATCATACTCACTCAAGATCATTACCCATTTTTCCAGGCAACCTGTCAATGTTGCATGACTTAGGAGATATTTCAAGGGATCAATCTTTGCCACTAAGTTTGTATGGTGTTTCAACATGTAGTGTCTTAATTTCTAAGCAACAAAGACAACTACTAGGCAAGCACATTTGATGGTTGTGTAATTTAGCTCATATCTGACCAATGTCTGACTGATGTGGTATATGGCCCTTTCCTTTTCCTCATGGCCATTTTGTGCCAATAATGCCCATAGTGTTGAAGTTGTTGCAAAAATGTATAGAATCAAAGGTTTCCATTCGATTGGTGGCATTAAAACAATGGTGATAGTAGATAATATTTTATTTGTTGAAAGGCCTCATAACATTTATTTGTCCACACAAAAGGGATAATTATACGTAGAGGATACTGAAATGGATGACAGTTGTTGGCCAATTGTACTATGAAACGTTAGATAGATTTATCCTACCTTGGAATGTCTTGAATTCATTTATCCCTTTTGGAGGAGGCATGTCTAATATGGCTTTCACCTTGGCAGGATCAACTTCAATTCCTCTACAAGAAACAATATACCCCAACAGTTTTCCTAATGTCACACAAAAGACACATTTATTTGGATTCAAGAGGACCTTGTATTATTCTAGTCTCTTGAAAATTTTGTCTAACACCTTCAAGTGGGATTTTCATGTCAAATATCATTCCAAAAGGTCATCTACATAATCTTCCATTATCATGTGCATCATGTCATGGAATATGGTTGTCATGGCTCTCTGATACATGGCACCTACATTCTTAAGACCAAAAGGCATGAAATTCCAATATTATGTGCCCTAAGGACATGTGAATGCTATTTTGTGTTGATCTTCAAGGGCAATATGGATCTGATTATAACCAAAAAAACCATCCATGAGGGACATCTCATATCCTACCATAAGGTCCACTATGATGTCAATGTTTGGCAAGGGAAAGTCATCCTTTGGACATGCTTTATTCAGGTCTAGAAAATTTGTGTAGATGAGGATTTGACCATTTATCTTTGTGATTGGTAAAAGATTTGATATCCATTCAGCATAGTCTATGGATCATATGAATCCCATGTCTAAGAATTTCTTAAGTTCTACTTTGACTAACAAGGCAATATGTGGGTGCATCTTTCGCAACTTTTATTTCATTGGCTTGGCGTCTAAAATTAAGGGAAAATGGTGCAAGACAAGTTTTTGGATCCAACCTAGGCATATTGGCATAAGACCATGCAAATTTGACCTTACGCTCTGAAAAGAGTTTGTGGAACTTAGGTTTTTGTTCCTTTGTCAAAGATGCAGTGAGGAGGACCATCTTAGGATCTTCTACTATAGATATGTTTACTTCCATAGTGTCCTCTATGAGCATGGCCTATTTTTCCTAAGTTACATGGAAAAAGTCTATTCCTCCATCCTTAGGCACCTTTGAGAGGTCTTCACCTTCAAATACGTCATTTATTTTCACTTTTTTATTGTTAGAAGGTGCCTTTCAATTTTGACCTAAAGACGTGTCATTTTTTGCTTTATTTTTATTTTTCATTTTTCTACTAGAGGATAGAGAAATCTCCCCAAATTAAACAACACAATCCAGGTCAATGGAAAATCTAGCCTTGTGGTCTCTACTTGGTATACCCTCACACAGTACCATGAATTATGCAATGACCTCATCATTTTGAAATATGTCCATAACTGGTGGGCCTTGTTGATCCCAATCAATTAGTTGTGGGTAGACTAAGGAAATACCATCATTAGTATTGGTGAATGGTGGGTAGGACATGGAAAGCATGCCAAAAGATTTAGAGAGGGTAAAGATAAAATTGTCATCATCATGCTCTATATCAGATTCTATCAAGTACTCTGCCTTGCTTGATTCACACTCATCAAAAAAGTAAGGAACAAAGGGAGTGGAGTTAGGGTTAGTAGGGTCATGTTGCAATTCAAATGAATTTGAATGATGGTCATTAGGTTTAGTAGGGTAGACGAGTATGTTGAGATTATGGTCAATGGGAGTAGAAGAGGATCTAGACTTGGTGTTGTTTGGTGTCGTGTTAATTTTGAACATTTTCCAAAATCACTCTTCAAATGTAGGCTCTCCTAGTTTGAAGAACAAGTCCTCAAGGAAATCATCACTCAGGGATCACTAGGATCCAAATTCCCATTCATGGGAGTCAGTTTTAGAAAGTGGATCTTCAAGTGTCTTGACACAGTCTGAAGTATTTACTCTTTCGCTAGAAAGTATAGTGGTACTATGATCGCCAGATGCTCATGGTCCTAACCCTAACCCAAGATGTTCAGGTCTTCCTTTAGGTGCTAGAGGTTCTTGCCTTCCTGTCTTGTGCTTGTTGAGGCCACTAATTCCATTGTATCCTTTTTCCTTTATCATTTCATAGCCTTTCCCATATATTTTTATTGGCAAGGGAGTTGGATCCTTTGGTTCCCTATAAATCCAAGATAGCATGTTGTTAGTGTCCTCTTGAATCATTTCACCCCACTTTATGAATATGGTTTTTGGAGGGACTCTAAAAATTTCTTTTGAATCTAACATGAAGCAAGCCTTGCCATAGACCTAGGGAGACTTGGCCATCCTCGTTATGTAATAGGTCATTTTTAGCTTATACTCTACACACCCTTGGTCCTAGATCTTAATACTTGCATTAATTCTTGGGGTGATGGATGATGTGGTGGATGTCATGGAGGTGGTCATGGTTGCCAAAGAAGCAGAAGTGGATGTGGATGTGGGAGGCTTTACAAGTGTTGATGGGTCAAGGAATTTAGAGGATGAAGATGTCGAAGCTTCATGGTTGATAGGCACTTGGCACTTCGAGATACCTCTCAAATTGGTACAATATTGAAATGGGTCAAGGTCTCCATATATGGTAATATCAGTGCCTTCAAAGGGAAACTTCAAACACTAGTGATACATGGAAGGGAAAAATTTCAAGGCATGGATCCAAGGTCGACCAAGTAAAATATTGTATGGAAGTTCTAGATCCAGGACTTGACAAGTGGTATCCACAATGATTGGTTTGATACAAATTGGAAGTGTAATTACGACTTGAGAGGAATGATCTTCATCATCATATGCCTTGATAACAATGCTCTTCGTAGTGTCTACACAAGCATCAGAAAAGCATAGGGCCTTAACCAATTAAAAGGATCATATGTTTAGTCTTGCTTCACCATCTACTAAGACTCATCTAACCTTATGCTTATGGATAAAAACTTCAATGTGAAGGGAATCATTATGATTGGATTTGGATGATGAGTAGTCTTGGTCTAAAAAAGCTATATGGTGGGGAGCAGTAAGATATCCCACCATGTCCTCAAATTGATTGACATCAATGTCTTGGGGAACAAAAGACTCTTGTAATGTTTTGTCAAGTATAGCCTTATGCACTGGGGAAATGCGTAGCAACTCAAGTATAGAAATTTGTGCAGGTGTCTTCTAGAGTTGGTCAATGAGGTTAAAATGTCCTTTTGGCTAGGATTTTTTGGTTAATGGATGGGACTATTATTTTTGGGTGGACGGGCCAGCTATTGTTATCTTTAGTTGTCGGGGAGGAGGAGGGACGACTATGGTGACATTTCCCCCACATGTAGTGACATTGAAATATTTAGGGGAATTTCTAATAGTAACTATGTTGACATGTTCAACAATTGTTCTAATATGATTTATGATAGGTCCACCAGAATATTCATATGCAATATGGGCATGGTTGGCTCGATTATTGTTATTGGCTTTTGGTGTGGAAGGGTTACTAGAACCATATTCCTGCAATGGGTTGTTGTGTATGGTATGGTCTAAATTAGCTAAGAATTTTGGTCAACCTATCTCAATGGTATGATTCTCAATAAGGTCTTGTACTAGATTTTTTTAGTTATTGATAGGAGGGGGTTTTATGTGCTTTTGCTTGATGATAATCACAAAACACATTTTCGTCCCACCAAAATGGTTTAAACTACCCTTGGTCATATGGTTTTGGGTCCTCAAGTGTGATGACACCATTTTGAAGGAGTTTCTTGAGGACTTCTTCAATGGGATCACCCAAGGGGGTGTATGTGTGACTCCTAGGAAATTGTCTAGGTTGTTGGGGCTGCCTTTGATTTTTGTTATTCGGATTACCTTGGTTATTTTGATTTGTCTATACAACATTGGTAGCATAGGTCTTTGTGGTCATCTGCGTATTTTGTGATTGACCCTATTTAAGGGTAAGCACATGACCCATTGCATTATCACAATGCCATCATTGGTGACATGTTTATTCTTAACCCAATATTTGTTCTTGTCGGTGGGTGGACTTGCATTTTTGTTTTTAGGACCATATTTTAATCTTCCCTCAGTAAATAAGGGCTTTCTCAAGTTGGACGCCTCATTTGACTAGGTCTGTGAAGGTTGTACAATAATGAACTCACAAGCCATTTCTCAATGGTCCTAGGAGTGTTTGTACAAACATGTCAACCTTCTCTTTTTCAAGTATGTCTATGTGGTAGAGACTTGCTAGGCCTCTCCATCATTGAAAAAATGGGATAAAAGTTCACCAGTGTCTTCTTGTGTAAGTGTACATAAGCTAGTGATGGAGGTGTTTGTGTCAATGTTATAGGCATAATTTTTCACAAATTTTTCTACAAGTTCATTCCATGTTTTTACCCCTTTCAAAGTGGAGAAAAATTCAAGTGTGGGTCCTATTAGACTCTTTGAGAAGATTATCATCAAGTAAGTGTGTTCATATGCAAAGTCCATATAGTTGGTCATGAATTCTTGAACGTGTTCAATAGGATTTGTCTTTCCCTTTTATTTGGTGAAGTTTGGTGCCACATATCCAAGAGGAAATGGTGGCATGTATAAAGTTGTGTCAAAAGGATGTGGACATAGGTCATGTGACATTGGTGGCCTTTTGTTTGATGTTTGCATGTTTTCCATCTATTTTTGGAGGTCAACCACTTTGGTTGTCAAGGCATCTATTATGGGATTATTGGTTGCATCACACATGGGAGTGATGGGTATCCCTTGAGTCCCCATTGATTGTGATAGCATGTTTGAATTTGAATGTGACATGTGTTGTGAAATGTATGATATGTTTTGGTTTGGTGATTGATGGTATTGCCAATTTTGATGAGGAATGTGTTGTTGCATGTGGATCTGTGATGAATATGTGGGGATGTGCAATCCAACCATATTTGTCAAGATTTGGGGGATCTGGTAACCTTGACTATTTTGGTTCCCAAAGGTATTCATTTGTTGTGTCATTTCAGTGCCTTGTCCATATTGGAAGAATTGTCCATGTGGGATTTTGGTATTTTTTCCTTGTGAGGCATTGATGTTTAGTTGTGATGATGTGTTAACATTTGGTTGGGGACCTCTAATAATAATACATAATTTATTTCCTCCAAAGGGGTTGAATGAGGTTCCAACATAAGGATTTGATGATGATTTCCCTATGGTCATAGATGAAGTGCCAAATATAGGGTTTGAGGAACTTGCCCCCATTGATGTAGATCCAAGTGTAGTTCCAATTGTTTGTGAAGATGTCATTGACATTGTGGGCATGGACTGTGATATTGCTTGTGGCATAGTGGGTGTTCCTCCAATAGATGTCACATTGATTGAGTTGGAGGTGTTTTGACTTATGGTGCTAGTAGATGTAACATTGATGGTGCTTGTAGCAATTTTTGAGGTGACAATAGTGTTATTGTTGGAGGTATTGTTCATGTTTTTTTGAGGTGTCAAGTTTTGTGTCATGTTGTCTAGAGAAGGTCTCATGGTATTGATGCCAAAGCCTCTTGGTAGTTTTTCCCCTTGGTCTAAAAGCATAGCAAGGTATCTATCAACAACGTTCAAGACCAAGTCCTCTACAAATGAAGCTACATCAGGATTTTGGTTTGTAGCCTCTAAATCCTTAGCTAATACTTGTCCATTGTGGTCTCTCTATATGAATGGTTTGAATGGATTTTGAGAGGATGTTGGTAGGTTCATGTTCATGTTGGTAAATAGATCATTAAAAGTCATGTCTTGGTTCATGTCATAAGTGGTGGTGTTGATGTTGGTGTTGAAGTCTTGTCCAAAGGTTTCCATTTGTCTTTTCTTTCATTGAAGCCTAGTTTCCATAAAAGGGAATTTCTCAAATGAGGATGATGATTATGACAACTAGTCTATGTTTTTGGTGTTTTTGTGATAAAGGATGACAATGCAAGGTGATTATGATGTTTTCCTAAGGAAATGATTAATGCAAGATGAAAAAATTTCCAAAGAAAGATGTCAAATGTTAAGGTGACAATGATGACTAGGATGACAAGGTTGATTAATGCAAGGTGATAAAATTGACTAGTTGCAAAATGGGGACTAGGATGATAATGTTGACTAAAAAGATGACTAATGCAATGTCTAGGTGCAAAATGAGGACTAGGGTGAACAATATTTTTTGGACTTTTTTGGATTTTTAGGAATAAAATATGCAAAGTATGGACTAAGATGGATGCAATTTGGAGAAAGGTTTACCTCACCACTCTAAGCTTAATCTATCTCTTAATTTTGGTTATCAAAGGACTTGTCAAAGGGACTAAATGACAAGGTCAAAATGACTAGTGAGTTTTCCTAACTAGATTGTTGAGTTGGAAATTCTCAAAAAAAGGACAATGACTGAAAAGGAGATTGTTGACTAAGTCCCAATATTGCCTACTCTTGAAGGAAATGATTTTGTAAAGTGTGGTGAGGTGTCCTAATCCAAAATCTGCAAAAGATGAAAACCTAATGACAAGTATATGTAGGAAAGGATGATTATGAAGCCTAGGGAATGCAACTAAAATTAACAAGGTTGAACCTATGGAAAAAATGCAAGCTAATGGTTGAATGATGAAATTTTTGAGCAATTTTAGTTCTGGTTTCTGACAGAGACTTCTAGAAAAGATGTTTGACAGCAAGCAAAATTTTTTGGACACAGATTCAGAGTAGCAAATGTATTTTACCAGAGTGAATGCATTGTAGATACTATAAAATGTGGCACATAACAATGAATGTGTTTTAGCAATGCGGAACAAAATGAAAAAAAAATAATTTTCTAATGTTTTGGTAAAAAATATGAATTGTTTGAAGTTGACTATTTGTTTCCAAATTTGTGAGTGTTATTTTTTTTGTTTCAGTATTTAGAAAACACTTGGAAAACATGATATTTGGAATGTGTATCACAAAGAGGACAATCAAAATCCTATGGTTAGGCCAAGACAATATCTACTAGATTCCACATGGATTTCCCCAGCTGCATATCCTTAGCATGTGAATCTAGAAGATTGGTTGCATGGGCTCCCCCTTATAGTGCCTTTGCTTCTCAAGCCAACCAAGCTTCCAACCCCTATAAAACTCCCAATGAAGGATGATCACCTCTACGAAATATTGCAAAGATGCAGATGCCTTCACAATGTATGTTGTTGTGCTAGTAGATAGAGGGTTTTTGGCTACTACATAAAATTATTTAGTTCGGGACCCTCGTTCGAGTGGCCATACATGAGGCAAAAGATTAATCTCCATTTAGGAGGCACTCTAGCCTGAAGAGGTTACACTCAACAGGGTTTTTGGGAGTGCTACTTTGTCCATATGACACATATGCACTCGTAATCCTAGGCTTTCCATTAGGATTCACATTTATATACCAGTTGGGGGTAGCTCAGCCAAAGAGCATCATTGTCAGTCTGAGTCACCTTGGGGTGAGCACTTTTTCCTACCAAGGGAATCCCAATTTCCTAGAGTAAATAATAGTTTCTCTTGCACTCAGGATCACACAAGTGTGCAAGGGGAGAGAATACTTTTATTAAATCAAAGGTTACACAAGTTGAAATCATTTGTTCATTTTAATATCCAAATTGAAGTGTGAGGAAAACACATCAAACACTTTGTGTATTTTAATCCAAGGTTATGATTTCAACTCAAGCACACAAGTTCTTTTTAGGCCCACTAATCCTTCTATGTGAAAAAAATCACTCAAGATAAATTAAAACTAAAGCAAGAGCCCTGCAAAATCATGATTAGTAGTTTTGAGTCTCCAATCTTTGAAAAAAAAAAGTGGATGGTGCAAATATTGAATCATGGACATTTGAACCTACAAAAAAAAGTCAAAGATTAGCCCATGATCAACAATTAAATTAAAAAGAAACTAACACTTAATAAAAGTTAATGGACCAAATTAATCTAAAAAGGAAAAACTAATTCTAAATTAAATGAAAATATCTAAAGCTAGGTAAATTGAAAAAAAATGTAAATCTATTAATCTAATGTCTAAATTTAAAAGCTAATTAGGCTAAAGTCTACAAAATCTACAATTTAATTAAAAATCTAAATTAAAAACCTAAAATCTATTTAAAAATATAATTAAAAATATGATTAAAAATATAAAAAGCTAATTAAAATTTAAATCTAATCTTAAAAAAAAACTCTAGATTAAAATCTAACTTAATTTTTTTTTAACTAAAATCTTAAAAAAAAAGACAAAATAAAATTTAAAAATCTAAATTTAAAAAATAATGAAAATTTAAAATCTAACTAAAATCTAAAAGCGAAAAACTAAAAGTCGTGAACTGAAAACTAAAAAGTAAAATTACATTAAATGAAGACTAAAAAATTAAAGCCATTTTAAATTAAAACTAAAACTAAAAAGTAAAGTTTAAAAGGAAAATCTAAAAATCACTCCTTTTAAGTGACAAACTCTAATAGAGAGTGCTTTATTGATAAGAAGATAAAAAGTGGACTCTTGGGGCGTTGTAGGTTGAAGTTGATGGAAAGCCTTTAGTTGATGTTGAAGCTCACGAAATACATGCTGCTTTGTTGTGTACAACCTATTTATAAGGGATGCTTAGCTGTAGACATGAAAAATTAGCACCATGCACTTAATTAATTCATAGTCATTCAATCATTAAATAAGTTCACCTTCATCCATTCATCGTAAATTAAATTCATTAAATTCAATCTCCTAAGGTTGTTCATTTTAAATTAAATAAATCAAACATCAACCATTTAATTAAATAAACAAAATTTTATTTAATTGAAATCCAAGTCATATTTCTCCCTCTTGATTTAAATAAATCAAAATATTTAAGTCAAAAGGGTCAAAATCAACTAATCATCATTTAAGCTAATCTAATCCTGATTAAACTAACCTAACCACCCATCACATCCTCTAGCTTTTCCCACTTGCACCAATAAATCATTTTAACTTATTTATAAATTCATCATTTTCTTTCAAGTTGGCAGAAAAATGAAATATTCCCTCAAGTTTGTATATGATGACAAGTTGACTTGTCCCTTCCAACATTGCAATAACTTCTCTCTTACATGTCCCCCTCTCAACATTTAATTCACAAATTCAAATTTGAATTTCCCCCTCTTGGACACATTGGCCAAAACTTGCACATTCCTCAACCTATGACAAGTTGACAAGTGGTCTCATCTCATTGGTCCAATCTTTATCCCACATTGCTCTATTTTGAGCTCTCTTCCAATTTGAAAATCTATAAATAAAGGGTTGATTCTTCATCAAATCATCTACACTCTCATACAAAGTTACTCTCTTGAATTGAGAACTATTTTTTCTCTTCACCATTACATTTCATCATTTGAGTTTTAGCAAGGATTGGGAAAGAGTCATTGGCACATTTGACACCAATCCAATATGGAATAGGTACTTTTTCTTTCTTTTGGAATGTCTTTTGATCCCTCTTGTTATTTGTTAAATTTCTTGAGCATTGACATTGTTATTTCATAGAGGTATTCATAGATTTGCATGTGTAAACTAACCTCACTAATGAGTGTTTGAGATGGTTCATTTGCAAATTTATAGTACTTCATATTGGCGCTAGAAGGAGGGCATTAATATGATCTATTTATGTTCATCTCTATTTATTTAAGCATTAGAATAGAAACAAAAAGTGCTACAAAGTCAGTTCTCAGGGCGAAATTACTTTGCACTCATCTAAGTCTTATTTAAAAACAATTTTTTCTTTATTACTTAACGTAGGTCGCTATATTCATTATTAAGAGATGGGTGTTGGCATGATTAAATTTTTCCTTTGAGAGGTTGGATTATAGGAACCCAAGATTCTATGATGAATGTTATGTTTTTTGAGAGTTCATAATCAGTTTCTTTATTTAGGGGATGTGGGACTATTGTTCGAACCACATAAGCTGTGTTTTTTTTACTACCCATACAATGCTTATGCATAGAGCCTCTCAAATAAAAAATAATTGCAAACTAAATCAAACAGAGACAACAAGGACCTCAAATCATTGCAAAATCTTTGCTCTAAATAACTTCTAAGTTGTATGCATGTTGCTATTCTATTTGTGTTTGCAGATTTAATTCAAGGTAGTAAAGGCACAACACTCACTCAATTCTTAGAACTCGCTCATTCACTGTGGACCATTCTGTTTGAAGCGAAGTGTGCAATTTCTCATAACTAGACCTGCATGTTATCTCACATTGATTAAATTTTATTGTTGCATTGTTTTTTCATGTGTCTATCTGCATTGTTGAGATCCAAGTGTAACTAACAAAGGTTAAAATTCATTGTTAAAGGCACTGAAAATGGTCATGAAAAATTATCTTGGAGAATATCTTAGAGAACATTGACAAATTATCTCTATTTTTACAACAGTCATGACATGGTATATTTATATCCAACATCTAATTAATGTTTCTTTCCTCTGTTTTCTAAAACCTGAAAAGAAACAAAAAAATATTGATCTATTTTTCTACTAAAATGCAAGTCAACTATGCTTTAATTCATGGTCTAAGGTAGGCAGCAATTAGCTACTTTCTTGAATAGGAAACTGTGTGGATCACCAACTGCCTTATTCACAGTGTAATATAGAATCCTTTTAGTGCAACTCCCCAAGGCTTCATAGTAATCAAAAGGATGTACTGGAAGCAGTGGTCTCATGTAAGGTTGAAGAGTGCCATTATTAGTGCTAGGGGATGGTTTTCATAAGATGGTGTCAAGGTTGGGAGACTCCAATTGAGGCAATGTCTTTTTGCATTAAATCTCTACTTTTTTTTTTTTTTGTATTCGCATTTTTCCATCTTTCACATACTTAAATTGAATGCAAGTTCAAGGAATGCTATATCCAGTATCATTCAATATTATATTAATTTGTATATGCTATATCTTTTGTTATCCATAGCTTGTGTAGGTGAGAAATACCAAAACGCGTTTAATGTTTCACTTCTCAAATTTCATTGATTTTGCATTATGTTGATGTATGTCCTTTCACAAATTAATTATATCCTATATGCTACCAACTCTGAAAAAAGATTTTATAGATCTCGAAATCAAAACATGTCTTTACTTCTATTTATTATGACTGATAGAACTGATGACCTTAGATAGGATAGGTTGTAATATTTGACGAATGCAATCATTGGAAGAGACAACTTTAGGAGCCTCTTGTGAGTTGTAATCAAGAGGATTTTGAATCCAAATCCATCGAACTATTTAGGAGTAAATTAGGCTAGCATCTTTTACTATTGTCCGACCTTGTTAAATGTTCTTTACTTTTAAAAGGGTTTGTAAATTATTTTATTTTATTTTTAATGCCTTTGCATCTTACAATATTATCTTGCTAGAAAAAAAATTTAAGGATTATTGATTAGATATTGTCTTTAAATTTTGTTGAAAGAACATATGTTAAAATTGATTTTCTTCTAGACGATTTTTATTTTCTGAATTGTCTCTTGAACAATTAATTCTCTTGCATTTTTTTTTATCTTATAGGGATTTTTTTTACACAACAAACATACAAGAAGAAAACTTTGAAGAATCTTGGAGTTGAAGGATAACGAAGGACAACAAAGGTACAAGGGAAACAAAGGAAACAAAAGGAAAGCGAAGGTGAAAACGAAGGAGAACAAAGAAAAGCGAAGAAGGAAAACAAAGGAAAATCAACCATGAGGATGATATTTTGAAAGATCAAAGTGTTTTTAAACACTTTAAGTGTTTTTAAACACTTTAAGTGTTTTTTTAAACACTTCTTCAATAAATTGTTATCTTTTCTTTTTTAGGACACTAATTTTTGTTTGAATTTAAAAAGAATCTTTCCATTTTTTTTTGCAAAGGCTAAAATGAACATTAGGAATGCAACTTGCTATATTTTGTTTCTTGGATTAACAATTGAACAAATTATCTCTCACTCATCTTTTGGTTATTAAAAATAACTCACATTTTTCTTTGTGGATTTAAAATAACAAGTGCAACTTTATTTTTTTTGAAAGCTTACTTAAACTAAAGGCATTGAAAAAGGACGTATGCACTTCTCTCATGCTTTATAGAAATCTTGAGAATCAAAAGGCCTTTTTCATGACTTTAGGATGAGATAAAGGAATCACCTCCAAACTTTTATTTGGATTTAAAATTGAACAAGATCTTGTGCAAGTGTGAGTGGTGGCATTATTGCATATATTATCTATCTTTGTTGCATTCAAAGATTGATCGAGTTATGGATTTTGTCTTCACTTGCTTTTGTTTATCCTAGAGGGCTTGCCTTGGGGAAAACGTACTCACCCAAGGGAATGACTCAACCGGTAACACTCTAAGCCAAGAGTATTTCCAACTAGGATATAAATGTGGGTATTGGAGTATACGCCAGTATCATGCAGTTGATTCCAACAAGATGGATCTAAAAGGGGATTCTTTCCATATGGGTCAATCTCCATGAATGGAAAATCCTTATTAAAACCCATGTGCTAGAATTTTCCAAAATCTTTTAATCTATTTGTTGGTGTAAAAATGGTCATTTTGAAGCCGCCCCACACTTTTACAGTCTTTTAGTAGAAATGGAAAACATGCCATGGGAGTTTCATGGGTGTTGATGCTTGGCTGCCCCGTATAAGTGGGGGAGCCAGTGGGGTCAAGCATCTAACCATTCACTAAAGATAAGCATAGCTAGACTTGTCCAAGTGGGAATCCAACAAATATTGTCTTTCACATCCATAGGGTTGTACTCATTCTTGGGTTAAAAAATGCATTGCTTAATCAAAAAAATCTTGAAAACAAACACTTAACATCATTATTCAAATTTCAAACCCTTTTGGAGACAAATACAATTGACTCAATCCATATGTTATTGCTTTCCCTTGGGATTTATATACTTAGAGGTTTCTAAACATTGGATTACATCTCAATTTTTCTACTTAAGTAAACAATAGGAAAACCCTTTCCTTGAGTTCATCAAATTTCCACATAACATACTTTGTGGGGATTGAAGAAATTAAGACATTGGACATCTTAGTTTGAAACTTAATCAAAGAAATTGTTTTTGGTAAAATGAAGCCATCAAGCAAAGCTAAGAAAAATGAACTTTCATGTGTGTTGAAGCCTCACGATTCTTGAAAAAGTCCAAAGTGAAGGTCATTGGTTGGAAATCCAAAATTCTATGTCCAAATTAAATGATTATTTGGTTATAAAGGTCTCTAGGAAGCATTTGCATGTTCTTCAATACCTAGGTCTAGGCAAACAAAGTATCTTTTTTAGGTTCATCTTACGATCAGAGAAAATCAAAATATTTTCCATCCATCCTTCACCCATCAAAACAAAAATCATCTCACCATCACCTTTTGAAGAAATCTTGAAATCATCCTTAATACTAGGTTTTTTGGAAAAATCAAAATCATCAAAATCATTGAGACTAAATCCTTGAAAACTTTATCAAAATCACCTTTGGCTAGGTATGTGTAGATGCATCCTTTTGGATATGCTTAGTCAAAGTTATGAAAATAATCTTGTTTAGCTTAGTATAAGTAGATGAATCCTTCTTCATATGCTTAGTAAAACTATCATCTTGTTTGAATAGGTGTGGGTAGACGCATCCTTCTCCCCACACATATTCAAATTATCATCCTTTGAACAAATCTATCCCTTAGATAATCATCCAACATCTTAGGGTCTTTTTGTTTAAAATAAAAAGAAATCAAAATCAAAATCAAGGAATAATCCCAAATTCAAAATCAAATCAAAATAAAAAATCTGAAACATATCTGAAAGTCCTACAAGCCTAGTATCTCCTTCAAGATTTATCAAAAATCTAAAACATTTGCATCATCCATCGTTTGCATCATCATCATATCAACTTTCGATCCTCAAAATATCCTAAAATTTTGTACTTTAGGGCATAAAATAAAGATCATTCCAAAGAATCAAGAGATTCATCTCCCATTCTTAAAAAATTGATCCTTGTTTTATGGTTCAAACTAGATCTTAGTACAAGAAAAGCATGGCAGCCAACAAAGAAACACCCACTTCAAGTGATTTAAGTCAAAACGCTCCTGAAATGAATCCCATTGGGTTTGGAAATCTCACAGTTGACCATCCAAAATCATCAAAAACCCACAAGAAGAAGCCCAAGGAGAAGACCTCACCTTTGGAATCTCTCATGATGAAATAACTAAAATGCTTCAAAATCTGGAAAACGATAAGATTGTCAATATCATGATGAGGCTTAACTCTTCATTATACATGCTTGAACTAGCAAAGCAAGGGGCCAAATTGCCATTGGATTTTGACATGAGTACCATAGTGGAGACATCTTTTCCTCCAATCTCATCCACCATTCCCATATCATCCACACCCCTATCCCAAAACATCACCCAAAACATTCCGCAAATCACAACATCTTTTGCTACAACCCAACCTAATGTTAATAAGGGAAATGCATTTCTAAAATACTATTCAAACACACCCCCTTGTCAACAATCAAGATGTAGATGCAAATAACATCTTGGAACAAAACATACCTAAAAACCCATTACATAAGAATGTTCCTTTCACTTTCCATCATGATCCATCATCATCATTTTTTCATGCCACACCTCAAACTTCTCTGCTCACAAATTCGCAAGAGGGGGGAGATATGTTCAAACCAGCAAGCATATTTGACACCACAAAATTTTCACAAGAACTCGCACCCCTCACCTTTCCACCTCTTCCACCATTTCCATTATCATCCACACCACTTCTTGGCTTAGGAATTCCCCCTTACCAACTATCAACCAAACCAACATCCCAAATATCAATCAAAGTATTATGCCAAACGCTCAAAATTTGTCATTGACATTGTAACAACAGATAAAAAATGCATAAGCAATTGCAACATCATAAAACACCCCCATAAGATCACAAAACATGGTATCTCAAGGTCCAATCACATCAATAGCACCACTTATCACTCAAACCACCACATCAATAATACCATCTACCACTCAAATCATTAACACAACATCACCATTCACCACCACCACAAATGCCATTCTGAATCCACCACCACCCCTAGCACCACCTTCCACCACATCAAGCCAATACAATGTGGCATTACAAGATTCTTTTCAAAGGGAATTCTAACAAGTGCAAAAAAAAGTCGTACACCTAGCTATTCAGCAAGCTGCTCAAGCTATGCAAGCTGCCAATGCTACACAAGCCGCATTACAAGCACAATAAGCTGCACAAGCCCAAACATTATTGCAGCAACAAAAACAAGCTACTCAAGAAGTTCAAGCCACTCAAGCAGTCCAAGCTACATTGCAAGAACAAAAGGATGCTCAAGCAAAAAAATTATTAAAACAACAAGCGGCATAAGCACAATCACAACTTCTTGCACAAAGACAAGTAGTGCAATTGCAAGCATATCAACAAGCAATTAAAGAATATCAAGAGTAGCAAGAAGCATCCAAATTAGCATACCAACAACAAGTGTTGTTGGAACAAGAACAAGCACAACAAGAAGCACAAATCTTAGCACAACAACAACAAGATCAACAATAGGCATTGTTCATACAAAAGAAAGTGGAAGCCTACCTAGCTCAACATAACACACAGATACCATCAAACAACACACCAACCAACCCACCCATCCAACCCATGATTGAAACACCCCAAAACACTTTCATCCCACCCCTTGATCTGCAAAATTATGTGACGTCACAAATCAAGTTTCTCTTGCAACAAGTGCTCGATCTTCAATCAGGGCGAACAATGAAGACACTAAGCAACTTTTGTCTATATCCATTTGATAGGAGCCTAGTAATGAAACCATTCCCCAAGGGATTTGATAGCCTCAAGTTTTACAAATATCATGGGATGTGAAACCCTAAAGATCACATCAAGGAATTCCAAGTTCATTGCATGGAAGTCACATATGACGATACTTATTTGATGTGGCTATTTCCTAGGAGTTTGGTTGGGCACACTATGTATGGTTTTCTCACCTACCTTCAAGCATTAGACCATTTGGGTATGTGCAGGATCATGATGGGCCAAAAAATGGCAATATTATGGGTATTTGTAGGGTATGTGGCTGACGACCTTTTTTACCCAAAATTGATGAAATAAAAAGAGTTTTTAGAGGGTATTGTCAAATTTCTGCCAATATAAATTATGCTTTAATTTGAATTTAATAAATAATTATTACTTATTTTCTATTAGAATTACAACTAAAGTCGTGATCGATAGACTAATTGAAAAACATCTATAACTTTCAAACGGTATCACATTTTTTGAATTTAAAACATGCGTCACATTCTATGCTTCACATAATATAGGATTAAAAAAAGAAAAATTAAATTTCATGAATTTTTGACCAAGTTAAGGTGGTCAGATAGACGAGTTTTATATTTTTAAAAGTTGTAATAAAAAATTCATAATTAATAATTTACTTGGAAAAAAATTACAAAAAAATATGCATCACATCCGGACATGAGTCCTCTACTTATATATAAAATCTTATAAAAAGTATTATTATTTTATTATTGTTAGGGTGGTTAGGCGGACACCCACTTCTTATTTTCCCTAAAATTTAAATTACTCATTGAAATTTCAAATTTTCACCAAATAGATTTTATTTATTTTTAAATAAACCTATTAGTTTAGAAACTACATTAAATTTTCTAAAGATTCTATTCTTACATATTTTTGAAATAATATAGATAACTTATTCAATTTCTTACGTCAAGTTTCCTAACACTGATTTTTTTGAATTTTTTGCCACTTAAGGGCCTATTTTTTCCATGATGATCCTGCACATACCCATTCCAAGAAATTATAGATGCATTCATTAAAAATTATGCATGCAACATTGCAATGGATGTTAGTCTAGAAGAACTCTCAGCTTTGAAACAAGGAAAGGGTGAATCTTTCACTTCATTCCTACAACGATGGCAATCCAAGGCCAATTGGAGCAAAATGGACCATGCCAAAAGAACAACAAGTTTGCACAATCATCTCTGACCTTGACGACCTCTTGGAATTCTACCTCAAGGTTCAAGGGATAACCACATATGATCAATTGATCCCCAAGGTGCTCAACATTGAATGAGCCCTTATGACTCAACCAACGGGATAAACTTCATACCTTGAACAACAAAACAATCACCCACCATCCAATTACAATGGTAAACCTCACACATGGGAAAGGAAAAAAAAATTACTAATGATGGTGTCATCGATACCAAGGTGGTCATTAGTGCTCCTCACCAAAATATACCCATGCTGCAAATCCAATTTCAACACCAAAACAATCATCACACAATACAACAACCACACAACAATTTGACAATCAACAATCTCAATGACTAAAGAAGACCACCCTAGTGCAACAAGAATTATCCCAAGTGAAAGTACACCACTTTGGGGGTACCACTTGAAGACATCATGAAAAAGTTGATAGACAAAAAACTCATTCAGGCTCCTACCTTTGAAAATAACCGAGAACTCGCCGTGAAACCTCCTTGGTATAATGAGAATCAACTTTGTGAATTCCATAAAATTAAAGGCCATACCAAAAATAGTTGTATGATACTAAAAGAACATCATTCAAGATCTCATCGATAAAAGAATCATAAACATGGAAAAACCTACAAGAAATTAGGATCTTAAGATATATACAAATCTGATGCCGAATCATGGCAACAAAGGGAATAAAAATGATAAAGGGAAAGGAACCCACTCAAATGTAAATTATGTGTATGAATTTTTTTTTGCCTCCCTAGATAAATACTCCACAGTCATCACCATCAAAGGCACCCACGCTGATTGTGGAGTCACCACAAGAGGCAAAAAAGTTACCATCACAGGATCATCCCAAAAAAATAGAGCCCCTACACCTAGACCTGTCCCTAATGGCTACAATGTCCTAGATCAACTCAAGAGAATGCCAACACAAATCTCCTTCATGGAGTTGTTAAAAATCTCTTCTATCCATAGGAAAATCCTTGAAGAAGTGTTGGCCTCATCCATTATCCCCACAGATCTTGATGTAGAGTAATTCCAAGCTATGGTCAAAAACATCATTATGCCTAATCTTCTCACATTATCTAACCAGGATTTCCCCACTCAAGCATCTCACAACCGTGTGCTTCACTTAGAAGTCATAGTACATAAGAGAAAAGTCAAAAGGGTCTTGGTGGATGGAGGTGCAGGTTTAAATATTTGTTCTCTTAACCTCATCAAACAAGTGAAAATTTGAGAGGACTCTATTGACAAAGGAAAAGGCATCACAATAAGAGCATATGAAAATCAAGAAGGAGTGTCCCAAGGAACAATGAAACTCCCTATTCAAGTAGGGCCAGCTCTCATGGAAACCACTTGTTAGGTCTTTGACCTTGACCTACCATATAACATCCTTTTGGGATGTCCATGGATTTATACAATGAAGGCAATAGTGTCTACTTTCCATCAGTGTGTGAAATTCACACATGAGAGACAAAAATCATAGAGATCCTGAACCTTTCTCATACTACAAAAATCTTGAAGCAAAGTATTACAAAATCCCCCAAGTACCAAAAAATGATGAGAGCCCAACCACGTCGTACATCGATCTTGCCACCCTCACATCCACCTTTGTGATAAAGACACCCATGACTCCCACCATTCCCACCATTTTTGAAATTAAGCTTATCATCTAGGATGATTGTTGTGGAAGCTAAAAGCTCCCTAAAAATACTTTTTTGGTAGGAGAGTTACCACAATCTCCTAGATCATGGAGACGTCCACAAGAAAATCAAGCTTCCACATCACAAAGGTCTCTGAAGACTATCCTGAATTCACAAGCTGGGGAGACCTTGGCTAGGAGGTTATTGAGGAAGATCCATCACATATGCTATATCAAGATGAAAGACCAACAACTAATTTACCAATGGATGAAAGAAGAAAGGGTCTACAAATGATGCTCAAAATGGGCTATGACAAAAATCAAAGACTAGGAAAAAATGACAATGGGCTCATAATACCTATCATGGCAGAGACACGATTGATAAAAAACCTTGGCCTTGGATGTACCCCTTTGATTATAACCATATGTGGCCAAATTCCTTCAGTTAGAATGGTTAATATTCCTCCTTATCCAATTGCAGCACTAGTATGCTTACCAATATCCACAGGTAGAGACATTCATAACTTTATAATTGACATTTATAATAGTATCAATGATGAGGATACCATGACCAATCTACCTAGGTTATTTGAGGATACCGCCTTGTGCATGATTAGAACCCTCTCATTTGAAACATACCATCAAAATTATGAGATCCATTTAGTATATCCCCAACTCATCGATTATGACCAATAGGGACCACTAGTTATTGATACATTCAAAAACAATGAGGCACTCTCAGAATTCATGGGGCTGTGGGATAACATTCCAAAGGGGGAGCATAAAGTAGGGTTTATAATAGAGTTGGACACACATGCCTATTATGGGGAAACAATTGAATCCCTTAGTCATAAAAGTGAGAAATTGAGAATAATATCCAAGTCTTTGAGTGGAAACCACACTGTGGCACTCTTTGAACAGAAAAAAAGTAAAAAGAAAAGACACATCCAATGGTGAAAACCTCTCTGACGCACCTGAGGATGGGTGATTCAATCTTCCTTTAAGAGCTCTTCATCAGGAAAAGTCAACAGTCTTGGTAGAAAAATGCAATCTGGTCAACCTAGGAATAGAGGAGACCCCACATATCACATTTTACGCAGAGTCAGTATTATTAGAAGAACAAGAGCTCCTAGTAGCCTTCCTAAGGGAAAGACAAATAAACTTTGCATAGAGTTATGCTAACATGCCAGGCCTTGATCCAGAGACCATGGTCCACCACTTAGCAGTATATCCAAAAGCAAAGCCTATTAGACAAAAGCTTTAGAAAATGCATCCTTAGATCACCTTATTGGTCAAAATGGAGCTAAAAAAGTTGTTAGATGCAGGATTCATCCAACCGATAGATTATCCAGAATGGGTATCAAACATGGTACCTATTTCAAAACCTGATGGAGCCATTAGAATTTGTACAAACTTCAGAGATTTGAACAAAGAATGTTAGAAAGGTGACTTTCCACTTCCAAATATTGACATGATAGTAGATATGATAGTAGGACATGAGATGGTATCACTAATGGATGGATTTTTAGGATAGAATCAAATCATGATAGCAAAAGAGGATCAACATAAGACAACTTTCACTTGTCCATGGGGGACTTAATGCTAGAACATGATGCCATTCGGCCTAAAGAATGCAGGAGCAACATACCAAAGGGCCGTGACATTGATATTCCACGACAATGATCCATAAAACGGTTGAAGACTATGTCAATGAAATCCTAGCTAAATCCAGAAAAAGAATAGATCACATAGCAACCTTAAGTGCTATTTTTGATAGATTGGAAGAGTACAAAGTCAGACTAAATCCAAAAAATTGTGTCTTCGGCATACAATAGGTAAATTTCTAGGATATATAGTTTCCATCAGGGGTATCGAGGTGGATCTAGCAAAGGTGAAATAAATCCTCGAAATGGAAGAACCAAAGACATTAAAACAATTAAGAGGCCTCCAAGGAAGACTTCAATCCATTTGAAGATTTATAATGCAATTGATGGATAAAAATAACCCATATTCTTACCTACTCCACAAGGGAGTAGCATACAAATGGGATGCCAAGTGTGAAGAGGCATTTAAAAAAATAAAAGAATATCTACTAACACCACTAGTCTTAATGCCACCCATCCCAAAGAAACCATTGATCTTATACGTATTAGCAACAATAGTAGCCCTTGGAGCTCTCCTAGCTTAGCATGATGAAAATGGAATGGAACTAGCTATCTACTATATCAGCCGAACAATGGTTGGGCATGAGCTAAACTATTCGTTCATCAAGAAAACATGCCTCGCAGTAGTGTTTTCATCACAAAAATTTAGACATTACATATTGGCACACAAGATAAAGCTCATCACCAAAATTGACCCCCTCAAATATTTAATATCAAAGGAAATTCTCACAAGAATGGCCAAATGGGTGATGATATAGTTAGAGTACAACATTGAGTATGTCAAGTCGAAAGTAATCAAGGGTCAAGTTATTGTAGATCAACTGGTAGAGGTACCAATATTCAAAAAACCCTCTCATCTTAGAATTTCCTGATGAATCAATTTTAAATCTCAATATAGCTAACCATTGGAAACTATACTTTGATGGTTCATACACACAACATGTATCAGGGGCTGGCATATTCTTTGTCACTCCATAGGTGGATTGCATACCGAGGTCTTATAAATTGGCATTTCCTTGCACTAATAATATTACAGAATACGAGGCCTTAACCATAGATCTTAGAATAGCAGTGCAGTGGAATATCATAGCTCTCAGGGTATATGGGGATTCTCAATTAATCATAAATCAAGTGAATAATGAATACCAAATCAAGGATGACAAGCTCACTCCATACAAGTAATTGGTGGAGACTCTAAAATAATCCTTCATCGAAATCACATTTGAGCAGATTCCTAGAGCCAACAACAAAGTAGCATATGCCATGGAAATAATTGGGTCCCTATTGGACGTCCCCATCAATGTTCCAAAATATGAATTCCTAATAGAGCAGCTTCTTGTGCCTGCATTCAAGGTACTAGAATCAGAATACATGTGTGAAATCATTGGTCTTGGTGATCCTTGGTACCATGACATCTATACATACCTTCACATAGGAGTCATACCTGTTGATTTACCCTCAAACTTAAAGTGAACCTTCATAAAAAAGGTATCTAGATTCGTCATCCTAGGAGATACTCTATATCATAGGAGCATATAAGGAACCCTACTATGCTGCTTAAATGTTGAGGAGGAATTAACCACTCTAACTGAATTACATAATGGTATTTGTGGTTCAAATTTGAGTGGAAAGACTATAGCTAAGAAACTGTTGGGGATGGGGTATTATTGGCCCACAATGGAAAGGGAAGCACATGATTATGCTAGAAAGTGTCTACAATGTTAGTAGCATGGGGACCTCATCCATGCTCTAGCTCAAGAGCTTCATCTTATTATCACACCATGGCCCTTTTCACAATAGGGCCTTGATCTCATTGGAAATATAATGCCCACTTCATCTAATGGCCACAAATTCATCATAACCACAATAGAGTAATTTACTAAGTGGGTGGAAGCCATACCCATAACATACATAACTAGGAAGCAAATCTCAAAGTTTATCTTGAACTACCTCATTTTTCATTACGGTGTCCCACAAGCCATTATCTTAGATAATGGGACACCATTCAAGAATCAAGAGGTTTGTGACTTATGCAAGAAATTTAAAATCTAGCATCGCTACTCTACCTGTACTATCCCCAAGGAAATGGCCAAGTAGAAGCTACAAACAATACTATTCTAAAAATCCTCAAGAAAATAGTGAATGACATAGGTCGTGACTAGCATCTATAGCTTAATCCTGCCTTCTAGGCCTATCAAACCAATATCCACACACCCAACGGTGCCACCCCATTCTCCTTGGTTTATGGATCCAAAGCAGTACTCCCTATCAAGATTGATCTCCCATCCCTTAGGATGTCACTACAAAACCTCATCACATATCAAGATTATCGAGTGTCAAGACTGAATGAGCTGGAGCTACTAGATGAGCAATGAATAGATGCTTTGAATCATTTACAAGTCTATCAAAATAGACTCAAAAGGAGCTTCACTAAGAAAATCAGAAGTAGGACATTCCAAGTTGGAGAACTGGTCCTAAAGGAAAATCAGAAAAATGTCCCAAACCCAAGTAGAAAAGGAAAATTTGAACCCAATTGGCTGGGACCATTTGTTATCACAAAAATTTATAAGTTAGGGGCATATCAATTATCAACACCTGAAGGGGAACCTCTGCAGGAGCCCATGAATAGCTCTCATCTCAAAAAGTTTTATGCCTAAATCTTTCAAGATATAGAACCAAAAATCCAAAAAAATAGAAAATGTTTTGAAAAAATGGTTACTTTGGCAAAAAACCTGGCAAACAGGTGTCTAGGTAACAACAAAAAAATTAGAAAAGCAAAAAATCCAAAAAAAATCAAAAAAGGATAAAAAATAGTAAAGAGAAGAAAAAAATTGTCCTTTAGTGAAAACCACTTTGGTGGCACTTTGGGCAAGTACCTTGGTGAAAACATGGAAAATAGGCACCTTGTGTAAATAAGCACTTTCCATCCACTAGGATCTTTACGACTTGTTTTGTATCATCCATCCATTTCGCTTCTATCATCCATCATATTCAGATCTACATCACTCATCCACTCAAATCCGCACCATAGCTTGGTCTTCTTTTTGTATCATGATCCCTCCTAGTACTACTCGGCCCATCCTCAAGGTCAGTTTTTCCTTCCTTTATCGAAGTAGTCTATTGTACCACATTGGGGGCATGTTCTCATTGGATCAGATTTGTGTATATTCTTAAAGTCCTAAATATCAAAAAATCCAAAAAACATCAAAAAAATAGAAAATCCAAAAACATCAAAACATCAAAAAATCCAAAAATATCAAAGCATATCAAAATCCCAAAAACATGTCAAAACGTTAGTCAAAAAATCAAAAACAAAGTTGTCTTGTTGAACTACATCATCTCTGAGCTTGAACATAGGCAAGGTTGATCTTTGATCATCCCCCCAGACACTTAGGTCAATCCTTTAGGAGTCTATCGTAATAAACTGACATCTCATCTATATCATCATCTATAAATCAGTCAAGTCATTAGTCGAACTATGTGGTCTCTATGTGTATAACGTAGGAAAGGCTAATCTATTGATCAATCTCTGAGGCCCCTAGGATACATCCTTAGGTTAGTCTCTTGGTAAAAATCTCAGAAAACCCCAAAAACATTGGAAAATCAAAACTCAAAACTTTTGAAAATCTCGAAAAACACAAAAAATAGCCTCAAAACATTGCAAAACTCCAAAAACATCCAAATATTTGAAAAAATCCATCCATCTCATCTCGCTTGCACCCACAATAACACCATCCATAATAAATTGATTTTCATCCTCAACTTTTAGTGAAATAGTTAGAAACAAGTCTAGCAGGTTAAAAGTAAAACTCAAAAATGTCAAGTCTCAAGTTTAAGTCAGTACGTAAACAAGTTGGTCAATTCTTTGTGTCGATAGTCCATCATCCAATCAGCCCATATCAATCATCTGATAAGATCATGTCCTAGGATGTATCCTTCCTACAAGGGGCATTATTTATCAGAAAGAGCACTTTGGATAAACAAAATGATGTGCCGCCATCCACTAACATGTCCTAGGATGTATCCTTCCTACAATGGGCATTATCTTTTGGCAATATTTTTTGTTCTTATCCTCAAAAACACATTCCCTTTTGGTTAGTGGTATTGAAGAACATCAACTTGTTTGTGTGATTTATCTTTGCCTTTTGACTTATCTTATTGTGCTTAGTCCAAGGACCTCTCAATGATATCTGAACAAAGGATTTAGAGAGATAAGAATAGGGCAACGATCATTATCCTTTTTTCTGCTATGCTTGTTGGACGTTCTTCTAAAATAACTTGGAAATACTTGCTTTGTTAGATATGTATAGAGGATGTTTTGGACAACTTGTTGACTATTGCATTGATTGGTTATACCTTTACGTGTTTTGGTCTAAGATGTTTGAAACTTCTAAAGTGCATCCTAGCAAGGTTTTTGTATGTTAGGTGTGAACAAGAATACTCCTACCTATTTGTTGAGTCAAATTCCATCACACTAAGTACAACACCATCCTAGTTCTTTATACCTTGATGCATTGTGCTTTTGCATGTTATCAAATATAAGGTAAGTGACCCTTTGAAAATCCCAATCCTTGATAAGAAAATCATCCATCTATCATCATCATTTCTCATCATCATCTCTCATAAAGTTGCTTGTTGGATCCTCTTGTCATCATCTAATTTCTTCTTTTCTGCACTAACATTGCATCATGAATAGTTAATCATCATCACTAGTGCATTCATCCTACATCCATAAACCATCAACATCCTGCATATCATCTAACATGCATGTTCATCATCATAATATAGATCGGTTAGATTGCATATTTGCATAAAAAATCCATTGCATAATCACATCATATCACATTATATCATCATTTAAGCTATTTAAGATAATATAGATTTGTTATTCTAAGTATCTTAAAAACATCTCATTTACATCATCATCCATAAACCATCCATTTTGAACCTCTTTATCGCGAGATCGACCCTCAAATTGAATCTTTTTGCTCAATCTCTCAAGGGGCAATGTACTAGTGTACTTCTTTCTGTTGGGGCATCCAAAAAATTAATTTTTTTTTGAATTTTGATTGTGGCAAGTTTATTTTTTGAACCAACATAACAAGTACATTGCTTCAAAGAGGGGAAAAATGTAGACATGCAAAATTAACATCATGCACTTAATTAATTCATATTCATTCAAACATTAAATAAGTTCACCTTCATCCATTCATCAGGTAAATTAAATTCATTAAATTCAATCTCCTTAGGTTGTTCATTTAAATTAAATAAATCAAACATCAACCCTTTAATTAAATAAACCAAACTTTATTTAATTGAAATCCAAGTCATATTTCTCCCTCTTGATTTAAACAAATCAAAATATTTAAGTCAAAAGGGTCAAAATCAACTAATCATCAGTTAAGCTAATCTAATCCTAATTAAACTAACCTAACCACCCATCACATCCTCTAGCTTTTCCTACTTGCACCAATAAATCATTTTTAACTAATTTATAAATTCATCATTTTCTTTCAAGTTGGCATAAAAATGAAATATTCTCTCAAGTTTGAATATGATGACAAGTTGACTTGTCACTTCCATTATTGCAATAACTTCTATCTTACATGTCCCCCTCTCAACATTTAATTCAAAAATTCAAATTTAAATTTCCCCCTCTTTGGAACATTGGCCAAAACTTGCACATTCCTCAACCTATGACAATTTCACAAGTGGCCTCATCTCATTTGTCCAATCTTTACCCCACATTGCTCTATTTTGAGCTCTCTTCCAATTTGAAAATCTATAAATAAAGGGTTGATTCTTCATCAAATCATCTACACTCTCATGCAAAGTTACTCTCTTGAATTAAGAACTAATTTTTCTCTTCACCATTACATTTCATCATTTGAGTTTTAGCAATGATTTGGAAAGGGTCATTGGCACATTTGACACCAATCCAATATGGAATAGGTACTTTTTCTCACTTTTGTAATGTCTTTTGATCCCTCTTGTTATTTTTTGCATTTCTTGAGCATTGACATTGTTATTTCATAGAGGTATTCATAGATTTGCATGTGTAAACTAACCTCACTAATGAGTGTTTGAGATGGTTCATTTGTAGATTTATAGTACTTCAACAACATCTATTATTTAACATATGTTGTGTTCTGATGTAGAAAGTTTTGCTGAAATTTTGATTTTGAGGGCATGTCATGGAAAGCGGTTAATACAATGGTGACTTCAATTTATTCAAAAAGTCTTCCTATATCTGCTACAAAATAAATGAAGACAATTAGGAAGATTTAAAGTTAGAATTAATAGATGCACTCTGTATGTTTAGCTAAAAGAATTAATGAATGCACACAACATGTTCAACTAATTTCAGTGCTAAATTAATGAATTCACTCCCTGTTCAAGCATCTGTTAGCTATGGAAAGTTGTATGTTGACTAATGTAAACAAATGCCACAACACTTCAAAAGAAAAATGTCACACATAATTAATAAAAGCATGTCATCCAACAACATTTAGCATAGTCAATATTGCAGTAACGATGACGTTGAAAAAAGATGGCAAGGAGAGATCGGGAAAAAAATTGCCAAAATATTATCAACTAACTTATGAAAATAGGCATTAATGGTTGTGTTGATAAAATGTGCCAAAACGAGATTAGGAAAGATTTTCAAAATCTCATCAATGGATGTGTGTTAGAAATGTTTGATGCTTCCTAAGTTCACTGAGAAGTAGTATAAAAATAAAGATGAAAATAACTAAATGTATGAGGAGGGGTCATGGTTTTAGCCAGTGTTATTCTCCCTTTCTAGATTGTTCTCCTCCAAAGTCTCGATTCACTAGAATGATGAAAACAATTGTTGATTCAATGCTAGTTGACTTTTGTATGTTGTGCCTCTAATTTAAACATGTCACAACCTGCCATGTATCCAAATGCTGATGAAGTGAGCTCCGCTTAGTCAACAAAAGGCTAATATAAACCATGGTTTTGTATATAGGACAACACCTCCCAAACTGTGATTAATGGTCATGATTTTCAACCATGAGTGCCACGATCATTTTTCCTATTTAGCTAAATCAATGTAGGTAGCTCATGTAATTCTAGAAGTGAGTGGGATACTCAATTGAATGTTGGTTTGGTTTAGGAAATGGCTCAGATTGCTAATGGACAAGATCTAGGCAATGGTGTTTCCCTCTTGCACATCAATATGGTGAACTTGAACCAAACTACCATCGATATTGCAGCCATGAATGAAGTGTTGAATGGAGCTAATCCAAACCATGTGGCCATCATTATAGCCAAATTGGCCATTTTATCAGAGGGTCCTGAGGGCATTAAGTTAGTTAGGGACAACAATAGTCATAGAAATAATGCCAATTGTGATGGAAACGGAAATGAAGGAAGAGGGTCACTCCTTATCAAATTTTTATGGACTTGGTTCCATTGGCCAAGCTCTCACTAGGATCTATTGCCACTATAAATAGTCTCATTACCTGTACAGTAGATAGGACTAAGGTTACCCTTAATTGTGAAGATCCAAAACACCACCCAATGCACTAGATGGGAGAAGTGAAACATCAATGCCTATGAAGAAGATTGTGGAGGGGAAAAAACCAATGGTGCTAGGGGAAGCTATGAAGAGACATTATCAGTGAGGGTGAATGGGGGATGGCATCCAAAAACTAGACTCCAAGATTTAGTACATACTAAAAGACTGAGCAGCCTTATTGGATAATAATTATTTTGAAGTCAAAAGTGAAACTTTATGACATCAAATTAAGATAGATATTCTCTTCCAAATTTTCCAATGTGAATCTTAACAGGTTACATAGTAAAATTTGATAGAAAAAATGCTCTAATGCTTTTCTATAAACTATTCTATGTTGCCTTGCTATAAAATGTAAATTAGTGGATGTAGATCATTTCAAATTGGATGCTAATTAGAGACAATGAAAAATTTTATTGCTTTGCTAGAAAATGTAAATTAGTGGATGCAAATCTTTTCAAATTGGATGCTAATTAGAGACAATGAAAACTTTTCATTGCCTATAAAATTCCATGAGTGTCTAATAAGGCAGATCATAGAAGAAAGAAAAAATATATTTAGAAATTTAAACAATTAAAATAGCAGCAACTTGAGATCATTTAAATCTATACGGATGTGATCATTGGTAAACCCCAAGGGAAGTGCATCAAATCTATAAGGATGTAAGTGAAGCACATCAAATTCATGAAATCAATCAAAGTCAGGTTCACCAAATGTATTAAGGAAAAGTTTCTAGATTAATTGCAAATAGCATATTAACTTAATCCCTAATCAACAATAGAGAACAATAGAAAGCAAGAAGCAAAATAACATGAAACAACATCACCTAGTCTTCAAGCCTCCATTGATTCACCTCCATTGGTCTTCTCCATCTTCCTAAAAACTTGTATAATTTCCCTCAAAATTAAAGTACAACTATAACCTATGCCAAAGACAAGCAAAATATTGAAGTAATATGTATGCTCAAGTACTCAAAAGCTCTCAAGCATGTTATGTGTAACTTGTGTGTCTAAAATGACTTGAAAGAGGGCCTTTTAAAGAATCCCAAATTGAGAATGGATGGATATGATTAAAATTTGGTGAAGCCCTAAGATCAAAGGCCAATAATCAATGTCATAAGGAGGATTAGGGTTAGGGCAACATTAGGTCAAAGTTAGGGAAAGCCTTGAAATGAAGGGTTGAAATTTAATTGAAAGCAATTAAATCAATGGTGGAGAAAAAGAGGTAGTTGGAATAATATAAATTATTTAATTTATGGAGGAATGTTGACTTATGAATTAAATAATGGTTTAATTCATAAATGGGAATGAGACAAAAGACAATAAATAATTGTTTTAATTATTTATTTGGTGGGATGGAAAGTGGGTTAAATAAATAAATTTATTTAATTGAAGTAAAAATTGTAATGTTGGTAATCAGAAATTTATTTAATTATTAGAGGGAATAAGAACTAATTAGTGACATATTTAAATAAATAAATGTAATTTTTTTATTTTCTTTGTTTGGTAAACTACTGCAAAGGGACAACACCCACCGCTTTTGACTGGAGCTATGAACCAGTGAGGCCACATTTGGGGGTCCTCATCCTAGTCATTCAATTACATTACTTCTTGCCCCATACCACCATCAAAGTGGGATTTGTGTTGCTTGTTACATTTTGTTTCATTATTCTTCCTTTTTCTTTGTACCTTTGTCCAAATTTCCTCTATTGAGCCTCCATCCATGTCTCTTGCTTTTCCTTTGGTTGTTTGGATTTCCTTTGGGGCAAAATTTCCTGAATTGTCATCCTTGATTCTATTTTGAAAAGAATCCACTGTCACCTTCGAATCAACGAGTTTCCCATTTTGATCCCTACTAATTTTCTTTGGGGTTTTGTGAGGAGGTGGAGTATCTCCATGAAATTTCCCAAAAAAGAGGAAATAGTCATTGCTTTTATTTCCTTTCCTGAGGTAGTATCCCCAACATTTGGTGGCGCAACAGCCTCCCAAGCTGACCCATTATTTTCCACTAAGTAATGGAGGGGGAGGCATCTTTCCACCAAGTAGCTTGGCTTTCATGCCCACATTTTAAGCATTGTGAAGCCATGTGTCCAATGCTAAAACATCGATGACACCATAAAGGTAAACCCTCATAATCAAACAATTGATTCCATTCCATCCCTACCATTTTCAAAAGCACCTGCTTAGGGAGATCCTCGGTTGTGTCTATCTCCACTAATATGCTAGCATAGGTAGTGTGTAGAAAGTTTGAGGAGCTCACGTCCACCCCCAAAAAATTACCCAATGAACTGACAATGGCTATAAAGAAAGAATCACACCAAAATTGAAGAGGAAGGTTTAGTATCCTTACCCATACACGAGCCAAATCAAATGATTCTGTGAGGGGATTAAAGGAAGGGTACCAAGGTTTCAATAATAGTAAATTTTGATCCTTCCAACTCCATATATATTCATATAGAACTAGGTCTCTATTCTTTGCATTGTCAAAATCCACCACAAAGAAACCCCTTGCCATGGGGTTGATCTCTACATCCCCCTCCATTAAAGGTTTCTAAAATGTTGCAATCCATTCATGTAGCTCTGCTAGGGTTGGCCAGAACCCCCAAAATCTACCAACCAACCCCTATTTTGTAGTTTTCCACTTCATCTACTACCTCTCCAATGAATGAAATAGTTGAAGAAGAGGTAGCATAACAGAGAGCCCTAGGAGCTCGTTGATCACTATGTGTAATATCCTATGTCCCAAATTTGTTTGTGAGAAACAAGTTGGGATGTAAAACAGACTTGGTAGCCTCTAGGAAGGAGGGATTGAGCCCCTTAGTACCCCACCCAGTAGGAAGGAGCCCAAAATCTAGCTTAGAAGTCAATTACCTTGGTGTTGCAAGCCCACCAAATGTCGTCCAACTAGCGATTACACCTCCACACTTTGTCTAAAGTGGAGGAAAGGAATTCACATGAGTCATAACACTATTCAAGGCTGCAAAGATGGTGGCCAAAGGATCAGAGGAACCCCCAAGGACACCATGCAAAGCTACCCAGAGGGAAGAAAATTTTCAAAATATTGATGAAGAGCCATAGATACCAACCATATTAGAGACTAGGTTGGAGGTGCAAGGAGAAACCCTAGTTTTAGGGAGAATTGCATTCTTTGGCATGTTCGACAGTCTTTAACACCCTATCTTGCTCTAGAAAATAATTATGACATTAGGATGTGATTAAATAATTAAATTATGTGAGGGAGAAGCATGTTCATCATAGAAAATATGATTTTCAAGTCGAGGCCATTTTTTTTTCTACACCATGTACATATGTAAAAGAAATCCCTCACAAATAGAGAAAGGCAGAAAATCCAAAGGGAAAAAACTCCTCCCTAGAAAAGAGATGAAATAGAAAGCTAAAATACAATGATGCTCTCAATGAAGAATGTGAAGGTAAAAACCCCATGTGAGGAAAACTACCCCCATAAGAGAGAAGTAGAGGAGAGACAAGGCAACCCCCCCTCAATGTTGAGTCTCTTGCAATGATGGTAGAAGCTCGACATTGAATGCTGAAGATGATCCAATCTTGTTGAACAATGTTCCTCCCCTTAGGAAGAAACAAAACCATGGATGTATGTAGAATGTCAAGAAGATGGATGATGTATGATGATGTCTCTAAAGCATGCTCAAGTGTCTCCATGTTGATGTCGAAAGCTGAAAAATTCCAAACAAGCATTCTAGGCCACATTACTAAAGATCAAATATAGTAGAGATGGATATAGAACATAATCCAAAGATGATGATATCCCCTTTGAAGACAAAGAAGCCTTCTCAAAATGTTGTCCAAAATTATCCACACTCACGTCAATCTACAAAGAATGATCATGTAGAGAATGTACAAGAGGGTCAAGGTGTTCCCTCACAACAATCGAAGAAGGATCTTCTCCATCAAAGAGAAGATGAATGCCATCAATGGTGTCCTCCAAATCTGCAAGATGAGACTCCATAAAAAAATTTGAAACACCTATCACGAAGTCATCCAAAGTAGCCATATTTGGAAGACTAACAGGATCTTACTGCATTGAATCATAAGGAACCCAAACTCTAGAATCACAAGCATCATCAACTACAACAGTAGATGGAGGATATGAAATGCATGGCTCAAGAACTAGATCTGATGTGAGAACTCCCAAGCTTAAGAAGCCAAAATTCTCCTCTAAATTCATGGTTCAAAAGATCAATAGTCAAAGGAACAATGTCATCATCATAAGAAAAATTTGCAAAGGTATATAATCAAGATGAATGATCAACCACCCTAGTAGCAATGATCTCTCTACTCTCAAAGTGTCAAATGATGACTAAATCAAGTGTGAACTCCATAGTTCTCCCATTTCCACCATGTGTAATCTGATATAAGGAAAGAAGATTAGTTGTCAAATGAGGAACACACAAGACATCTTGAAAAGTGTTGTCCCCAAAACTAATAGATCCCTTCCATATTACACTCATGTATGTATTATTTCCCTTCAAGATACGAGACATAGTACAAGGTTGAAATGAAGAGAAGATAGTCTATGAAGATGCCATATGATGAGATGCTCCTGAATTAGAATCCATCTCCTTAATCCTGGACCTAAAAGATAACAAAGAGCTTGTCCTTTATTTCATGATGTAGATGCTTGACCTTTTTCCTTTTTAGATTATTTTGAAGTAGAAGGAGAAGAAGATTCAGACATTCTAGAAGGAAAATCAATGTGATTCCTTTTGCGAAGATATTTCAACTCATGAATATCCTTCTTATAACAATAATGTTCTTCATGTCCATCCTTCTTGTAATATGCACAAAAAGGCCTCTCCTTCTTTTATGATTTCTCTTTTGAAGATGAGGATTCTAATTTTTTATGAGTGATGAGGGAGCAAACACAAGACACAAAAATACACTCACAAAATAGAGAATAATATTTTCTATTAAAATATGGAACTCTTACATGCAGAGGATCACAAATCCTCAAGCTCTATGATACATGCAAATTACAAAAGTTCAGAGAAATTACAGAATTACAAAAAATTACCCAGTTTTCCCCTTTCGTAGCATGCAATCTCTTTTTCCCAAAAAGTTACCCAAAAATCAGAAATTAGCCCCTAAATAGCCCCTTTTCAGTTTGGATCCAAAAATAACATTCGAGATAATATTTTTGGAAGTTTGGCACCAAAAAGTACAATTTGAAATTCAAAAACTAAGTCCTAATTCAAAAATTGGCAATTTTCCAAAAATCGGCCAACTTTCGATAGCCATAACTTTTGATTCGGGGCTCTATTTTTCAAATCATTTGCACTATCGAAAAGGTCTCAGAATGAAGAATGCGCTAAGAACCCACTCCATTGGTTCTAACAATTTCTAGGCTGTATGAGACCATTTAGTGCCTCAAACTAGACTCAAAAGGTTTTTTAGGGCAAAAAGAAGAAACTGGAACTTGAATAACTTTCAAACCATGAATTATTTTGACTTGATTCTTTCGCAAAAGTGATTATTTTTCCCTCATGAACCTTCCCATAATTTTTTGTCTTCCCACGCCTTAAAATTCCCATTTTCTAAAAATAGTAGTTGAGCAGAAAAAGTAGAAAAAAAATTTTGAAAGTTGGAAACTCTTATTTGACGAAAAGGGTATCCAAAAATGCAAAAACATCTACAAAAAGCAAACAATAGGAATACACATGGAAATCATATTTTTTGGTGATGCAATATTTTCCTCACACCACTGGATGCTCTTGCATTAATGAGGCTTGTTATTTTTCATCTTTTGCTTCTTATCAAGATTCCCTGATTCTTTCTGTACCTTAGACTCATTTGCCACCAATGCTTGTGACTTGGAAGAATTGATTAGACCCATGTTCATTAACTTAGCTTCCTCTTGGATTAGGAGTTTTGCAAAGTCATCAAACTTAGGATCAACATATGATGCTCCCATAAAAAGTCAATGGGTATGAAAGCTAGAAATAAACACTGAATACTTAGGACCAAACTTGGATAACACATTTAGAATCAATTGTAAATCCTCTTTTTAAATATTGCATTCTTTCAAATGTGTTCTAGTTTCTTGATTTTGGAGATGTAGTCTTGGATGTGGTCAAAAAATTTTGGATTAAGATTCATTAAATAATTATCAATTTGATATCCCCTAATCTTATCTATTTTACCATGCAATTTTTCAAAAGTCTCCCATGCCTCTTTAGGTGTATTGCATGATTCAATATGAAATTGCAAATAAAATTAGACTAATGAACATACGCATCCAAATATTTTCTCATGATCAATCTCCCATTTTTCCAATTCTTTAGCATCAATAGGTTTTTGAATGTTGTCCTTTAGATGACCTATTAAACCTTTCATCATGAGATAGTTCCATACTAATTTTCTCCATGTAGCATAATTATGTGGAGTTATGAGTTCAATTTGAGTTTTCCCCATTGCAAGAACACAAACCAAGCAAAAGAAGGCAAGAAATCACTACAAGATTACCCCCCCCAAATTACTCAATAATGAAACCCTCCCAAGTAATATTTGATTTGGAACTTTATATTTCGTGTATTTATAATTGCCACTTGCCAAAAATAGTGAAGTGGTCTTGATCTTGGTACATATATATGAAAAAATAGGCCATAGAATCAAATACAATTTTTAGTACAAAATGAGATCAATCTAATCATAGCACTAAGTACACAAAAAATCATGCACTTTTAAAAAGAATTGCACCAAAAAATGTTGCCATAGGAGCAAGATATGAGCTCTCGAAGTTCCCAAAATGAGGAAAAAGCAACAACACCTGTGAGAATCTGAAATATATGGAAAAAATAGAAACCAAAACAAAAAAATTATTGCACCACTGTGAAGAGCACAAAATTCTAGCACAAATAAAAAAAATGTTAAAAAAAAGAGTCAAAATGAGCAATATGTCAATGTTTGAAAATCACCTTCCAAACTGAAAATGTAAATGGAGAGGGGTAGAAAATTTCTAAACAACCGCTGATGTAAGCACCTATAAGGTTAAAATTGACGGTCTCATGGTTGTCATTGGTCTGTCTAAGCTTAAAATTGATCACCACATTGTTAGAATATACTTGTTGACAACTAGAATATTCTTCATCGTCAATACAGTCAGAATCAACTTAGAATATTCCTTGAGAATATTCTCAATCAGTATATGTGTGGGCCGAGGGAATATGCTTCATTGGTTTTATTTAAAAAGACCACTGACTAGATTTTTCGGCTAACAACAAGATTGGGAGGCCTGCAACTTGGCCACATGGTACTGCATGGGTTGTATTGATCAGGTGGTACACTATCGTAGCTATAGTACTAGGTACTGTGAAAAAGAAATCCACAAATTTTTTTTCTATATATATATTTTCATGAAACTTTTTCAAATAATAAATTCCTGAATAAATAATATTCAATTGAAAAATGTTTTTTTTAATAATTTTTTTTCAACAGAATAAAATAATTATTTTTCAAAAAATTTGTACCATCGACAGTAATGACAACCTGGGGGCCATATGACTCTTCAGGAATTTTTTTGCCTTATCAGACAAATGCTTTGATTTGGATGAATTGACAACCAATATTAGTGTTTTTGGCCCTTCTGGACGTGATGGAAAGGTCGGATTTGACACAAAATACTCTAAAAATGCAACTACCTTTTGGATCTGGCAACCACTCCTTATCTTCAAACCCTCATAGATTTGGCCTCGTATGTTCGATTTGGATGAAACAAAAAGAAAAATCTACTTTCTTGAACCTTCCAGATGCAATGGTGAGCTTAGATTTGCCAAGAAGTTCTGATTTGAATCTACAATAAAAATCCACAAAATGGAACACCCCAAATCTGAAATCTCTCTTCAATAAAACACTCTCCAATGGCACTCAACCTACTCTAATAACATGCTAGAATTGGCTATGGATGCCAAGATCTTGAGACCAAATGGAAAGCACAAAAAGAGAGAATAAAATGTGACAAGAATAAACTATATTCTTATCAATATGATTCAATGATATGAGATTGATTGTTTTTACAATGAGAGACCCCTTGATGATATAGCCAAGGTGAGATGAAATATGTCATAGGATTATGGCAAGTGTCTTAGTCTTATGACATGAGACAGCTAATTACACTTACCTAGGTTCACATGTAGTAGTTGTCAAAGGATAAGATAACAACTAATGACAACTAACATCTAAAAAAATTCCTTCCAATGACCTAAGTGTGACCCTCTTGGATGAGTTTGAATGAACTAGGTACAATACATTATTTACACCAACAAGAAAAACTAGTTTTCACTCTTGAATCACCTAAGAACAATGTTTTGCAGCAATAAAGTTATAATAACATTGCTCATACATATAACACTAGAAACAATCCACAACCAAAAAAACCAAATACAAAACCTTTACCTTTTCATAATCCCATCTTTCCTAGTGCTCCTCTTTTGCCTTCACATAGTGGGAAGGAGTATGATCTTATTGAAAAACTTAAGAATACTCCTGCAAAGATATCCCTATGGGACCTAATTCATAATTCACCTAATTATCACACTATTCTTCAAACTACCTTGAAAAAAGTAGTAGTTCCCTTAGGTACAAATGAAAATGATGTGGAAACTCTCATACAAGGATTGAATATAGTTTATTTAGACATTACCTTTTACCAACATGAGCTACCTCCTATGGAAATGAGAAAGAGAAACGATGCATTCATGATAATAGCCACCTATGATGGGTGGGGAATAAAAATAACCCTTTTTGATAATGGTTTTTCTCTTAATGTGTGTAGTGTGACCCTCTTGGATAAACTAGGTGTAGATAATTCAAAAAAATCAACTTGATTCTTTATCAATTTGAGGATTTGATAATGTAGGAAATTGATTACTTGGTGTAATTACTTTTCCTATTACAATTAGAAAGGGTAATTTGCAAACTCCTGTTCATTTCATGTTTGATAATATTTCATACAATCTCCTTTTAGGGTGACCTTGGATTCATGAGATGCATGTCATGCCTTCAACTCTTCATCGTATAGTGAAGTATGTCTATAACAACAAAGTATACAAAATTGAAATAGACCCTAAGCTTGAAAGTTGCTTACAAGTTGAAAAAGGAATGAAAAGTCCTCTACAAACATTAATTCCAACATCAAACATAGAACCTATGGAAGAAGATAAATAAGAGATGGAAACAGTCTCAAAGCTATTGGAAGATGATTGGGGTTCTTTGGAGTTCACACCTTTTGATTATGGGAGAATACAAAATCACAACAAAAGAAACCAAAAAAGAAGAAGCAACCAATGGTGATGTCAACATATAATTTAGAAGAAAACTCACAAGCATCTACCTCACCTACTCTAGAAGAAGACACAAGCTATACAACAAAATTCTATGAGATAGACTATCAACAACCACCAAAATCGAAAGAAATTGAGAGACTTTATGGGAAAGGTTGTGAATTCATGAAACAATTTGGATATAGTGGAAAAGGATATGGAAAGAAAGAAAAAGGTATCCATGTTCCTATAGAGCCTAACACACAAGAGATGAAAATCGGTTTGGCATATTGCCCTCACCTTAAAGCCTTCAAAATTGATTGATACAACTTGTAAAGCATCATTGGATTTCTTTGAAGATGATGAAACCTTGAAAGAAATGCTAGGAGTTTATGACAAACCATTTACTCCTAAAAAGGAATGGGTTACATGTGCTATGATTACTACCAAGCAAGAAGATGGAGAATAGGAAAGTAATAAGATTGAAAAGAACAACAAAGAATAAAACCCCAAATTTTTGAACCAAAATGCACTTCCTTTAGGAGATACAATTAACATATCGATGGAGATTAACAATTAATAAAAAGTGATAAAGATAGGAAAGTTCCTTGTTAAAAATGAACAAGAAGACCATGCAACTTTTCTTCATGACTTTCCCAAAATTTTCACTTGGAGTTATTCGAATATACCAAGAATTGATCCTAAGATTATAGCACACAACATAGTCCTCACTGAAAACACTAAACCCATTAGAGGAAAGATATGAAATATGAATCCTAAGATAGCCTTGCTAGTTAAGGCCAAGATTGAGATGCTCCTTGAAGCTGGTTTTATATGTCCTATAGATTATTCTCCTTGGATCTCGAACATTGTCATAGTTGTAAAACAAGATAATCATATTAGAATGTGTACAAACTTTCATGATTTGAATAAACCATCTTTAAAAGATGAATTCCCCCTTCCTATTATTGACATGATAGTGGAATTGACTATAGGACATGATTTTTTGTCATTCATGGATGGATTCTCTAGATATAATTAAATCTTTATTAATCCTCAAGATCAATACAAAATACATTTACCACAGCTTGGGGAACATTCTATTAGGTAATTATGCCTTTTGGATTAAAGAATGCAAGAACAACATATCAAAGAGCTATGACATTGATATTTTATGATTACATACATAATATTTTGGAAGATTATATTGAAAAAATTCTAGCCAAATATTTAACTCAATAATAAAATGTGAATATCCTTCAAAAGATCTTCAAGTGAATGAGAAAATACAACATGAGATTAAATCTAAAAAAGTGTGTCTTTGGTGTAGATAGTGATTTTTTTTTAGGTTTTATCATATCTCACAAAGGAATTGAGGTGGACACAAAGAAAATTGATGCTATAGTTAACGTGCCACCTCCTAGAAACATTTCTCAATTATGCACTTTACAAGGAATAATTTAGGATATTTGCTATTTTGTAGCATCCCCAGTAGATTGAACATTACCCTTCACACATCTCCTTAAGAAATAGGATAAATTTAATTGTAAAAATGATTGTAAATAGGATTTCGAGAGTTTGAAATCTTATCTCATTTTTCCACCTATCTTACAACCCACTATACAAGACAAACCATTTATCCTTTATATAACATCATCAACCCATGCTTTCGAATCATTGTTGGCTCAACACAATGATGATAAATGATACATAGAGATATATTAACAATGTTTGGATCTTATATTCACTACTAATAAATTGAGACATTACTTATTAAATTTTGAAATACATGTAATGATGAAGTTTGATCCTTTAAAAAATATTTTCACTAAAAAAAAATTATTTGGATTCTTAGCTAAATGGGTTATGTTGCTAATTGAGTTTGACCTTAAGTTTGTTTCAAAAAAATCAATTAAAGGTCAAGCCTTGACTGAATAACTAGATAATGCTCCTTCTCCTTTAGTGTTACCTAATAATGATTCATTCCCTAATGATAATGTGTTGACAGTTGAAACTAATACATGGGAGTTATATATTGATGGATCTAAGTGTAGAACTAGCTCTAGTGTGAGGGGTTATAATAATCCTTCCCATGGGAAATCCTATTCCCTTGTCTTATCACTTAAACTTCCTATGTACAAACAACACTTCTGAGTATGAAGCATTTCTTATTGGGTTGCACACCCCTTTAGTTATGGGAGATCAAGACATTAAGATATTTGGTGATTCACAATTATCATTAAACAAGTAAATGAAACATATCAAGTGAAGCATGACAAATTATCAAAATACAAGGATCTTACAATGACTTTTTTAGAAAAGTTTGATTCATACACCATTGAAAACATCCCATGAAAAGATAATTGACATGTGGATTCAATGGCGAGTGTGGCTTGCCTTATATCTCCTCAAGATCCTTCAAAATAATTCACATTTATTGTGCATACATTTATGAAACCATCTATAGAAGATAAAATAGAAGTATTATCAATAACCATGAAAAACTCTAGTGAATGATACATTATGATATTTAATTAATTAAAATATGGTATCTTTCTAGAGCCAACAACTAAGAACACTCAAGCCTGCCTTCAAAAAATTGCATCTAAATATATAATTCTCACTGACATGTTGTATCAAAGGTCATTTGATGGTCTCTTACTTAGATTCTTTAACTAATATGAAATCTCCATAACACTTGAACAAGTTCATGCAGGTACTTCTGGAGGTCATTTTGGAGGAAGATCATTAGTCCAAAAATTAAACCGAATAGGATACTATTGGAGAGATATGGAGCAATACTACTTTGCATATGTTAAGAAATGTCACAAATACCAAGAACATAGCAATTTGATCCATGCTCTTGCCTCTAAACATTGTGCTCAATTTTCTATTTGGCCCTTTTTAGTAATGGGGTTTGGATCTCATTAGTACACTACTGTAGTTGACTACAAATTTTGACAAATATTTGGTGACATATCAACAAAATATTGTCGACTTACCGACAACACTGATTTAAATTTCATAGCTATATTTTTGTCGCTTTAATGACCAATTTTTATACATCGAAACCATGACCCAACATCATCGGTTAGTGCCACAAAAAATATTAGTGGTGTCCATCACAAAATTGATGTAACTTCATCCATCTATTGATGCAAAAAAATCACAAAACGTTGTAGAATGCCCATTTGAAATTGTTGAAAAAACACCAAACATTCATGCATTTTCTGATGTGGAGAAAATTGTCATTGTCATTATAACAAAAACTATGTCACATGTATAGCAACCTCATCACAATTTTTTGTGGCTTGTCGAGCTATGTTCACCAAAATTGTGATGAAACCCTTTAGTTTAAAAAAAAAAATTCATTCAAACATCTTCCCTTATAGAACTAGAACATTAACAATTATCATTTGACAGTGTATGAGAAGTTTGAAAGGTAACAACCATGTAGCCTTTGATGTCATACACTCTCCATATATGTGTCTCATTAAAGCTTGCCAGTTTCATTGCATGCATAGATAAAAATCCCAATTCATAAACCTAGAGTTGAATCTCCTTTCTTACAGAGAAAAGTCAAGATAGAAGAAAACCACATCTTGTCACAAGTAGCTGATTGGTAACATATAACATATAAAATTCATTCATTCATTCATTAATAACATATAACATTCATTCATTAAGATATTCACATTCACTCACTAAAATTTAACATTCATTCTTTCAGTTATTATAAAAAATATGGTTGTCAAAAATATCAGTTTTTAACATTCATTAACATATTATCAAAAATATGGTTGTCATAATATGATTACAATCATTTTTTTTTCTTTTTCTTTTTTTCTAGCTAAAAAGAGAAGTGGAGTATCATTTTCTAAATCATCTATCCCCCCTTTAGTTGTTCTACCCTCTACTCATAATCATAATGTATTCCTAGTTGTGTACTCATGATGTGGAGGTCGCTGCAAGGGGGGTCTAGTGCAATAACAAAGAAATGTTAAATTGATATGTTTTATTATTATTGTTAAAAATATTTCATTAATTAAAATAACATTAGAGTGGTGCTCGTTACCTCATGGGGCCACATCATGTAGTTGATCTTGTCTTATAACCTCATGCTCAACATGCTAAACACCCTCTAAATCATTTGGAGTTGAAACATGCAAGGCTACATTAATTAATACACCAATTTCAATTAAATATGTTTAAATGAGCATTAGAGTGGTCCTCTTTACTTGATGGGGCCACATCATGTTCCTGATCTTGTCTAGCCTGATCATATGCTCAACATGTTGATCATGCTCTACATGCGCTAAAGTTGAAACAAAAAAGGTTACATTAATTAATACACCAATTACAATTAAAAATGTTTAATTGTATTAATACATACTATGTTTTGTATAGCACATGAATACATACAATACTGAGATGCACACCATGACCTTCATTTGTAGGTTGTGCTCCACCCTCACCAAGCTACATTCCAATGTCATGTACAATATTATCATTGTTTTCCTCATATTTAAAAAAAAAGGCACATAATTACTTTATGGTGGAAATTAATATTGAATAGATTGTCATGTATTCAATTTGAAATAAACTTCATTGAGTTTATTTACCTATGTGTCAGATGCAATGGGAGCTTGTGTCTTCCCAATCAAGAGTCTTGGGCATATAGCTATGACTTCATAGCCTTGCTGGAAGGTAATCTTTAGGTCCTCTTCTATGGGAACTCTATTGAATTCAAAGCCCTGCATTTTTGCATAAGATCATGAATTTTTCTTCTATGGTGTGATAAAACTAAAATTGTTTGCAATTTATTATTTGGATGCAATATTTCATTTATTGATACCTACAATTCATGCAGCTAATTTCATATAACCACCAAAGCCAAGTTTGTGATGCACATATTTTTCTAGTCTTGCCTTTGTTGCCTTCGATGTGTCAGGCAACCTATGAAAAGTTTGAAATACATTAGATTATGTAAGAAGAAAGAGTAATCAGTATATAATTACATTGTTGATAGTATCACATACCTTCCTTGGCTTGATGGTGTGTTTCCTTTTTTTTTAGCCTTCTCCTTTCCATCCAACACCAAGTCCTTCCACTCCCTCTCTGGAATCATGGGGAGATGCTTGTACTTTTTTTTCTTCTCTAAATGTGACCTATATTGGTCCCTCACATACTTTAGATAGGTACCGTCTTTCTTAAGGACCTTGGTTTGATTAAATGTGTTATTACTGAACAACACAACTAAATAGTTAATGAGCTTATCCTTTAAATCTTTATTTTGGGCATTCCATCGTGTACGTATGGTGAGCTCAAATATCTCCAATGTAATATCATTTAGATGTTTATGAAAAACATCATTTCCTAAAAAAAGATAATGGGATCATTAATCTAAAAAGAGTGATCAATAAGTAAATTTCAATTGGATTATATATAATAATAATTAAAACATTTTAAATTACCTGGGACCTTCTCTATCTTTATGGAATGAAATCCTTGGTCACCACAAATGTGACTGGAAATGTTCTCGTACTAGTAATACAAGAAGATTTAGGAAATGTTGGTAAAACATCACTAGTACTAGTGGCCTCTACATCCCTAGGTACATGTCCTGACGCATGTTCTAGCATGTGTTCGTTTCTAGAGGGTGCACTACCTGATGCTTGCATGCTATATGCTATTGACATTTTAGTCGACAATATAGGAACATATGATGGGGCTAGATGATGTGATGTATGCATAGGAAGATTAGGATTGACACTTGTACCAACCCTACTCCCCTGGCAGCACCTATAGTACCTTGATTATGGCTAGTAACATCATGAGGACACAAAAAATCCTATAACACATATTTTAGTTCATGACATAAAAAGAGTACATAATATAAAACCATGAATGGACTTATGCTATAATTAAAGATCTCATGACAACTTACTTGAAAGTTCCATGCTCTCTCAGTCAATATTTTAACCCTTTTTCTTATCTCATTTGTTTGAGGCACTATGAATAACAATTGAAGGATTTATTCATTGCATTTTTTTGGGTCTTCCTTATCATATCTAGAGGGTTTGTGGAATATGCGATGTCATCATTGCATAATAGTGACTACACCTCCCTATGGATGATCTCCTCTACTATTGGTGCCTTTCCCAAATCATCCAACTACAACAAGAATATTAAAAAAATGATTGAAACTAACCCAATAAACTTATGAAAAAATTATTGGAAAAATGCTCCATGTACAATCACTTGTGTCCCATCATATTCTACCAACAAGGAACCTTCCCCTTCATATGTGCACCATACACATAATATTCATTCTAGATGTGGCTCTAATAAATATCTTTAACATATATGAGGTGTTTGGTCCTCCCAAACATGTGGCTACTATTCTACTTATTGGTGTGATTGAGAAAATATCAACTAGTATTATAGTGGTTAGTACCCTTAACTAATTACTCTTGCTATATCTCATGTTTTCTTTGATCCTATTGATGAAGAATAATAAAAAGATAAGGTGATGCCATTAAAAGTTGGGAGCCTATTTTTTATGGCCAAGACCTTAGGAATGGTAGGGGTAATCCCATTGATAGATCCCCTCCTCCTCCTCTCACTAGAATTGCTTTCAATTGTCACACCTCGTCTTGTTGTTACTGATTTACTTTTACCTTCATAGGTAAACAGGATTGTAAATGCAATCATGATTTTGATATGTTTGTACAATAATTTAATAATGAAATAGATATTATGTGAAAATATTGATAAATGCTAAATGTGGGTTTGAAAGAGTAAATATGTTTACATCAAAGAAGAACATACAATGCTATATGAATATGCTAAAGTTTTATGATGCATATGGATTTATTATGAACATCTAATTACCATTGCAAATGTGCTAAGTTGGTTGCAAGGATAGGTTCAATCCTTTAGTAGGGAGGGGAAGTATCACTCAGGAGAAGTGATTGGTTGGATAACCCTAAATGAAACCTATTTGAGCTCACACATACTCACAGTAGAATGGTTGAGTCTACTCATAGTAATGGGAGTTGGTTTAAGTCATCCTTTCTAGACATGATTTGTCTGCATTAGTAAGGGTCTTGATTACTATTGAGTACATTCTTGGATGATGTTTATATGTTTGGAGCATATGAGTTCTTCCTTATATTAGAATGCTTGATTGATGAGGTGAACATATGTTGAATGTATATATATGTATGTATATGCATGTCAATGATAGAACATACGCTTGGAGGAACACGTACGTAGCTAGAAATATCTATGAACACTTATGAATGGGTTCCTTACGAGCATGATATTATCATAGGGACAATGCAACATGAATGTATATATGTATATCACTATTGTGTTTGACTATAAATTTTGATGATTTTTTGTTGACATATTGACAAAATATTATTGACTAATGTAACACTGATTTAAATTTTGTTGCTAGATTTTTGTCACTTTAACGACCAATTTTGATGCAGGAGCATCCAGTGGTGTAAGGGCAATCTTGCATCACCCAAAAATAGTTAAATTTCAAGTTTATCGGTTTTAATATGTTTTTACATTTTTGGATACCCTTTTCATCATAATAAAATTCTCAATTTATGGTTTTTATTTTCTATTCCTAGGTTGAAAGATATTGCAGTTTTAGTTTCCCAAATTTGCACCTAAAAAATCTTCCAAGTTAGATTTGAGGAACTTAGATTTCCCAAAATGGCCCCAAAACTTGTTGAGATTTGTGTAGCTGATTTCAAGTGCATTATTGATTTTGAGACCTTTCCAATGGTTCAAATAGTTCGCGAATCAGAGTTCTAGATAAAAAGATATGGCTCTGGGAAGTTGGCGCACTTTCTAGAAGATACAATTGCAAATGTTCTTTTGAAATTTGAACTTTAAGTTGTAATTTTTAGTGCAAAACTACCTAAACTCAAATTTTAATGTTGTTTTGGCTCCAAACTAAAGAGGAGCTCTATTTATGGGTGGGTTTCTAATTTTTGGTAGTTTTTCAGGGACAAGCTCGCATATTGCGAAAGGGTTATTCTGTAGCTTTCTGTAACTTGCATGTGTTGTAGAACTTGGGGATTTGAGATCCTTTGCATGTAAGAAGTTCCATTTTCTAAATAATAAAATTATTCTCTTGTTTGTGGGTTATTTTCTATGTCTCGGGTTGCACCCTCATCAAGTGGTATTAGAGAGGGGTTTTCTTAAGCGTGTGGACATATTGCCGATCGTGAGGTAGTTCGCACTAGGACTGTGGTTGTGGGTTGAGGTCAAGAAAGATTCCTCCAAGAGTGATTCTTGGTAGGTGTGGAGGTGCCAGAGGTGGTCAAGGCGGCAAAAATTCTGGTGGAAGAGATGCACTAATAGCCCTCCAGAGATAGATTGATGCATTACAAGAGTAGTTGAGAAGAGGGTTAAACCCGAGGGAGGAAAGTGAGGATGAAGGAGAGGAAGAAGGTTTAGATGTACAAGAGTAAGAAGAAGCAATTGATCAAGACCAAATGTGGCTAATAAGAGACATTTTGAAGATCAGGAAAAGACCCAGAGCAGAAGTCCCTAGTTATTTCGGAAGTCTGAACTCAGAAGAGTTGAATGACTGAATCAATGAGCTAGAAGAATATTTTGAGTATGAGGAAATAGAGCAACCAGAATGGGTTAAGTATGCGAAAATGAAGTTGAAGGGCCATGCTAGTATTTGGTGGAAAGAGGTCCAGTTGGAAAGAAATTGAAGAGGAAAAGGAAAGATCACTAGATGGGATCACATGGTAGAGAAACTAAAGAAGCATTTCATACCAGTGGACTGCGGGTTAGATCTGTTGAAGAAATTGCAAGGGTTGAAGCAAGGAAGCAGATCTGTGAAAGAATACATATTGAAGATTTTCACAAGATAATCATCAGAACGGGTCACACAAAGGCCAATAAGGAGAAGGTAGCCTGATACCTTAATGGGTTATGACCAACCATTCAAGAGGAGTTAGGCCTAGTCAGAATGACCACCATTGAGGATGTGTATCAGTTTTCTCTGAAGGTGGAAGAGAAGCTGAACAAAAGATTTGATGGCAAGCAAAAAGGACAAGGAGGTCAAAGCAGAAGGGGCAATGGAAGACCTTCAAGAAGCTGAAATGATGATGAAAAAAAAAGTGAAGATGTGGGTACCAGCTGAAGCCAAAGGAATGACAACTTCTACCGTCCTCGTGATCAAAATAGTGGTGATCAAAAAGGTAGAGGATGAGGGAGATATGGACAAGGATTTGGAAGAGGTGATTTCAGAGGAACGTATTTCCAGTGTGGTGAAGAAGGACATCGAGCCTATGAATGTCCACAACACCAAGGAAGGGAAAACAAAAGGCCAAAAGGTCATGGAAGGGTTGCGCATGTAGATGAGGAGGCCCAATCTGAACATTTAGATGATGCTGAAAGGGGAGAAACTCTAGTGATTAAGAGAGCCCTAGTGACTGAGGAAAAGGAACCAGAACAGAGAAAGAATCTATTTTGCACAAGGTGCAAGTGTGAAGGAAAATGTTGTGATGTCATTGTTGACGGTAGGAGCACTGATAATCTGGTGTCAGAGAAGATGGTCACAAAGTTGAAGCTGAAGAGGGAAAGGCACCTGCATCTGTATCGGATTGCCTAGTTGCAGAAAGACCACAAAATTTTGGTTAATGAGTAGTGCCTAGTAAAGTTCAAGATCGGGAGCTACCATGATAAGATACTCTGTGATATCATCCCCATGGATGCATATCACATGTTGTTGGGGAGGCCATGGCAGTTCAATAGGCGAGCTATACATGATGGCCATGAAAACACTTATTCCTTGACAAAGGATGGGGTTCGTCACAAGTTGAAACCCTTGAAGGAGACAGAAGAAAAGGTATGCAGTAGTGCTATAATTTGTTATGCAGATGGAAGAATTTTTTTAAAATGTATGAAGCATGAGCATGTGTGTTATGCATTGATTCCTAGAGTGAGTAAGGAGGATAGTGAGAAGGTTCCAGAAGAAGTTACTGAGATGTTGGACGAGTTTCAGGATATTGTTTCTGATAATGTACCTGAGGGTTTACCACCAATAAGGAAGATCAGTGATTAGATTGACTTGATTCCTGGAGCTAGTTTTCCAAATAAAGCAACTCATAGAATGACTCCAGCAGAAAATAAGGAGTTAAACAGACAAGTTCAAGAGTTGTTGAGAAAGGGTTTGATAAAGGAGAGTTTGAGTCCATGTGCAGTACTTGCAGTACTAGCACCAAAGAAGGATGGGGAGTGGAGGATGTGTATAGATTCCTGAGCCATTAACAAGATAACAAGCAAGTACAAATTTCCCCTGCCAAGGATGGATGACCTAATGGATTGTTTGAGTGGAGCTCAGTACTTCACAAAGATTGATCTAAAGAGTGGATATCACTAGATCTAGATTTGAGAGGGAAATGAATGGAAGACTACATTCAAGACCAAAGAGGTCCTGTACGAGTGGTTAGTCATGCCTTTTGGGCTAACCAATGCACCGAGCACATTCATGCGGCTTATGAACGAGGTACTAAAAGAATTTCTGGGAAGTTTTGTTATTGTGTATTTAGATGATATTTTGATTTTCAATAAAAAGTTGGATGAGCATCCGATGCATATTCAGAGAGCCTTTGAGAAGTTAACAGAAGAGAAACTATTGATTAATCTAAAGAAGTGTAGTTTTGTGAAGAGGGAGTTAGTGTACTTGGGGTTTGTTGTCTTAGTAGAAAGTCTCAAGATGGACCCAGAGAAGGTGAAGGCTATTCTGGAATGGCCTACCCCAAGAACTGCTATCGAGGTGAGATCTTTCCATGGTTTGGCTAGTTTTTATAGAAAGTTCATTAAAAAATTTAATAGTATTTGTGGACCCCTGATTGAAACAATGAGAGGGGATAGAAAAGAATTCCAGTGGAGCATTGGAGCAGCAAAAAGTTTTGAACTGTTGAAGCAGAAGGTGACAGAGCAACTTGTTCTAGCCCTCCCAGATTTCAACAAGGTGTTTCAGGTAGATTGTGATACCAATGGTTGTGCCATTGGAGCAGTGTTGAACCAAGAAGGTAAGCCCATTGCCTATTTTAGTGAAAAGTTAAATGATGCCAAGAGAAATTATTTTGTATATGATCAGGAATTTTCTGCAATAGTTCAAGCATTAAAGAAGTGGAGAAATTATTTGTTGCCAAAGGAATTTTTTCTATATACTAATCATCAAGCCTTGCAGTACCTAAATAGTCAGTGAAAATTAAATCAAAGGCATATGAAATGGGTAGAGTTTTTGTAGAGTTATACCTTTGTTTTGAAACATAGGAGTGGGAAGTCAAATAGGGTTGCAGATGCATTAAGTAGGAGGCATACATTGATGACAAAGATGTAGATTGAAGTGGTTGGGTTCAATGAACTCAAGACACGTATGCGAAGATCCTAATTTTGCGGAGGCTTGGAAAGCTTGCAAGGAACCTGTTACAGGACAAGGTGGTTGGATTTCATAATCCAGGATGGCATGTTATTTAAGGGAAGTCAATTGTGTATCCCAAGGAGTTCCATGAGGGAGAACCTGATAAAGGAGAAGCATAGCGGAGAAATACCAGGATATTTTGGTTGGGATAAGACCATTGCCATTATTAGTGAGCATTATTATTGGCCTCAGTTGTTACAAGATGTGAAAAAGTTTGTACAAAGTTGCAGGGTATGTTAGATGGCTAAAGGAGTGAGCCAGAATACAAGCTTATATCAGCGCTTACCTATACCAGAGATGCCATGGGAGGATATAAGTATGGACTTTGTTCTTGGTTTGCCAAGGACACAACAAGAGAATGATTCAATCTTTGTGGTGGTTGATAGGTTTTCAAAGATGGCACATTTCATTCCATGTCAGAAGACCCATGATGCAGTCCACATTGCTGAATTGTTCTTCAAATAGGTGGTGAGGCTACATGGTCTACCAAAGAGTATTGTTTTAGATTGTGACACCAAATTTGTGGGGTACTTTTGGAGGACCTTGTGGAAGAAGCTGAAGATAGAGTTGAAGTTTAGTTCTGCACACCATCCACAAACAGATGGGAAAATAGAGGTTGTTAACAGGAGTCTGGATAACCTACTGAGATGTTTGGTAGGAGATAAACCCAAGGGATGGGACTTGATCTTACCCCAGGTAGAATTTTCTTACAACAATTCTTTTAATAAAAACACTGGTAGATCACCATTCTAGATTGTGTATGGAGGTAGCCCCAGAACAACTCCATAATTAAGGAAGATGGACCAAGAGAAGAAAATAAGTGCTGAAGCTGAAGATTTTGTAGAGTACATAAAGAATATACATGAGAAGGTATGAGAACACATTAATAAGATGAATATGCAATATAAGGCTAAGGTAGATCAGAAAAGGAGGAATAAGGAGTTTCAGATTGGTGATGAAGTAATGGTCCACTTGAGGAAAGAAAGGTTTCCTGTGGGAACCTATAATAAATTGAATATGAAGAAATTCGGTCCTTGTAAGATTTTGACAAAGCATGATTCAGGGAATGCATATGAGGTAGATCAGTTGCCTAATGGAATCAACATTTCCCCTGTGTTCAACATTTCAGATTTGACAGAGTAGCATGAAGGTGGAATGGATGAAGCACCAGCAATAGGGCAGTATGGCATTCCAACACCTACTTTAGAAAAGGAGGAGATTGAAGCAATCTTGGATAGTCGTGTGGGAAGGTGTACCAAAAATAGGCAGTATGAAGAATATCTAGTGAAATGGAGAGGAAGGCCTGTGGAAGATTCATCCTGGCTATCTAAGGCAGCGGTTGACTAGTTGGGTTTCCTCAACCATCTAAGACGTGATAGGGTCATTTCTCAAATTATCCTAGGTGTCTGATGCAAGAGCATCCAGTGGTGTAAGGGCAATCTTGCATCACCCAAAAATAGTTAAATTTTAGTTTTCTCAATTTTTAGATATTTTTACATTTTTGGATACCCTTTTTGTCATAATGAAATTCCCAATTTACAATTTTTATTTTATATTCCTGGGTTGAAAGTTATTACATTTTTAGTTTCCCAGATTTGCACCTAAAAATCTTCCGAGTTAGATTTGAGGCACTTAGATTTCCCGGAACATCCATGAAACTTGTTGAAATTGGTGTAGCGGATTTCAAGTGTGTTATTGACTTCGAGACTTTTCCAACAGTTCATACAATTTGCGAATCAGAGTTTCAAATCAAAAGTTATGGCCCCTGGAAGTTGGCGCACTTTCTAGAAGATACAATTGCAAATGTTCTTTTGAAATTTGAACTTTAAGTTGTAATTTTCAGCGCCAAACCACCTAAACTCAAATTTGAATGTTGTTTTGGCTCCAAACTAAAGAGGAGCTCTGTTTATGGGCAGGTTTCTAATTTTTGGGTAGCTTTTTGTGGACAAACTTGCATATTACGAAAGGGTTATTCTATAGCTTTCTGTAACTTGCATGTGTTGTAGAACTTGGGGATTTGAGATCCTCTGCATGTAAGAAGTTCCATTTTCTAAATAATAAAATTATTCTCTTATTTGTGGGTTATTTTCTATGTCTCGAGCTGTGCCTTCATCAAATTTTTATATGTCAAAATTATGACCCAACATCGTTAGTTAGCGCCATAGAAAATGTTAGCAGTGTCTATTACAAAATTGATGGAACTTCATCCATCTATTGATGCCAAAAAATCACAAAATGTTGCAGAACACCCATTTGAAATCATCGAAAAAAACCAAACATTCACCCATTTTTTGATGAGGTGAAGCAAACCATCATCATTATGACAAAAAATACATCACATGTAAAGAAACCTCGTTGCAAACTTTTGTGGTTCGTCAAGCTATGTTTGGTGAAATTGCAACAAAACCTTGCAATTTTTAGAAAAAAAATATTCGTTCAAACATCTTCCCTTAGAGAACTAGAACATTAACAATTATCATCTAATAGTGTATCAAAAATTTGAAAAATAACAACCATGTAGCCTTTGATTTCATACACTCTCCATATATGTGTCTCATTAAAGCCAATTAGTTTCTTTGCATGCATAGATAAAAATCCCAATTCAGAAACCCAAAGTTGAATCTCCTTTCTTACATAGACAAGGCAAGATGAAAGAAAGCAACACCTTGTCACAAGTAGCTGATTGGTAACATATAACATATAACATTCATTCATTAACATATAACATTCATTCATTAACATATTCACATTCGTTCACTAACATATAACATTCATTCTTTCAGTTTTTACATATTATCAAAAATATGGTTGTCATAATATGATTGCAATCACTTTTTTTTGTTTCTTTTTTGTAGCTAAAAAAATAAGTGGAGTATTGTTTTATAAATCATTTGTCCCCCCTTTAGTTTTGCTACCCTATACTCCTGATCTTAATGTATGCCTAGTCATGTACTCATGATGTGGAGGCCGTTACAAGTAGGGGTCTATTGCAATAACAAAGAAATGTTAAATTGATATGTTTTATTATTATTGTTACAAGTATTTAATTTATTAAAAGAATATTAGAGTGGTGCTCTTTACCTCATGGGGCCACATCATGTTCTTGATATTGTCTTATAGCCTCATGTTCAACATGTTGAACACCCTCTAAATCCTCTGGAGTTGAAACACGAAAAGATACATTAATTAATACACTAATTGCAATTAAATATGTTTAAAATAACATTAGAGTGGTCCTCTTTACCTGATGGGGCCACATCATGTTCTTGATCTTGTCTAGCCTGATCATGCTCAACATGTTGATCACACTCTACATGATCTAAATTTGAAATGTGAAAGGTTACATTAATTAATCCATACCACATTTTTTATAGCACATGAATACATCTAATACCGGGATGCACACCATGACCTTCATTTGTAGGTTGTGCTCCACCCTCACTAGGCTACATTCCAATGTCATGTGCAGTATTATCATTGCTTTCCTATTTAAAACAAATAGGAACATAATTAATTTATGGTGGAAACTAATATTGAATAGATTTCACAAGTACTCATTTTGAAATAAACTTCATCGAGTTTATTTACCTACATGTCAGATGTATTGGAAGCTTGTGTTTACCCAGTCAAGAGTCTAAGGTGTTAAGCCATGGCTCCATAGACTTATTAGAAGGAAATCTTCAGGTCCTCTTCTGTGGGCACTCTGTTGAATTCAAAGCCATGAATTTTTGCATAAGATCATGAATTCTTCTTCTATGGTGTGATAAAACCAAAATTGTTTGCAATTTATTAATTGGATGCAATATTTCATTTATTGATCCTTGCAATTCATGTAGCTAATTTCATATAACCACTAGAGCCAAGTTTGTGTTGCTCATATTTTTCTAGTCTTTCCTTTGTTTCCTTCAATGTGTTGGGAAACCTATGAAAAGTTTGAAATACGTTAGATTATGTAAAAAGAAAGAGTAATTGGTACATAATTACATTGTTTATAGTATCACTTACCTTCCTTGGCCCGGTGGTGTCATTCCTTTTTTCTTTTCATCCTTCTCCTTCCCATCTGACACCAGGTCCTTCCACTCCCTATCTAGAATCTTGGGGGGATGCTCATACTTTTTTTTCTTCTCTAAATTTGACCTATATTGGTTCCTCACATACTTTATATAGGTACCAGCTTTATTAAGGACCTTGGTTCAGTTGAATATGTTATTACCGAACATCACAACTAAACAGTTAATTAGCTCATCTTTTAAAAAGATCATGGGATCATTAGTCTAAAAAGAGTGATCAATAATTAAATTTCAATTAGATTATATATAATAATAATTAAAATATTTTAAAGTACCTGGGACCTTCTTAATCTTTATGGAATGAAATCCTCGGTCACCACAAATGTGACCAAAAATTTTCTCATACTAGTAATACAGGAAGATCCTAGGAAATGCTACTAAAACATCATCAGTACTAGTGGCCTCTGCATCCCTAGGTATATGTCCTAGCACATGTTTTGGCATATGTTCGCTACCAAAGGGTGCACTACCTGATGCTTGCATGCGATGTGTTTCTGACATTTGAGTTAACAATATAGGTACAAATGATGGGGTTGGATGATGTGATGCATACACAAGAAGATCAAGATCAACACTTGTACCAACCCCTACTCCCTGGGTAGCACTTTCAGTACCCTGATCATGGCCAATAAACATCATGAGAATGCAAAAAATCCTATAGAAACAACACATTATAGCTTATGACATAAAAGAGTACAAAATATTAAACCATGAATGAAATTATGTTATAATTAAAGATTTCACGACAACTTACTTGCAAGTTCCATGCTCTCTCAGTCAATATTTTAACCCTTTCTCTTATCTCATCTGTTTGAGGCACTATGAATAACAACTGAAGGATTTCTTCATTGCATTTTTTTGGGTCTTCCTTATCATATCTAGAGGGTTTGTGGAATATGCAATTTAATCATAACATAATAGTGACTACACCTCCCTATGGATGCTCTCCTCTACTACTGGTTCCTTTCCCCAATCATCCGACTGCGACAAGACTATTAAAACAATTATTGAAATTAACCCAATAAACTTATGAAAAAATAAAATAATAAAAACATAGCCACTCCTTTATTTTGATTCTTATCTTTTAGCTGTATATAATTTGCTGACAGTGCATACTTACACATACTTTGTGTATATTGAACCAACTACATCCAATCTTTGTAACTATAATAGGGTTTGACATACTCCATCAATTCAATAACTTTTTCGTAATAGACCTTTATGCCATCCATACAAAAATAGGCCCAAACCATGTAATGATGATGGTGCTATGTGATATATCCTCTCATTGACACAAAAATTAGTGTTTATTGGAGGAAGTTCCTTGGGTACCCATTGTTTCCGTAGATATTTGTACCTCAAGGGAACCTCAATGTCACCTATGCTCTCATCATTATAAGAACATGACCCCTCTTTAACAAGAAAAAAATCCATGCATTTATAGAATTTTCTTCTAATCTTTTGACCTCTAGTTGATCTACCTCTTTTAGACCTACTACACATCTCACTTTCTTCTTCTCTTCTTGAATTTCCCTCACTTAAGGAAGATAGATCTAACAAATACCTATTTTGTGGTACCTACACTCATAAGGATGTTGGATGAATTTATTTCATGGTGATGTGATCAAGGTATGGGATTGGAGGATTAAAATCCAAGGTTGTCACTACTAGTCAAATGCATGTGGAGGTAACAATAGTTGTGAATGTATCAATAAACCTTATAAGGGTCTGATGATTAGAGATCACTTGGTAAGCATGGGAATGGTTTGTAGGGTCACCAACCCTATGTTTTGAAGCCTTGGGTTTTGGGAACATGTAGAGGAGTCATTTTCTTGTTTCTTGGAGGTTGATTGGGTTAGTTGGTGGATGGTTGCTATTAATTTTTGTACCTATCTATGAAATTTTCTAGACCACCTTCCTCAAAGATAATAGTCCTTCTAAGGTAGTATTGGTGTTTGGTTAGTTAGTCTATACATTTTTTTGGACCACCTTTGATGTGAAATATCCCCTCATGAAATCATCTTTTTAGTCTATTTCTAAATGGATAGACCCATTTCCTTTAATGATTAAGCTCCATAGGTATCCACCCTATGGTTTTTTGGGTCCCCCAAATAAAATAATAAAAGATGGGCTCTACTTAGAAGAACCCCAAAATGTATCATAGTTCCTTTCTTTCTTAAGAATCTAGTTAAAGAGGCTAATTGGGTCCCTCCCCATCCAACATTCCTTCACCAATTTCTAGACACCCACAGTATCTTTGAACCATTTATACTCTTCTGGAACTTGAAAAAAAAAATCCACTTTCATTAGTGTTCTTTTTTGGGCTTTCCCAAGTGTTGGCATCTGTACTGTTCTTTTGGAGGTTTGGTTGAGTCAGTGAAATATTCAGAAGTTTTTAATGGCTCCTTGTCTTTTTTTCATCTCTTGTTCTTCTATACAATCTCTTATGGACATGAACTAGGAATTTTTCATTGCACTCATGGACAATGTATTGTTTTTAGTCCCTTTGATCATTTGTGGACCTCAATATGTAAATTTATTTCATTGGAGTTTATAAATTTGAACCCTATTAAACTTCTTGTGCTATTATGTGATGATAATTCCTTTCAATCTTATAGTAGAAAAAATATGCTAAGATAGATACAAAAACTATAGTTCATAGGCCAAAAATGGCCACCCAGCTATTTGAACATCTCAAATCTTGGTTGTTGAAACTAACCAAACACTAGTACTAGGTAGTACTTGGGTTTGTCAAAGGGAAATTGGCTCGAATTGACCAAAATATAGCATGCAACACCTCGATGGGAACAAATAGAGTCTAAATCACTATACCTGCAACAAGATTTCTAAATGTGGGGAAAAAATCACTTACGGTCATTGTCCCTTGGTCATTTTCCCTTTCTGAGTGCCCTCAACTCTTGCTCTAGCTTTCCTCCTACCAAATGGTTCCTAGTCTTCCTCCTTGACTTAATGGCCTTGCAGTACTCATCTAGTGAAGTCTCACAACTCTCCACTCAGGGGCTGGATGAAGTGGTTCTAAGTGTAAATCTCTAGTTAGGGTCTTAGTGCAGTATGCTATGTCATGCTCCTATGTGCGCAGGGCCAAAATTAAAAATATATAGTGTTTATATATGCTATGTCAACATATATTTTATTTTATTTTCTACAAAATATAATTTTTGTATGGTAGCTTGTTGAGCTTATATAGTTGGCATTTTCTTTCTTTATAATTTTTGATGATTTGTTTCCTATGACATGATTGAATATTATATATAGTCCTAGTGATTGTTAAAAAGGGTTATGATATGAGATGTTTAATCATGATGGATGTCTAAGAATCAGTTATTGAAATACTACTTGACTAAAGATTGAGCTATATGATATTTTTTCATCTAAAAATCATGGAAGAAATTCTTGCAATCAATGTCTTATTAATGTAGCCTATAGGGTTTATTTTCCTATTTTTTTTTTGTCCTATTCTTGTTATGACTTTTTTTTTATATTGGCCTATTGCAGTAATGGGGAGCATATCTAGTGAATTGATTCTTTCAGTCTCTTTGATTCTTATCCTTGTTCATAATGAATTTTCTTCTATCCTATGATTCATTGATTGTTGGTTTAAAACACTCATTAAAATTAACATGGATATGAATTATGATGTGGGTGTGAGAAGGGATTGTTGAATATGAAGGAATGGTTTAGGAAAGTACTCCTTAATCCAAATGAGTCATTTTATTGTCATGGAATGTGTTAAGAGACTTTAAAATTAATATATTCAATCTATTTGATATTGACACATATAAAGCATGCTAAAGGCACTTCAAAGATATGCTATGACATAAGGAAGATTGTTAAGGTGATGTAGAGTCTTGATCCATTAGGGTAGGAAAACATAGATGCATTGGTACAAAAGGTTCCATTCAACTTGGAGTAAATGGATAATTACCTAAGGGACTAATGTGATATCGGACCAAGTTTATATTACGATACAAATAGCTTCGGAAAAGGAATGATGAAATGGTTAAGTATGGGAAATTGTAGAGATAAATAACACCAAGGGAAGAGCACTAGAACTAATTTTAGCACTATGGATTAATCCAAGACTCAAAATTCCACTAAGAGGCATCCCTTACCTCTTAAATTAATTCCATAGGTGGGTTTATCCTCCAATATAGTGCCATTGGTTAGCTTATCATGTGAACTTCCACTATAAGTAGTATTACATACACTTTCATAACATGCATGACCTCATGTTTGAGTCTTGAAACCATCCCTTATCATCAACACATGTGTTTGGGCTAACCATGTCAAGTTTCACTCCATACAAGCACAAATTTTAAAAAATTCAATGTTGGCCCCATTCACATGTCACTATGCAGGGTCAACATGAGGAAACACTAATTTTTTGGGAATGAAATGACCAAATATATGTTCAAATAATATATAATCATAAATAGTCATAGAGTAATTAGGATTTGATCATATGGAAATTTCTAGGAGAGCTACAGTATTTGTAACATCAAGAATTAACAACATTAAAAAGTACATGAATTAATTATGTAATGACATAAAAATTAAAAACATCATGAATTAATTATGTAACCATATAAGTCAAATATAATTCTATCAAGAAATCAATATCAAATAGATAATATAATCACATAACTCATACATTTCAATGTCATTGACCTTCTTCTTCATCCAACTCTTTTTCTGTATCATTTAATATAGATTTGACATTGTAAGGATTGGTCATATCATCATCATCGTATAATTAGTTAATTACCATGGTATATGACCTTAATTTATAATTGATGTACTTGAAAACCTAACATCCCACTACCAATGATCTTATTATCTTTCATAAGAAACCTATGAACTATATGTATCCAAGACCCATTGTTCACACATTTCAAATTGAAGAGATATAACATATTGGCCAAGTAGTATCTATGTCATCCCGATCATTTTTTATGTTTATATTGGTAAGATACAATATATCGACACAACAACTAGCAAGCTTCACCAATAAAAAATATTGTAGGAATGGCCTACATGTGTTGGAACTCAAATTTTTATTTGAAATTTTGATGGTCCTTTCATATGAAATTAAAAAAAAAAATCCTTAAAAACCATGTTTTTACCATCCACAAGGTCAAAATTGCATTTTACCACCTTACTGTAGCCTCCAATAAAGCAACTCACAATAGCACAGTGGGTAAAGGAAGTAATACACTATATACCACTATACTGTAGAAGGTTGATGTCTTGTCCATAGCAAAGCGGGGTCATGGTTAATACTAATAGAGGGAACCACTATACTATGAGGGGTTCAAGTGAATCCTATGGTAGAGAATTAAGCTAAGAATAGAGGTAATAATGCACCTCCATATTGTGGAGGGTTGGAATGGAGCCCATGGTGGAGTAGTGAAATAAGAATAGAGATGAGGAGGAACTACTATACTGTGAGGGGATGAAAAATGTCATGTGGTAGTGTAGTAATCTATCATTGGAGCATTAAATGAAGTCCAGTCACATCTATTAGCATCAAAGTATGAAACTTAGCTTGGTATGAAAGATTTGAATGATGAAGAACTTAAGATATGAAATTAATATGGTATGATATCATAATTTAACAAGGAAATTTGAGAATTTGTGTGCTCGTGCTAGTAGAAGCTGAATACAGGAAAGCTAAAAGTATGAAAGTAGAAGAATTCTACAGAGTAAGAAATTTTTTGGGTAAGTTTACTTATCATTCATTGAAATTTTAACAATCATGCCAAATAAATCAGACATAGGAACTAAAAAGGAAGAAAAATCTAGTATAATTTCATTGCAGTTGCCATTACTTGCCTTGTTACCTAGTTCAAGGGCATGTGCAGGATCATCATAGTAAAAACAAGCCCTTAAGTGGCAAAAAAATAAAAAAAATCATAGTTAGGAAACTTGACATAAAAATTTGAATAAGTTATCTATATTATTTCAAAAATATGTAAGAATATAATTTGTAGCAAATTGAATGTAGTTTCTAAACTTCTAGGTTTATTTTAAAAAGAAAAAAATCTATTTGGTAAAAATTTGAAATTTCAATGCAATAGTACTTAAATTTCAGGAAAAAAATAAGAAGTAGGTGTCTATTTGACCACCTTAACCATAATAATTTATGATAGTATTTTTTTTATAAGATTCTAGATATAAGAAGAGGACTCATGTACAAATGTGATGCATATTTTTTTGTAATTTTTTTCCAAGTAAATAATTAATTATGAATTTTTTATTACAAATTTTAAAAAATATAAAAAAAAATATAAAAAATCATATGTATGACCACCTTAACTTGGTCAAAACTTCATAAAATTTAATTTTCTTTTTTTTAATCCTATAGTATGTAAATCATAGAATGTGATGCATGTTTCAAATTCAAAAAATGTGATACCATTTGAAAACTATATATGTTTTTCAATCAACCTATCAATTAGGGCTTTAGTCATAATTCAAATAGAAAATAAATAATTATTATTTATTAAATTCAAATTAAAGCATAATTTATATTGGTGGAAAGATAAGAGTATCCTTTATAAACCCTTTTCGTTTCATCAATTTTGGATAAAAAAAAAACTCATCAGCCACATACCCTACAAATACCCATCATATTGCCACTTTTTGGACCATCATGATCTTGCACATACCATCAATAGATAAGGGTTCTAAGAAAATATTTAAGGATTTAGCTCAGCGGTGTAGGTACCCAATAATTTTAGTCTGGGTGGAATTTATATTGGTATTTTTATAGGAACATAGATGAAAGGGTTCTAGTGTCAAACCCATGGACTTTTGATATAGGAAAATTAGTTGTTCCTAATGTTTTTGTTGATGTCAAGCTAATCAGAGCCTTGGAAAATAGTTATCATGCCCCATAAAAAATGTTCAAACTTCCAGATGGTCAATGTCTAGTAGACATCTCGAGGGAAGCTATAATTAGGTGTTTTGACCTAAATAGGAAGGCTATCATTGAAATTGACTTGGGGAAGTTGGAGCAAGAATATACAAGGTTGAAAAGGACCTATTGAACTAATGAAATCCACTTACACATGAAAAGGGGTGACAAAAATAGAGTTCTACCCATTCACTCTTCAAGACTTGAACCATTTCCAGTATCTGACTTTTAGACCTATTTCAAAAATACCTACTAAGCATTATGTCAAATTCTTAAAGTTGATGCAGAGGATAATATGTCAATAGGGTTGATGAGAATGGCCATGATTATCCAATATCCTAAAGTGAATGTGGAGTTTTATTTTGCTTCATTCATTAAGGAATAGATTCATGAAGGTTTTTTATAGGTTAGGGGAGACAAGGCCCCCATAACTTTTAGAAGTTACTCCTTATTATGTCATTTGATTCTATCTCAAAATGAAAAAAAATGGACAAAGAGGATGAAATTGAGAACACACGAGAATGGAGTTATGCTCCCAGTACAAAATTGGTGTTATATTTGGGACAGTAAATGCAATGAAAGTAATTATGTTGTGTTTAGGGATGGTTTTGTCATCAGACGGATTGCTCAGCTTGGTTTTCCTACACCAAGATTACCACAATCCCTAATGGATGTCATGAGACTCCTGCAATACAAACTGAATCAAGGTTTTACACATAATTATGTTGATTGGTTTTTGATGCCACAACACACCATCATTAAGGTATATGGTTGTGATCAGGCCCCTCATATTTTACCAAAATTTATGCCTAGTAGAGTATTGTTTTTATAATTTATGTGGAAAATTCTATAGATGGAGCATGATTTGATGAAAAGAAGAAAAAGGCACATTTCTACCTAATTTGATGATATTTGAAGAATTGTCAATTGGATCAGATATTTTGGAGGAATTGCAAAGATCTATAAAAGCTAATTTTCCTCTCAGATCAACAAAAGAGAGAATATGTGATCTAGAAGGCCACATCAACAATATAAGAAGAACCCTACACACAAAGAGGGAAATAACACATGAATTTGATCTGGAAGAGGATGTAATAAGAAACCTAGTCTATTTTGTAGATGTGTTTGAAAGAAGGAAAAGATGGTTAATGATGATGAGATGGGAGGATCAAGAGAGAAAAAGATAAGAAGCTCAAGGGTTTTTTTGATGAGGAGCCAAATTTGTTGAAAATAATGCAATTATTCCTTGGTAATTTGATGAATTATCTAAAAAGGCTCAAGAATATAAATCAGCCCCACTTCCTACACCCTAGCCACCAGCATCCACAACCTCTACATCACATACACCACCTTCATCACCAACTCATCCATCTCCTCCATCTCAAATAGATGAACCTCCTTCCAAGAAATAAAAGATTAGGTCACTAGTGGACTATGAGTTGAGTAATGAAGAAGAAAAGGAAGTTTTAACTTTGGTTGAGATGAAAGAGGTTGCAGAGAAATAAAAAATCCTTGAGCCTCATGATCCCAAGATGAGAATATCAAAGGAGGCTTTTGATGAAATACAGGATGATGAAAGAATTATTGATTCCCTAAGATTCATGGAGGATGATGAATTTATCCATATTAGGGATTTCAAAGATTTTTGGGTAAAAATGAAAATGAAACAATTTGATGTTAGGCTAAAAATTAACCTCATTAGAGCTAATGATTCAAAACATGTAGAAGTGCAGAAACAAACGATGACAAAGTTAAATATTGACAATGTCAATATTACTCCTAAATAAGCAAGGGAGTTAGTGTTGAAAAGTAACATTCTCATTATACTTGGAATGGAACTCTCCAAAGTGCTTTTGTTGGATAAAATCAAAGCTCAAGATGATACCAAATTGGTTGCAAAATTTGATTCAGAAGGAGTATTAGGGACATGATATAATCCAACCACCCAGACCCTTTCCCTATGGATGAAACAAAAAAGCACAAGCCTAGGCTTCTAGATGTGATGCAAGAAATGAGAGGGTCTTCTCTGGTTAGAACTATGAAGGACACTACTCCTGCAGAAGCAGCAACCATGAAAATTCATTCAACAATGTTTACAAGAGATGTAGTGGAAAATATGGAAAAGAAGATGATAGAGTATGAGAAAAGACTCAAACTATCAAATGAGGAGATAAATAAGTTATTCATTGAAAATGTCAGATTGAAACAACAATTGTAACAAGCCAAAAATGTAAAGGGGAATGAAATGGTTGTATATCATCCACCTGCTTCAGTTGAAGATCCATAGATTCAATAACTGAAAGAAGAGGTTGAGAAACTAAATAATCATAATATGGATGATATCAAACAATACATCTTAAGTACCTTGAAGGAAATACCGAAACAAAAAGTTGAAGTTTTAAAAGAGAAAATAAGTGGAGTTCATGAGGGCTTCAGTCATTTGGTAAAAGCTCTAGAACAGATAATTACTAATTCCCCTATCTTAGAGGAATTGTAGAAAAGATGGCAGCCCACTTACCATATCTTAACCATTCTATGTAAAGACACACAAAGAGATCCTAATGCACCCCCAAGGTTAAAACCTAAAGAAATTGTAAAAGGAATCATTGATGAGCATAAGTATTTGGTTGATTTGAAGATGAAGGTAGAAAATAGAAGGAATTCATTTGATTCAATAAAACACAGTTTTAGCCCTTTGATTGTTAAAGGTGATAGTCAACTCAAGGATGTGGATAAATGGAGAAATGAATTTGGTCAAATGGTTCCACAATGTTTGACACATATATAGGGTGATGGTAATATCAATTTGGAAAAATTTCATGATTTGCTTGATTTAATTATTGCATTAGATAATGATTATACAAAGTTTGTTGTAGATGCCAAAAACTTGCTCGATAGTAGATGGAAAAGCCACCTATCAAACTTCATTGCTGCACATGAATAAAAGTGGTTGAATGATTTAACCATAATCAAGTGATAGGAGAAATACCTCTATTTAGATGAAGATCAATCACTATCAATGATGATTATTATAAAGTAAAATATTTGCATAGGTCTTTGATGACTTGGGATTTTAGTCGAAGATTAATAGAATTGTAATGTGTTTTTAATTTTTTCACTTATATTTTACATGTTAATTAAGTTTTATTATCAAAAGTCATGTCTTTTGGTTCAAATCTTGTTGCCTCTCCTATAAATAAGAGAGACCAGGACCAAGAAAAAATTATTAAGATAGGATTAGATAGAAGTAGGGGAATAGGGATTGATACAATGTTTACATCATAAAGAACCAACTTGCATGTGTAAATTTTTTGATGAAGTTAATGGAAAATCTTTGATTTGGTGGCTCTATGTTGGTATCAATTTTTTGTTAAGTTAATTGAAGATATTTCCAAATTGTCTCCATATTTAATATTACTCTATTGTTTAAATTGATATCAAGCATATTTTCAATTTATCAGTGCACATTTTTTGTATCTGTGTGGCATAATTAACTGGGTCTTTCAAGTAAATATTAAATTCCTCTTGATTATTCATAGCAACTTAGGAATATTATTTTGGATTATTAAAGAAGAATCTGATAATTGCATCCCTGTCTGTTTATACAAGTTATAAACATAGAAGTGCCAAATAGTTTGAATTATTGCCAATCATAATTTATTTGTCTTTGATTTACACTTGACTCCATATACCCAATAGAGCATTGGTCTTCACATTTCATCACTTAGTTTCATTTCATTTTAAAAAATTTACATCTGTTAACTGAACATATTTCTTTGATACTGCTTATACAATTTATGCTAGATTAGTAGTACATCTATTCACTTTCAAATTGTCATTGTGAATAGACTGTTTAGGAGGAATCACATAGTTCAATTCTACATCATTCACATAGGTAGGCCCACCTAGGTCTAGCAACACCTGAAGAGAAGAAGGTATAAAACCATCTATCCTTATATGTTACCCTGAAATGTACCAAGAGTTTGGAAACCTCTTGAGGTATTTTTACCTATGTTTTTGAGAGCTAACAACTCATGAGGAAATGCATATTGACATAACTCATGAAAGTTTCCCCGAAAAAATACTCATTGCTAGCCATCAGAAGCCTAACAAGTGACAATTTCGATCTCATATACTACTCCAATGGAGATAAAAGGCTTGTATTAGGGACTCATTATTTTTGTTCTACTGATGGGTTATTCAAGAAAGTAAAAGATAGACTCACTTAGGATTTTTGCATGAGGTACAGTAATATATTTCATCTGAGGAACACATTGATATCAAAACAACAAAAAATGGACTGCTCGACGACATATCTTACACCAATAACATTTAGTCAAGAGAACATATCTCAACTTACACAAACAAAGGAATAATTAAAGTAAGACATTGCGATGACATAGTTGATTAAATAAGGCACTAGTAGTGAAAGACCTATTTTCTAGAGTAATATAATACCAATACTTTTCTATTTGTGTGTGGAAGATTCTTTCATTTGGACTAGTTCTTTGTTGTTTCTTTTCAAGAAATTGAAGGCACTGTAAAATGTATTCTAATTAATCTCCATGAACATCTTATAATTACCTCTCACTTTCCTCAATCTACCTTTTCCCATCAGGTACTCCCCTTTGAATTTGTTAATGGAGTTGGGATTCCAAATGCGATCTACATGGATCTTTGATGTGAACTTAGGAAGATATTCAATAATATACACCATGGTTTGGTGTACCATATATATGTCCACCATAGAACCCTCAGGATGTGCTCTTTTTCTAACCAAAGTCTTAAAAAATTTCTAGTGTCTCTCAGCCATCCACATTGTCCTTGTGTGTATAGGTCCACACAATTCAATCTCCTCAACTTGGTGTATGAGGTAGTGTTCTTGTGTATTGAAAAATGTTAAAGGTAGATCACACATTAGACAATAAATTTTTCTTTTCCAATAATTTATATCTTATTTATGGATTTCTTTAGATGACAACCATCTACAAGTGATTCAAGGTGCAAATATATTAAAGAGATTTAACAAAAATATACAATATATTACATAACGAGTAAAACACATGGAAGATATAAGATCTATAAAACAAATTGAAAAAATATCTCTACTTACCTAATGTATCTTCCAAGATCATATATAACTTGTTTGACATTGTTATCGAAGTTGTCTAGGAGAGATAGAGGTAGAAAGTATTGCAACAATTATAAAATGATATTTTCATTATTTTTCCAAAACTAGTAAACATAATACATTGAAAAATACATGTTGTATACAAATATATAAAAAATATACCATAATAGTTACCTTAATGAAAGTATGCCAATCATGCTTGTTCATCCCTGACCCAAATTCACCTTTCTTTGTTATGATATTGTTTATGTTCACAAAAAATCCTATGGGAAATCAATTTTTTTGTATGACTTCTTTTATAGCATTGTTGTGCTGCTATGTTAATAACCAAGGAAGAGAACTTATATTAATTTGGTCTTCATTGCTATTTAATTGAATGAATTTTTTCATTGCTTGATTGGATTCCTAAATGTCACTACAAATTTTGATAATTTTTTCTTTGTCATGCCCTCCATCCAATATTTTCAATTATGTTTCTATTATATTCTTTCTGATATGCATTATATTAAACAAATGCATAATTTGTAGCTACTCATAGTAGGGAAACCTACTAAATTGTCTAGGATAACTTTTTAATCCCTGTGGAAGCTGACCATTAATGCCTTGATGACCTTCATGATGCATATAAGTTAAACAAATTAACAACAACAATTACAACACGAGTAAATAAAACAAAATATAGAAATATAAATTGTAATCATATATGATAGAAAAAAAATTGATCTGATGTATAACCTTTATGATTAATTCTATTATATTCCAACTTCCATAGGTGAGGTGTCATTCTTTGTGGTTTTGATGTAGTCTCTTCTTTCCCATTGAAAATATATTTTTCAGTAGTTCAATATTTATGATTTCTATGGAGAAAGTGCCTTATGATTTTTGTGGAGGAAGTGCCTATACTCAACAAACACCTACTTTCCTAAACTTGTTGAATGACGAGATTTCATCTTTGGACCACAAAATGGACATGCAAATTTTCCCTTTGTTTGAAGACCTACAAGATAATATATAATTGGATTAAATATGTCAATTTTTATAATTATATATAATGAATATATTATTTTAAAAATATTCATGATATCTACTTTATAAATTAAATATCGTTAAAGTGTAGTTGAACATTATAACATACCACAAAAATGTGTTAGCCCTGGGGCATCATGAATTGTCCATACAAGCATTGCATGGAATTGAAATTTTCTCTCCTATTGGTGTAGAGACATCATACATAGTGACACCATTCTATAACTTCAGTAACTCGTCAATGAGAGCCTTGATATATACATTCATATCTTTAACTTGGTACTTACCTAGTTGAATGAACATAAACATTACATAATTATTATTACCATTTTACTGCAATATATATAAATTAATGCACATGGCTATTAAATGAAAAAAAAAGGTAATTTTTCAACAAATAAGATAAATGAGATGCTACTACGTTAAAGAAAATTGATGTAAAAAAATACCTAGAACAATCATAGCCAACATTATGTGCTCCCTCTTTATTGACATCCATGGAGGAATGTTATTGTTGATAACAAAAACAGGCCACACCAAGTAAATAGATCTCAACTCTCTAAATGTATTGACACCGTCCATTGCCAATGAAAGCCTAAGATTATGAGGTTCTTATTTAAAGTGTGACCATTTTTCCTCCATGTCTCTAAATGCAAAACCATCCACAGACATTTGAAGAATTTCATCTCCACTTCTATTATGTGCATGGTAATCCATAAATTGTGCTAAGCTTTCACACCTAAATAATAGTTGCATAAAGTGTGACCATTTTTCCTCCATGTCTCTAAATGCAGAACCATCCACATACATTTGAAGAATGCCATCTCCACTTCTATTATGTGCATGGTAATCCATAAATTGTGCTAAGCTTTCACACCTAAATAATAGTTGCATACATGGAATAATGGGAATATAATGAAGAACCTTGCAAGACACCTTTTTTATTAGTTGATTTGTTCGATACCTATTAATATGAAATTCTAGGAATTCTATTGCAAATTCATGTTGTTTATGATATATAATATAATCATTGGGATATGCATAGACTATTTCTTGATACTCCATTCCAATATCTTTCATGATGGCAGATAAATCTTGGTATGACCAAGGTAAAATATTTTATGGTAGTAACAAAAATTCACCTATCAATCTACAATGAACAAATAATTTGTTAATATAAAGAATATTAATGGTACTTATTTCATCCTTTATTTACTAGTGATGAACTAACAATAAAAATAGATGAAAATAGATGACATATATGACATAACTTAACATCCGTGAGATTTCTATGTTGGATAAACCATTCATAACCTTAAAGTTCACCAAAAACAATACAATAGAGAGAAGAGTTGTTTGAGAGCCTTCATAAATGGGCTCATATGCCTTCTCAAGTACAGGTATATCATGAACATCATGAACATCATCTCAATCATCATGATTAGTTGTGCCACTAAATGTGTCATGGATCAATGTATTTTTATCTAATCTTCAAAATTTTTTTCTGGCACATGATCATCTTCTCCTATAGGATCATTAATTTTATCTTTGATATTCATAGCTCCATGTTCCTTTGCTTGCAAACCACATTCTCGAGGCTCTATTAATCCCTATCATGTGCCCTAGGGCACCCCACCTTTATAATAATGATTGACACAAATAAACCATGATCATGATCAATAGATTTTTTTTATATATAAAAAATGTGAAAATGATATAAACATTTACAAATTCAATTAATATAAAGACATATAATGAACCACTTACCAATGGATGATAATCATGCCCCCCTTCAACATGACCATATTGTTTACAATGTTTCTGATGAGGGAGAAAACTTGAGACACAAAAATAATGCACACAACTAGAAAAATTTATTATTATTTGGAAATGGAAATCTTACATTTAGAGGATCTCAAATCCTTGAGCTCTGCAATACATACAAGCTACAGAAAATTACAGAATACCCCTGTTCGCAACATGCAAAATTTTCCCCAAAATGCTATCCAAAAATCAGAAAACCCCCACCCATAAATAGGTCATTTTCCATTTTGGATCCAAACAACATTTTTATTATGATTTTTCGAGGTTTGGTGCCAAAAATTGCAATTTGAAATTCAAAAATTGAGTCCTATTTCAAAAATTGGCAATTTTTCAAAAATCGGCCAACTTTCGGAAGCCATAACTTTTGATCTAGGACTCCATTTTTTGAACCATTTGAACCATTGGAAATATCTTCAAGTAAAAAATGTGCTAAGAGCTGACTCCACTAATTTTGACAATTTTTGGGCTTGTATGAGACCGTTTAGTGCCTCAAACTGGACTCAAAAGGTTTTTCAGGGTAAAAAGTAGAAACTGAAACTTGAATAACTTTCAAAATAGGAATGATCTTGACCTAATTCTTTCACCAAATTTCTTATTTTTCTATCTTAAACCTTCCCTCAAATTTTTTCATGATTATGCCTTCAAATTCAAAACAGCTAAAAATAGTAGTTGGGCAAAAAATGTAGAAAAATAATTTTGAAAGTTGGGAATTCTTATTTGACGAAAAGGGTATCCAGAAATGCAAAGAAATATACAGAAAAAAAAGGGAAACATAAATGGAAAGCATATTTTTGGGTGATGCAAGATTGTCTTTACACTATTAGATACTCATGTATCATTTTCTCATCTGTTGTGATTAAAAGTCTTCTTGTATTTAAGCCCTTGCAATTATTGCAAGGACAATAACATTTCCCATCACCCTTTCTTTTCAATTTAGCCCACAATCTAACAAGTATCTCTTCATTTTGTTTTGTATTAATATTATTTGACATGATTTTTCTTTACCAAGCTTGAATATTTAAATCTTCAAAAAATATCAAACTCACACTCCAATAATTTTTAATCATAGACAGGTAACAAAATCTAATAATTATGATATTTTACACTAAAAAATTTTGGCCTATAACCTCCACAAACTATCACAAGTATAGAAAATTCACAAGTATAGCAAAACACTGTCACAAGTATAGATAAATTGTCAAACTCACTTTTATTTATTACAAAACATTTGTCGAAACCCCGATGAATGCTAACCATATACCCATCGACTAACAAATTAAGGAGGATACCCATATTTCAGCCCAAAAATTGATGGAAGGGGATGGTTGACTTTAAGTGTATGTCAAAATGGAGATGAAAATCATAGAGCATTGTAATTTCAATGAATGTTAGGCATACATTTTTTAAAAAATTGAAAATTTCACATTAAATACATAGGTACCCAACAATACATCTAATTATACATCTTTTGTAAGAAATTTTTGTCATATTTTGTAGTCAAATGAGTTAGTGGTTAAATCTCACCACCTTCCTCTACCGGGCATGCATTCATAATCATTGCAATAGACTACTTCACAAAATGGGTAGAAGGAATTCCCATTTGTTCAAGAACTATCGATGTGATATGTCATTTCATATTGGAACACACTATTGCATGCTTTGAACTCCCTTCTATGTTAGTTTTATACAATGGGACACCATTTAAGAATAATGATGTAAATAATTTCTTAGAGAAATTTATCATTCAACATCATTTTTCAACATGGGCTAATACCCACAATCTAACATTCAAGTTGAATCAACTAATAAAACCCTTGAAAAAATATTAAAAGAATAATAAGGCTTTGTGTACATAGCTAACATATGCATTATGGGCCTATCACATGAATGTTAGATTATCCACCGGCACTACCCCTTATAATCTTGTCTATGGCACAAAGGCAATAATCCCCTTGGAGTTAGAGATTCCTATGTTAAGGATTGCTCTTCAGAGACTTATTGATGATAATACTTATAAAGAACAATAATTAAATCAGCTTGAAATGCTTGATGAACAACACATTAACACTCTTGAGCACCTTCAAGATTACTCTAGGAGAAAGTAGCATACTTACATCGACAATGTTATCCATCAATAATTCAATAAAGGTGATTTGGTGTTATATGAGAATCAACATAACATCAATTCTGTACCAACTAGAAAAGGAAATTTCAGCCCTAATTGGCTAGGACCTTATAAAGTCAATGAAAGTTATGGATCTAGAGCATACACATTAGAAAAAATCGATGATACACCTCTTGAGGAACCTAACAATGTCAGACATCTATAATGGTACTATGTCTAATCTTCTTGAATAGTGTGAATGATAGAGAAGTGGTGTTAGATTTAGTAGATGATATTCTATGTACTCTCGTATTGCTTTGTTCTTGATGAATAGTTATTTGTGTGTCTTGAATACTAACATAATTATTTAAATTAATTTTTAAATGTTTACTTTAGGTTTCATACTATTCAAGATAATTGTGTATGTTGTGTTAGATTAGATCCTTATATGCATTTAATGTTCTACAATTAGATCATAGGTGCATTTAATTTAACATAACATACTTAATCATAATATTGCATCTAAAAGAAAATAGGATAGTTTTAATTAGATCACATAAAGCATGTTAAATCATGGAATCATTTATTAATTAGTCTTACAAATATTGTTTGATAAATCACATTTCCATTTAACATAAAACACATAAACATAAATAATTAAACACCAAATGATCATATATATATCAAGATTTTAAGTACATGTCATCAAATATAAAATGCTAGGGTGGCCTATGGCTACTAGATCCCTCAGGATCTAGTGATCACATCTTATATCTAGATGCAATCCGTTGGGAGATGGTAGTATGTGATCATGATCATGACCTGATGAGAACATCGAAAGAATAATATAGAACTTGTTCTCATAATAGTTGTGGTCTCCCATCCAACAACCTCTAGAATGTTGAATACACTAAATATTGAGAGGGGGTGAATCATTATTCTGCTAGCAAAATTAATTATCAACCATCCAATTCTCAACCCAAATCTAATTGTAATAGTGAATGAAATATTAAAGATATCATAACACATTGACACTAGGTTTTTTACATGGAAAACCCAAAGTGGGAATAACCACAGTAAGGATTAGCTCATAATATATTATAATTGATTATAAGATATTACATGGGTCATTGCCAAGATTCATTGTCCTTGAGAGGCTCACAACCTAAATATAGAATAAGGCTTATTTCCAAGATACAAAAGGTGTGGCTCACTAACAAGATGAACTAGAGAGGTGCACCTACAAAGTACTGAAAAGTTTATGCTCTGGAAATATCAAACTTTTTCTCTATTTTTTGGTTTACAATTACCATTAGTAACTTCACACTGTTATACTTCTTGCATCATTCACATATCATTCTCTATGTATATTCTTCACCACTTTTCCATCATAAATATATACACAACCATAATTTCCTTTATCAATTAGGTTGGCCTAATTGAGGGAACACTTGAAATTCAAAGAGTCTTGTTGGCTTAATACAAAATTCCTTTTGGCACATAGAATAAAATGTGTTATCCAAAAATTAGGTCAAACTAGACCTAAAGAGGAACACATAAGAGACAAACCTTTTTAGCTAAAATAATATTAAACCTTTATCACATGGATAGCTCAATCGGATTACACAAACATGTTGAGAACTTGTTTGTACCTATGACTAACATTCCTAAGAAACATATCAAAAGCTCATAGAATTCCCTTTTACTAAAAATATTTCTAGACCAAAATACCATATCAGTATGAACACACAGTTTACTTAGTCAGTTACCAACCAATGTTGGCATCAATGGCAACAAACTTGGAGGGAAACTTCTTCATTCTTCCAACATTCTCCCCCTTTGTCATTGATGGAAAAATGTGCAAAAAATGAAACTCACTTCAAAAAAGAAATTATGCTCAACTCCCCCTAAAATATCATACACTATACAAGATATTTTCCTCTTCTCCTCTTCTCCCACTTTGACATCAAGGAAAAAGGACTGGGAAAAATCTTCAAATCAAGAAATGGGGGCACCTTGTAACTGTAACTCCTTGAGAATCATTTCCGAAGTAGGTTTTCCATCATCACAGACTCCTTTTTCCTTGGCAATTGTTTTATGCAGAGATCCTATTTCCACTAGGAATTCTTCTCCTTCTGAAGTGGATGGAGCAATGTTCATTTTCTCAAGTTTTTTTTCTTCCATTAGAGCATTTGATATGATAATATTTATTGCAGAAACAAAAATCTCTACAAGGAGAAGAAGGAGAAGAATGCCTAGTGGAAACAACTGTACTCTTGTCTTGTAGAAACAACAATATTTTCTCTAAAAAAACTCAACTCTACTTCTTTTGTGGTTTGCATCTTAAGATTGGATGTGTACTCTTTAACAGAATCAACTATAAGCATCAAATTTTCAATCAGAGCTAAAGAGTTTTTTGAAGTAATACCAAGGGCTATCTCTTGTAGAGCTTTGATAGATACATTTATAATCATTTCATTCCCATTTTGATATGAATTTGTAGCCTCCTACATGATAGAGCTAAGAAAAGTGTCACTTAGATTTATTCTATCACTGGGTGTAATCTTTGTCATATCCACATAACTAAGGTGAGATGGTAGCTTGACTCTAGTTGAGGTGGAAGTGCAGGTTGGATTACAACTTGTCTTGAAAGAAGCACTTTAAGAGTACTTTAAGATGAATCCAAATGAATTTGTTGGTTTAGAGCCTTTGGGAATTTCACTTTAGCTAGAATGACTTTCTTGTCTTCCTCTTTCTTCTTTTCTTCTTCCTCTTCCTCTTTCTTTTTCTTCTTCTTTTTCTTTTTCTTCTCCAAATGACTTTCTCTATTTTCTTTCTTCATTATATCCTCAACATTATCCTTCCTTTTTTCCTTACTCCCTTCACTTTCATCTTGGTTTTTCTCTTCCTTATTTCTGGTATATTCTTGATTTTGTTCTCTCTTTTCATTGGATTGATCTCTATGATGGTCATGGAACCTATTTCTAGTAGTTTCATTTGTGTCTATTTGAGGGGCAGGTTTTTTCAAAGCACCAAGTGTCTCATCAATAATTTCCAAGACTGGGTTATCCATAACTTCTACAATAGTAGCATGTTTCTAAATCTAAGCATTTTGAGATGAACTAGTTCTTGTCCCATAGCTCCTTGCTAATTGCTTAATCACATCTTGTGTTTCTTTCCTTACTTTTTCAACATAGTCATCTTCCTTAGTCATTAACATGTTGAATCTTTGCTTAAATCTAAATAGTATAGAACATTCATTCAAAACATTTTTAGCTTCTATCTCTAAATAAGTTGAACTGGTAGATTTTGAGGCTTCACTTGTCATCTTGTCTTCAAAATTTAAAGCCTCTTTCCTTTTGAGCACTAACTCTTTCCACACATTTTCAATAAATTTTTACTGTATGGTATCCATATTTATATTACAAATAACTATGTACTAAGCAAAATAATTTATGGTGATTGTTTTCCCTTCATTATTAACCTTATCACATAACTCATTAGTTGACATAAGATCATTGTCAATCATATTGTTCACTAAGGTTCCAAGAACTAAGGGTGGATAATTTCACTGGAGGAGAACCCGACATGTTCTCCACAAGATAAAATGAACCTTCTTTATTCTTCTTTGTGTGCACATGTATTCGGTAGGCATCCTCCTCTCCTTCTCTCTCCTCATCAGTAGAGATCTCAACAATGGTTTTGACTCCTTCATTGGAGGTACTTCCTTTTCTATTTATTTTTAGTTGATGCTCTTCTTCTAAGGCAAGCTCAATTTCTTCCTCAACAACATCACTCGGAATCATTTTCTTGTGAGCTTTTTATTTCACTCTCCTTCTTCTTCTTCCTAAAGTAGCTAATGGTATAACAGTAGGTATGTCCTTCTTAGATGCCCTAGTTTTGGGACTAGTAGGTGTAGCAACATTGGTGCAGTCAAGGATGGAGGGTCCAAAAATAGGACTTTCCAACCTTGTAGCAAGAGTAAGCATAGTGGAAACTCAAAGAGATGGAATAAAAGTTA
>VDFB02353493.1:228406563-228496459 GCA_007258455.2 Sequoia sempervirens | reverse complement strand
TAATTTCCTTATAAGAAGGAGAGGTATTAAGAAAAAGGTGCTAAGAATGACTTACGTGGTAAGATAATAACTATCTTACTTTTCTTTTTGTTTCTTGAAAAAGACGCACCACTTCTTCTATTTGTTTTTGGATCAGCTTGCTGAGTTGACGAATGGACTAAAAATGCATTAATTACACATTTTGAAGAGTCACCTCAACCTATAATTTAGGCATTGAAGATGGGTACTCCTTAATTAATTTGACAACTTTTTCAAATCCGTTGAAAGCTCAAAAGAAACCTAACTGTGCTCACTTTCTTTGCTGTTTGTATTTTTTCATTTTATCTTTTTTGTTCTCTTCTATTTTGTTTTGGTTTGGGGCTGCATCCACATGATAACGAGCAAAGGAGGTTCAGCTGCTCGCCAAGCCAGTGAAGGTGCCAAGGCGTCTAGCATGGAGATCTCAACTTGTTTTTTTTTTTTATTGTTTTTTTGTTCACTTTATTTTTTTATATACCAGTCTCGCCGTCTGCAGCAGAGGAAGGAGATTCTGCACCTATGAGCAGAAGGAATCCGCCCTGAGCAAGGGCCACAATCTTTGTAACCTCTGTTACATTCACTCCATATATCTTTATGAATTTCTTGGGGTTTATATTATTTTTCTTCTGGTTTTACATATACTTGTTCTCTGACTAGATTGAGCAAGTGCAGGTCTACAGCCTTATCCCAAAGATGACATGGATTCTACAATTTTGTACACATTTTGCTTCTAATATTTTTAGGATTAATCCTTGTGTTCTACTTTATTATGCAGATTCAACTCTGTGAGAGAAACAGGGAAATATTTAATCAGACTGTGGTTGTATATTGGATGTATTCACCCCTTTACAAAAACTTGAGAAAAATATTTCATTTTGTTCTCCAAAAGAATTTATTTTCATTCACAGTATTTTTAATACATTTTTATTTGTTAGATCATGTTTTACAGACCTGTTCATTTTATGCATTCATTTTTGTGTTCAAGGAAAAACCCATTTATTTATTTTCACTTTCTTCCCTGTTACTTTAAATTTTTATTCTGTACAAGAAATTACCTCTTTAAGTTGTTGTACAGGTGACAGTGACAGAAAGCGTTCTCATTTATTATCTTCGTAGCATTGCATTTAAAAAAATTAAAATGAAAACTTTAATGATTAAAAATTCATAATATATATTTTCATTTATGAAACTTGGATTTTATTTATTTATTTATCATATGGATACTTACTGTGTAGTATAATAGCTATAGTGTATCATTTAAATAATCAGGGATTTATATATTTTATATATCACTGGTGCAAAGATGTAAATCATTTTTTATTTTATTTTATTTATATCCATATCAAATATATATATATATATATATATATATATTAGTAAATTGGATATATGTCCAATGGTATATATTATATTATCAGAAAATCTTTTAATAGGCAAGTAGATTCACATTTACCTCTATTATAAGAATATCTTCCTTTAGTTGTCCCCTACTTAAACTTCATGATATATACATATAGTGATTTATTCGAATACTTTCAAAGTGATGATACTAAATAGTCATTTTCATGTATATGTATGTTACTTACTTTTAAGTACAAGAGAAAATTTACATTGGTGCATATAAACTTCCTTACTACCTTTAATGGACTTTATTGAAAATCTTTTGCTGCAACTTTGAATCCTAATACAACTATCATAGCTAATTTATGTCCTATCTACTTGTTCCTCATATTAAGAGATTTAATTTTCCAGATGTAAAAGCAAATAATCAATTTTACCCTTCATTGTAACTCAAATGAATATTCCTCTTTCATGCAATACAAAAGTATACATAAATAACAAGGAAGCCCCCTTCTTTTCTTCTCATTTATTTCAGTACAACTCATGAAAAGTCCATACTTCCTTCATTGCAAAAAAACATACAAAACTTTCAAGATTACACACAGTATTTAGGAATACAATGAACAACACACAAAAGAATAAGGTTTGCTCATTTCCCTCCTTTCATTTGCAACAAAATACTAACCTACAATATTGTAACAATGCTTAATATTACATTGAATAACATACACAATTTTGTAAGGCTTGCTCTCCACCCTACTGTAATGGCATCATGGAGCCTCATGGGCTCTAGCCATACCCCCGAGCAAGGAATTATTTTAGCTCCATGATGATAAATGGAGTCTTTTCTCATTTCTACGAAGAAATAAAACTAACATAGCACAAACTTAATGTATCTAAGTTCTCTACCTTCCATTCTCCACCATGATTCATTCCATATTTCACATCTTTACCACCAATAACAAAGGGAAATAGTAGTAGGAGAGAATACTTATCTCTTTGTATGAGGAGGCTAACTCCTTGAACCTTCTTTCCTCTGCCAAGCCATCTTGATCATTCTCTACTATCTCCATTAGAGTTCTCCAAGAGGAGAAGTGGGCAATGCCCAAATCTTCCATCTTCTTGAGCTATATAGAAATCTTCCAAACCTACACTCTTTCCCACAAGTGCTCACACATGTGTGAGTCTTGTGCCAATTCCAAGAACTTTTGGGGAGTGGGAAGTTGAGAGTTATAAGTCACACTTCCCAAGCCCCAACACTTTTGAATTCGTCATATTCATGAATGTGGACTTTTGAGGGGTCTTTTCACACTCCAAGGACAAGTTCACATGTCAAAAAGGTTCCAAACCCATAGGTATAGGTCCTAGGGGTCTATTCTTGTTCAAAAACCAAGGAAATTGACTCAATAATCCCTTTTTAAAACCCACAAAATAATCCATGCGAATTTTGATCTTGACCAAGGGTTCCAACCCCAACCAAACTCACATCACATGTCCTACAATTGGATTCTACTCAAACATAATCACCCAATCAAAAATATAACCTCAAACCCTTCTAAGTCAAATAGGCTACACTTAGAACTTCCCAAAGATATATTTGATTTGATTCCAATATTTATCCATCCTCCTATTTGCATATTTGATTCCTTAGCCCTCCAATACATTTACTCTACTTGCTTTTAGGTCTCGGATGGAGTTAAATTTATATCCTCAACAAGAAGTCTTTTGATTTGCACTTGATGGTTATCCCTTCTCATGCTAGCACCGTTATCTTCTCGACCTTTAATGTTAATCCTACATCGCCTCATTTAATTTCCTACACAACATAATTAAGCACAATTAGACATATTAATAAACAACATTAATTGTAAATCAAATCTTTGTAACTTTATTCATGAATCATTTACATAGCTAATTACTCTTCCAATGTAATACGACACAACAATTATCTTATTTCAAATTCATCTTATAAGTTCAAATCTCATACAATAATTTGCATGCACATACATCTTTATTAAGTAAAATAACATAACGTAAAACTAAGGTTCTTGTTGAACCAATCATCCTTTCATATTTAGCCTGTGTCCTCTATCATTTATTTGGGAGATATATAACCTTTAATGTTATTATTGGTCACGCATGCGAGGTACTTACAATTTGTGACATGCTCATCTAGGACTACATTGAAAACAAATTCATGCTTCTCTACATATGCTATCAAGTCCATCTAAAGGAAAAAAATTGTTTTAGTCATAATACAACATTGTGGTCTCTAAGCTCAATGCTACTATAATTGCTTTCAAAATCTAGGGAAAACTAAGTTGCTCAAATTCACTATGTTATCCAATAGATATAAATTTTTGAAACAATTTAAGGATGATCATGCTTGAGTTGTCAAAAGATAATATTTTGATAAGATTATAATATTACATGATGTTATAGATTAAGAAGCATAATTGTACTTGTGTAGCCAAATTTTTTTGAGGATGAGGTAGTTTATTTTTTATAGTTTAGAATGAACATGTGTGGATGAAAGGAATTGAGAGGAATAGAAAGAGTTTGTTCAGGTAAACATAGTTACAAACAATCTGCACATTTTGTCAGGTTTTCCTAATTGATAAGTAGGTATCTACTTGAATATTAACTTATAAGGTTGAAAGGAATTGAGATGAATATGCATAGCTAGTTATGCTTTCCTACTTAACAAGTAGAGGAATCAATTAAAAAAAAATATAAAACAAATATTTCTTAAAAATCTATATTTGACTCAAATATTAAATTGCATATATTTAATTTTTATGTTCTTTGAAAATTAAAATTTGTTTTGAAGATAGTTTTTTTTCTAAAATAATTTTATGTGGCTCAAACCCATATTCTTATGAAAAGATCTTGAAGGAAATTATGTTTTTCTTATAAAAAAAATATTCTAATAATTAATTTTTTTTTTTGTATATTAAATATTTCCTCTAAATTATTTAACTCAATCAATTTATTTACAATTTTTAAAATCATATACGTTTCATTACTTCAATAAATTAAAGTTTAATATTTTATGATAATATTTTTATTCAAATATTAATATAAAAAAGGGAATCATGTCAATTTTAATTTATATAGTTATAAATATATATATTACTAATTAATACATATATAAATATAATAATTATATATATATATATATTTATTTTAATTCAATATAAATATTTAAAATATATATTTACAACGTGCATAAATCCATGGAGAGGCCAATGGCCTTGTTACTTTAAAAAAATTAATAAAATTTTAATTTTATTATTAATTAATATTTATTTTAAAAAAAATTTATAATATAATATAAAATATATATATTTGTCTTTACAAATATTTAAATTTATTATATATTTATGTATATATTAAAATATTTAATATGAACATTTAAATTAGATATGGAAATTTAAACTTGGCTAAAACTAAACATTTTTTTTAATTTAAATGAGAAGAAAAAAATCTTTAAATTTAGACTATTTATTTAATTAATATAATAAAGTTATTTATTTCCTTATTAATTATTAATTAGTTAACATTTTTATTTCACAAACTAATATATAGTAATTAATATAAGTTGTAAATAGAAGGTGAATTATTTCTAAAACAAATATGATAGAATTTGTGATTGATTTAAATGATTAATTTATTAATATTAATTTCAATTTGATTTAAAAGTAATTACAGTTAATTTTAAAGTTGATTTTTAAAAATAATAAATATTTTATAAAAGTAATTAGTATTTATTCTAAATAATTATTGTGTAGTCTTAATTCATTTATTTTGCAAAACGATCTTAGTAATTAGAGTTAGTTCAAATTTCCAAAAAGCAATTGAAAATTTGTTAGTTTAAATATATAGTTTACTAAAGGTTGTTTTAGAATTAATTTATGACAAAGAGAGGATTAGTATTAATTTATTTAAATTATAATACAAAAATAATTTATAAGGCATTCATTTAAACTTAAAATAATAATTAATTAATTTATATTAAAAATAAATTTTGAGTAATTGGCATTAATATTTTGAAAGAATTAGCTCAATTAAATTTATGCTACAAATCAATTTAGTATTAAAGGTAATTAAAAATAGTTGAATTTTGATGTTATATTGATTAATTAGTTAGCATTTGTTATTCAAAGTTTAAATTTTATTAATTATTATTATTATTTTAATAATGCAAAGAAAAATAGTAAATAAATGTTACATACCCAATGTGAGGGGTAATTAGTAAGTAATTTAATAAAAAGTAATTTATTTTTATAGTGTAATTTAATAAAAAGTAATTTATCGTTATAGTGTAATTTAATTTTCAAAATAGTTAGTATGGTTTACCTCATTGAATTATTAGAAATAAACAACCTAAGTTTAAAAAACTCCTAAAAATTAGTTAAGATTTTGAAATTGAAGTAATGGAAGTAATGGAAGTGCATTAATTGCTTATATCAGGTAAAATTTGTCTACCAATTAGATTGAAGAGAATTGAATTTTGAAATATGTTTCGTTATATAATTGGCATGTATACATTGATAATAGATAAAAACAAATCAAATAGAAAAAATGCTTCAGCTCTCATTGGTTAAAAAGATAATTATTAATAACTAGTTAAGATTTGGTGGTGCCTATAGTTCCCTGGCAGGAACTAATAAAAAGATTCAAAATAATGAAATAGATTAATTACAAATGAAAAAAAAAATTGTTTATGGTTTTTGTGGCAAAATAACCTTAAAAAATTGCGATAAAAAGTTTATGCTTCCTGAAAATCCACCCTTATCGCTCAAAGTTTTGTAGCCAATAAAATTGAGGAAAATTATTTTTTTAAATTTAGAAAGTTAAAAATCTTGCATATTTACTTTAACTATATACAAATATTTGTCAAACAGAAAAAAAAGTTGAGTTCTCACTTGTTAAAATCAAAGTTATTAATAACTTGTTAAGGAAAAGGGGTCACCTATAGTTCCCTTGGAAGGAACTAAAAAATAAATGTGTTTTCAATGTTTATTTGTCAGTTTAAAAGATGTGTCAATAATGTTGCAATCACTAATGATTAATTTTTTCTTCATGGTTAAAATAGATTGGTAAGTAAATTTATCAATAAATAAATTTATAATTGATTGTTTCTTGATAAGTAAATCAATATTTCATAAATTTATCTATAATTCTTATTTAATTTTTCTTAATTATATTAATTTTTTTTTATTAAATTGTTAAAAAATTTAAGTTGCTTATAAATAATTTTATGTGTTTTTTATAATTAATTTGATATTGTGTATAAAAAGTTTAAGTTATGAATGTTATAATATAAAAAAATAAATTTGTTTTCAATGTTTATTTGTTAGTTTGATGTGAGAATAATGTTGCATAGTAATGATTAAATTTTTTCTTGATTGATTAAGTGTGATTGTGAAATTATTCTATGTTAATTTAATGTTATGAGTGCTATATAATATAAAGAAAAATATTTCTAATATATTTTTAATGCATCTTTATATTTTATAAACAAACATCTAAAATAAAAATGTGATTGTAAAAAAAATACAACTTAATGAGTGAACATACATTTAAAGTTAAAAATGAAATTATAAAATAAATTGTAGATTTATTTTATTTTTCTTCTATAAATATAATTTTTAGTTCCTACCAGGGAACTATAGGCACCACCAAAATTTAACTAGTTATTAATAACTCTCTAAAAAAATATATTTTAAAAATTAATTCTCTTGAATCTAATTGGTACACAATTTTCACCCAATATAAGTGATTTTGGCGCTTCCATTACTTCCATTAATGATTATTATGGAATGGTGGGTAATCCTGCATAGTAACAAATCATATTTAGTATTTATCTATTAATCTTATCACTTCTATAATCCTATATTGTAACAAATCATACTTAGTATTCATCTATTAATCTTCTATATATTGTAACAAATCATACTTCATATTAATTTAAAATATTTTTAAATTAAAATAGTTAAATTATATTGATATTAATATTTTTAAGTTTTAAGAAGATTATAGTTTAATCAACAAATTTATATTTAAATTTTAGTCTTTTTTTAATAACTTCCTTAATTTTTAGATGTTATGGCTAATCTTATCATTCAACCTATTCATTAAATTTATACTTACATTTTATATATAATTTATATTTTTTTTTTACATTCTTTTAGATTAGTGTTATAAATTGACTATTCTTTTCATTGTTTTAATTGAAAAGAGTTAAATTTTTAATAAATAATATTTTTTAAAATAATAATTTCTAGATTCTTAATACATAAAAAAGGTGCTAATATAATAATTAGGGTTTTCAATTTTACCAAGTAAAGGTATATATTTTTAGTTTCTATAAGATGCAGTTTGACTGAATGACTTTCCAAGGTTAGTGGTATACAGTGGTAATTATTTTTATTCTTTTAATTATATTTTGATATTTTTAAATTAATTAGAATTTGAGCTATTATGCTATACTATAAGTAGGATGTTTTCCAAATTTTTAAGTGTTAATAATTCATGTGATCTTTACCTTTCTTTTAATATAAACAAACTCATCATTATAATAATTAGGTTTTCCAATTTTACAAAGTAAGACATTTTATTTATTTATTTATTTATTTTTTACATAGCATTTGACTACTAATATAATTTAATTTTAAATGGTTTTTTTTACAAAAAGCACAGACACCTCAATCCACAAAACAATTAAACAACTAAAAGGAGATACACAAGCATAAACAAAGAGAGTGAAAGACAGATGGGCAACAACCTAGCACAAACAAAGCACAGAAGAAAAATACAAACCACAACAAAAATTGTTAGCCTTACCATTCAACCTATAATTTATAAATTTCCAGCCCCCAAAAAATTGTTGCTATAGATAGTATATATTTTTATTTGTTAAATATTTTTATGTCTTAGTTTTCGTTTTCCCTACATACTATTTGACTAGCAATATAAATGCTTTAACTTAGTGTACACATCATTTTATTGAAATATATTTTATTAAAATTTTATGTTGGTTTCATTCTTAGTTTTGATATTTCCAAAAGAATAATTGTTTAAAACATCTACTATAATAATTAAGTTTAAAAATTCTCAACTCCTTTAATTTTTTTATTATCTTATATTTTAATTATTAATATAAATAATTTTAATTTTAATAATTGTCTTTTTGAATCAATATTTTATTATGATTTTTAATTTATTCAATCTTTAATACTTACCTTTTTTGATTAATCAAAATAAAAAAAAATATTATCTCTCCTATATTTTTTTTCTATCAATGAATTATGGTTAATGTAAGCATGCAAGATCAAAATAATAAAAATAGGGAAAATAGAAATCTAAGTCTAAACTCTAAAAACAAATTACCACATTTTAATTAGATTTTTATATTTTAAAATAAATTAAAATTTATGTTATATATTTTAATATTTATGTTTTTATTTGAAATTTAAATAGTCACTTCATAAAAAAATAGTGTTATAAGTAGCATATTGTTTTATTTTTTATAATTTTGAATGACATATTTTCTCTTAATTTTTGTCTCCTATGTTACCAATATAAATCATTTAACTTAGCTTGTCTATTTTTATATTTTCCATTCTATTAAATTCAAATATATAAAATAATCTAATAACAAATTCAAATAAATAATATATTTTTAATATATTATATTATTAATTTAACAACATATTATAATATATACACTATATAATACATATGTAACATATATAATATCTAATATATAATTTTAACATCATTATAATATTATAATATATATATAATATATATGTAACATATATACTATCTGAAATATAATTTAATATATTAGAACTAAAGTTATAACAACAAATACAATCCTTAACTTAATCATTTATTCTTCTTACACAAGAGTCCCACCTCATCAATAATATTATTTCTAACTTCTTAAAACATAACTATTTAATAACTTTTTGGCAGGAACTTCGCTGCCCTGCAGCTCTTGTTTTATTTGTCGTCTGCCTAGTAATGCCTACTCCTTTTAATGAATGTTTTTTTGCAAGGGTTGATTTAGTGCTGACATTGATCTATTTCCTATAGATATCAACGGTGTCTGCCATCCTATGATTGAGAATTCAAGGATCGTGAAATCACAGGTGGGCACCACGTGTCCTATCCGAGGAGCTCAAGGGTTGATTTAGTGCTACCATTGATCTATTTCCTGTAAATATCAATGGTGCCCGCCATCCCATGATCAAGAATTCAAGGATCACGAAATCACGGGTGGGCACCACATGTCCTATTTGGGGGAGTTCAAGGGTTGATTTAGTGCTATTGTTGATCTATTTCCTACAGATATCAATGATGCCCACCATCCCGTGATCAGGAATTCAAGTATCACAAAATCACGGGTGGGTGCCACGTGTCCTATCCAAGGGATCAAATTTTAGCTATTGCTAACCAACTACCATTTGATCTGAGCCATTTCCTGCCATCCCGTGATGGTGCTTGGGTTAATTGCAAAATCATGGGCGGGCACCACGTGTCTCATCTGATGAAGCCTAAAGAGTAAAGGAAACACTAGCCATCTTTAAATGTATTAAGGGGTGGATTACTAAAGTGTTCTCGAGATGCACATGTTCTAAATCCATAGATATGTTATAATATCACTGGAAAAGTTGTTCGAAGGTTAACGACATGGCTGGCAACTGTGTTAAAGGAAAGAGATCAACGGTGCCCGCTATCCCGCGATCTGCTATTATAGGTATCGCGATATCACAGGCGGGTGCCACATGCCCTTCATAAAGGATGAAATCTGCATGATCAATGATGAGCTGTCTCTTCAAGATTGATAGTGCCCACCATCCCACAATTAGGAATTTTGGGATCACGATGTCGCAAGTGCCTACCATGTGTCTCATGCAATGAACCCTAAGGAGTGAAGAAAGTGTTTGCTAGTTTTAAATGTATTACTGGGCAGATTACTAATGCACTTGTAAGATGCACGTGTTTTATTTCAATGTAGATGTTATGATTTTAAGGAAAAAGTTGTTCGACAGTTAAAGGAAAGGATGACAACCATTTTTGAAGGAGCAGGATTTATGGTAAAAATATCAACGGTGCCCGCCATCCCACGATGATAAATCAAAGGATTGCGATATTGCAGGCAACTGCCACATGGTATTCCTTCGTGGCGTATGACATAGTGGGCCCCTTTATTGCCGTGTTGGCAATTATGTCAGCCTATTTTGAAGATGGCCATCGATGATTTGATCAAACTGAAGGATCAATGGCTCAAATTTAAATATGTATAAAATTATGGTTGGAGCCGTTCATGCGGCCCGCAAGTGAGCTTTAATGGCGGATGAGACATCCACTAGCAGAATTTGATCAACATAAAATCAATTTACTCATCTCATTTGTATCACAAAGCATCCAAGTATTTCATGAAAATAGTTTCAGAGCCAAAGGTGAAATTGTGAGCAGCTACTGCCAGAAATTAGAGTTTGTGCGAAAAAAACTGAGTTAATTTTCTCTGTTTCCTAGTCATTCTGCACCTAAATTTGGGAAAGTGGGGAGGTCTACTATGCTTGTCACTGGGTTCATTAAAATATTTTGTTAGGGCTATTGTTTAATCATAAATTGTGAGGAATTGCAGTATTTTTACTCCATAATTTCCTATCTTTGTTTAGTCATAGTCACTTCAAGTGTAACATTGTAGTGAGGCCCTAGTTTGTCTAAAATGGCGCCAACCAAGCAGCACTCTGGCCACATTGAGTATTTGAAAATAAACTTGTATGATGATTTCCTAGATCAATTTCCATTATCAGCAAATGATAGAAGGAAAGGTTTGGTGTTGATGTGAGGGAAAATCCTAGGGGAGGGGTTGGTGTGTAATAATTCTAACATCGTTGATGCTAGGGTTCCACTTAGGCTTACAAATGTTCAGATTATGGTATGGACAGAGGAATTTTCCTCCTCCTTTTCAAATGGATGGAGGTACGACATGGGAAAGTTGGTTGTTCCAAATGTGTTCCCTGATGTGGACTTACTTAGAGTAGTGGCCATAAGATATGACCCTATCACACAGGTAATTAGAGATAATGATGGAGGGGTTCTATTGGAAATTAACAGAGATGTTATCCAATAGACTTTTGATTTGAGTGAGCCAAGTGATGACTTGGTTACTATTAATCTTCAAGAAATGAAGGAGTATACAAAATTGAAATCTCTTGTTAGGGTTAAGCTGCTTCCACCTCATCTGGTTAAGGCAGGGGATTCACAATTTCACATCAGCCCTAGTGACCAGGAACCCTTCAGATTAAATTATTTTGGAAAGCCTTTCCTGGCTACTTTCTATTCACTATGTCAGATTTTGGGTTTCAGCCCTGGTGCAGTAATGTTGATTGCATACATGTTCATGGGGGTGCAAATACAACACCCTAACTTCTCTGTAACATATGACTTCACTTCTTTTTTGGTGGAGAGGATACATGAAGGACTATCAAAACTACATAATGGTGATACTAGTACTCAATTCTTTTGGTATTCCATTTTGATGCATATGTTCTTGTTTAGAAATGCTGATTTCTTTGCTGAGAATATGAACTTAAGACAATCAGTTAATGGAGAAAGATTTTTAGTACATATATGGGCTATAGATTTGTCTTGTAAGAAGGAAAGCACCAGTTATATGCAATTTGATAATTATTTTGCTGTAAGATTGAGGGCTAGATTGATGGTAAATGTACCTAGGATCCCTCAGGAACTACATGATTTCCTTTGGCCGAAGGAGAGGAAACCAGAATTAAGTGTTTTACATAACTGGGGTGACATTATCCCATATCTAGTTAGCACTGTCCTGAGAATATATAGATTTCAAGGAACCCCTCACATACTGCCATACAATGTGCCACCAAGACTAGGGTTTGCAGAAGTTATATGGCAGATGGGGTGTATTCATGAAGATAACCTAACTGGAAGGGGAAGGGAAAATTATTCCCTGATTATATAGTAATGTCTGAATTTATATTTTCAAAGGGAGGTTGGACACATTTTGACAAATTCTTTGTTGATTACCATATGAGATTTGGTCCAAGGCGACAACATGATTCTGAAGGTTTCTTTGTTCTTTTCAGACAAATAATAAAAGGTCACAAATTTGCACATGAGTTCAATTTCCCTGAGGACCTAATCAGGAATGAATTTGATTTAAATAGATAGGAATTGAACAAGGAAAAGTGGATATCTTATAGCAAGCTACTAGATATTATGCATGAAATGGATCTGATGTATGATCCATTGATGGAATTCACTCCATACTAGAAGAGAATTAAATTTTTAATGAAGAATTTCAAGGAGATAATAGACACCTTGACAACCAAAAAGATAAATTTAAGGCTAAGTCTAGATATGCAAGGATAATGTGATATGCTAATTGAAACAAGGCCAGTATGTCAGCCTATAGAAAGGCGGACCATCTATAGGAGGAAAAGGGATATTAGCAGTGCTGAGGAAGAAGTAGATAGAAAAGGAAAAAAAATAATGAAGGTACCTTCATGACCAGGCCCAAAATTCAAAGTACTTGGGGCTGTCAAAATCATTGAATTAAAATCTTCACCACAGCATAGTCCCCCATCACCACCACTTGAGCCAAGCCCTAAGAGGCAAAGAACTAATCATGTACCTAAGGATCTCACAAATGAAATTATTATTACTGATCAAGACATGCAGGTTGGTATGTCGTCCCCTCCTAGGTCAGCAGAATTGGTTCTATCTGATTTGGATATGAAGGGTAAAAGTGTGCAAGATGCAAGAATGGAGGCTTGCAAGGAGTTCTTAGATGACAATGCATTTGTAAAGACTCCTGTATTCCTGCAATTGGCATGGAGGATGAAATTTGAGGAATATCAAAATAAATGCAAGGAGAGAAGAGAACTAAGACCTGACAGGTCAAATCAGGAGAATGATGAAGAAGTGAAAGTTGAACTAATGGAAGAGTTCAAAAACATCATTCCTGAAGAAGGAAGATAACTAGTGAATCAGGCTGGTGTTTTGATTTTTCCTGAATGAGACATCACAGATGTAGTGGCTTTCAGTGCCATTATGAAGTCTAAGAATCCTTTTTCAGGATTCTAAAAAAGAAGTTAAGGCAACATTACAAAATTTTGCCTTCAATGAAGAATATGAGACCTTAGTAATTTGGGCATTGGCTCCACAAGGAAGAAAGCCGGACATTGTTGATATTAATCCAAATTTCAAAGGAAGATTAATAATAAAGAGGGATTTAGAGACTACAACAACCAAAGCCACTAGTTGAACTGTGAATGTGGCCAAGTTGGCCCAAAAGACCGTTGAAAGGGAGGAGGCTGAAAAAAATAGCCTAATGGAGAAGTATAACATTTTAATTAAAAAATATAGTAAAATGAAATAGAGGAATGTTGAGCTGCAAAATGAAGTAGAAAGGTTCAAGTATAGACATACTAGGGAAACATCCAATGCTCCACGAACCAGCACATCACATCCCACAGCAGGGTCAATGCCTCCTGCTTCTCCAAATGTTTCTACACTAGGGTTTCCCATTCAAAATCCTACTCTTACCCCTCCTCTAGAACAAGTCAATGAACAAACAGAGTGCTCTGTTGATCCAACAAAGAGGCAGCTCATGCAGGAAATTGATCAATTACAACCATCACTAAGGGTAAAAGAGGAGGGTTTTCTTTCAAAAGAAAAAGAAATTGTTACTCTTATTTTGGAGTATTTAAATGAAAAGGTGGATAATAAACTACCATCTATATATTCTTTGTATTCTTTGCTATCTGAATCAATAAATAATATTGATAGGGATAAGGGGATAGTGATTCCAATAATTCAAAATTAGATCCCTAAGGAAAATAATCTAGATGTTATGACTAAAACCTCAAGGTTTGATGCAAATAATAGGCCCCAATCATTGAAGCATACTTATATATTAGTTAAACCATTGAAAAGTTTTCAGACCTTACCAGATGATCTAAGTAGGAAGATTAGGGAGTTGGTAAAGAACTTCAATGATTGGGGTAACACACTGTTACCTGATATAACTGATGAGCAGGGGGAAATTAGAACACTCCAACAATGGTAGGACCAAGCAAGTAGAGTCATCAATAATCAAATTAAAAAAAATTGTGATGACTCAGATTATGATTTGTTGGTAAATTGTATGGATAAGATTATTGGTACCGGCTCATTTTTGGAATCTTTTAAAAGAGATGCTAATCAGGTAGCGGTAAAGTATTTGCTTTATAGTACAAAGGTAAAAGAGATGATTGATTTTGACTAGCCAACTAACGAAGAATAATAGAGGTGGGTGGCTAAGTATTTGAATGATGATGAGTAAAAAGAGTGGGCTACCAATAGGTGGCAAATCAGATGTTGCGGTTACAACATTTCCAGTTTTGTATGGATGACTTTCTTGGCATGGGTTTCATGTGGTTTTTTGTTATTGCATCAACCTTCCTCCACCGACATGATGAATGAGAATATGCTCCAGGATGATTGCTGTTGTAACTATTTTTGAATAAGAATATTTTTCAAGGTGGTGGCTATTGTAAAAAAATTTGGAATATCACCAGGTGCTCCAATTGACTGGTGATAGGTGTACTTTCTAGCCCAGTGCTTGTTTGCTCCATTTTCTATAAGAGAGATTTCAAGGCTAGAAGTATGGGTTAGCAAGTTAGATAACTTTTATCGAGTCTAGGTGAAGTTGCAAAGTGAATTGTAAAGTCTGATGGTTTTAGAGAAATGCAATTTAGGTTTTGAGTCATTATGTAACAGGTTTTCAGTTCATAGAGATTTAATGTTGTATAACAGAACTAGCATTTGAGTTGAAATAAAAATTTGAGCTCATGTCTCTCCATTGTACATGCATATTTGAACTTTGAATGAAATAACTAAGGGTTGTTTTATCCATCTCACTGTTGTGGTGTGTATGATTCTATTTTAGCTTTAATTCAAGGAATTAATCAAAATTATTGAATGGGATTATAGCCGGATATGTGCTGTATAAGGATTTGATAAGTAGTCCTAGGTTAGAATGCACACTAATGAAATTACAATGCAATATTGCCAAGGATCTTATATGTGATGTATTAAATCTGTTATAAACTTGTAGATGCTTATGAATTTGACTCCTACAATGGATATATGGCACTGATCTAAGTTGTAATTATTCGTGTAGTTCAGTATTTGTTTGTCTTTGCCTAGAGCTTGCTACAAATTGCAAATCATTGACTATCTTATACAATGGATTGTGTTTAGTTATCTCACACTCCAGATAGTTGATATTGTCTATGAACAACCAATTCTAGTTGATATTATCTTATCGTGTTGAGCTATTAAGTGAGATCATCTGCTATTGTTAATGTTGTTTATAATAATGGTGCGAGTTGTAAACACATTAAGGGATCACCCTCTGGGTCTTGAGAGCCCGAAGTGTATGAGGCTTTTAAAGTCCTCTTCAGTTGGTCTAGGTCCTTTTGGAGTTGCCTTCGATTGGAATTGGCAATTCCATAGGTAGATTAGAAGACAAACCTGGTTACATTGTAAAAAGAACCAACATACACGTCAACCACTGAACAACCACCTCTACAACTACTTTTTAATCTTTTATGATCACATGAAACATAAAACACACTAATTTCAAGGTTGTTAGCATCACTATTGAAATGTTTTAATTTTTTGACCTTTCAAACATTAAAAAGTACATCATTAAATTAATCATATAATGGCATAAAAATTAAAAACATCATGAATTAATTATGTAACCACATAAGTCAAATATAATTCTATCAAGAAATTAATATCAAATAGATAATATAATGAAGTAACTTATACATTTCAATGTCATTGATCTTCTTCTTCATCCAACTCTTTGTCTATATCATCCGATCTAGATTTTACATTGTAAGGATTGGTCATATCATCATCATCATCAATATCAGTTTTGATAATGTCATCATCCACACAGATGTCATCTTCATGAACATTAACTCCTACATTATCATCATCTAGTTCCTCCTCTTCGACATCTTCGTCAGGGACATCATCAACTAACCATTGATCCTGATCATCATCTACATCATCTTCTAGTTCTTCAGTATCTTCTTCTTCCACCGCATTATACTTTACCGGCCTTCGTCTTGGATCATGTCTAACAACAAATGACCAATCAGGTTTATCTAGAACCTATGAGTAAAATACCTGCTCACATTGGCTTGGAAGAACATAGGGCTCATTTCCAACTCACTCTATCAACCTTGTATTAATCATGGTAAATCCATTATCATGTTCAATAACATTTCTCTCAGGATCATTTTCATTCAATCGTAGCCTATACCATAGGACGATGAACAAAATTAATATGAAGGACTTAAAGTCACACTCAAGTATATCATCCAAAATCCCATAGTATCGATTTTCTAAGACTTCTAGATGTATGTCACTTCTAGATAAAATATTAGTCACCTGAAAGACTGCAGTTATACCAGAATTACAAGTTTTCTTCATGTCATCCAACATTTTGATTTGAAATTTACAACCATTGCACCACATAGCCTTGTGGTGTTTCACTTGCAATATGTCAAACATGTAAAAATTATTGCAATATCATCAGTTGATAAACATATTTATTCTTGGCTGAATGTATGCAAAGAAAAAATCTCAAGATATATATACATCAATATACTTAAAAATAATTAAATAATATGGTTGATTAATATATTTATACATACCTATTTATCTCTTAAACCATATGCTAAATCAATTTCCCTTTGTGTAACATTGAAATCTCCATTACGATGAGCTTCTTTAACCAATGAAGCCACACCTTCCCATGTTAATGTGCGACCAAATTGTTGACATTGTTCAATCCATACCATCATCCAATCAAGATTGTTCATGACGTACAAATGTAGTGCATCCCACTCTCAACCAACTGTACCAAAATAAATTGAAATTCACAAATGAGGTATAATTAGTTAAATACCACAGTACACAACCTTAATTTATAATTAATGTATATTGAAGATTAAAAATTAAATAAGTATAATATACATAAAAACCATAAGTAAAATGCATTCCAATTAATCTCCATGACCATCTTATAATTACCTCTCATTTTCCTCAATCTACCTTTCCCTAATAGGTACTCACCTTCGAAATTGTTAATGGAGTTGGGATCCCAAATGCGATCTAAATGGATTTTTGCTACAAACTTAGGAAGATATTCACTAATGTACACCATGGTCTGGTATACCATATATCCTTCCACCATATAACCCTTAGGATGTGCTCTTTGACTAACCAAAGCCTTCAAAAATTTTAAGTTCCTCTCAACCATCCACATTGACCTTGTGTGAACAGGTCCACACAATTCAATCTTCTCAACTTGGTGTATGAGGTAGTGTTCTTGTGCATTGAAAAATGTTGAAGGTAGACACTTTTTCATTTCACACATTAGACAAGGAATTTTTCTCTTCCAATAATTTATATCTTCTTTATGGATTTCTTTAGATGACAACCATCTACAAGTGATTCAAGGCAAAATATATTAATGATATTTAACAAAAATATACAATATATTACATAACAAGTAAAATAAATGGCAATTATAAGATGTATAGCGAATTGAACAAATATTGCTACTTACCTCATATATTTTCCAAGATCATATATAACTTGCTTCACATTGTTGTCAAAGTTGTTTGGGAGAGATAGAGGTAGAACGTACTACAACAATTATAAAATGATCTTTTCATTATTTTTCCAAAAGTAGTAAACACAATACACTAAAAAGTACATGCATTATACAATTGTATATAATATACCAGAATAATTACCTTAATGAAGGTATGCCAATCATGTGTTTTCATCCCTGACCCAAATTCACCTTTCTTTGTTATTATATTGTTTATGTTTGCAGCAAATTCTATGGGAAATCAAATTTTTTGTATGACTTCTTTTATAGCATTGCTTTGCTACTCTGTTAATAACCAAGGAAGGGCACTTATATTAATTTGGTCTCCATCACTATTCAATTCAATGACATTTTTCATTGCATGATTGGTTTCCTAAATGTCACTACAAATTTTTTCAATTTTTTCTTTGTCATGCCTTCCATCCAATATTTTCCATAACGTTTCTGTTATATTCTTTCCGATATGCATTGTATCAAATAAATGCACAATTTGTAGCTTCTCATAGTAGGGCAACCTATTCAATTATCTGGGATAACTTTTTAGTCCCTGTGGAAGCCAACCATTAATGCCTTGACGACCTTCATGAAGCATATAAGTTAAACAAATTAACAACGACAATCATTGTCAATTATAACATGAGTAAACACAACACAATATAAAAATATAAATTCAAAACATATCATATATGATAGATAAACAATTTGATCCATGTATAACCTTGACGATTAATTCTATTATATTCCAACTTCCATAGGTGAGGTGACATTCTTCATGGTTTTGATGTAGTCTCCTCTTTCCCATTGAAAAGATATTTTTTAGTAGTTCGATACTTATGATTTCTATGGAGGAAGTGCCTATACTCATCAAACACTTACTTTTCTAAACTTGTTGAACAATGAGATTTCATCTTTGGACCACAAATTAGACATGCAAATTTTCCCTTTGTTTGAAGACCTGAAGATGATATATAATTGGATTAAATATGTCAATTTTTATAATTATATATAATGAATAGATTATTTTAAAAAATGCATGATATCTACTTCATCAAATTAAATATTGTTAAAGTGTAGTTGAACATTATAACATACCACAAAAATGTGTTAGCCCTGGGGCATCATGAATTGTCCATACAAGCATTGCATGGAATTGAAATTGTCTTTGTCCTATTGGTCTAGAGACGTCATACATAGTGATGCCATTCCATAACTTTAGTAACTCGTCGATAAGAGGCTCGATATATACATTCATATCTTTAACTTGGTACTTACCTAGTTAAATGAACATAAACATTACATAATTATTATAACCATTTTACTGCAATATATATAAATTAATGTACATGACTATTGAATGAAAAAAATATAAGTCATTATGCAACAAATAAGACAAATGAGATGCTACTACGTTAAAGAAAGTTAATGTAAAAAAATACCTAGAACAATCATTGACAACATTATGTGCTCCCTTTTTATTGACATCCATTGAGGAATGTTATTATTGATAACAAAAGCAGGCCACACTAAGTAAATAGATCTCAACTCTCTAAATGGATTGACACCGTCCGCTCCCAATGAAAGCCTGAGATTACGAGGTTCTTCTTTAAAGTGTGGCCATTTTTCCTCCATGTCCCTAAATGCAAAACCATCTACAGGAATTCGAAGAATGTCATCTCCACTTCTATTCTGTGCATGGTAATCCATCAATTGCGCTAAGCTTTTGCACCTAAACAATCGTTGCATATGTAGAATAATGGGAATATAATGAAGGACCTTACGAGGCACCTTTTTTGTTACTTGATCTGTTTGATATCTACTGATATGACATTCTGGGCATTCTGTTGTAAATTCTTGTTGTTTATGATATATAATGCGATCATTGGGATATGCATCTATTGCTTGATACTCCATTTCGATATCTTTCATAATGGCACATAAATCTCGGTATGAGCGAGGTAAAATATTTGATTGTGGTAACAAAAATTAACCAATCAATCTACAACAAAAAATAATTTGTTCATATAAAGAATATTAATGGTACATATTTCATCCTTTATTTACTAGTGATGAACTAACGACAATTAAAATAGATGAAAAAAGATGACATTTATGACATACCTTAACATCTGTGAGATTGCTATGTTTGATAAAACATTCATAACCTTAAAGTTCAACATCAACAATACAGAAGAGAGAAGAGTTGTTTCAGAGCCTTCATAAAGGGGCTTGTATGCCTTGTCAAGTATAGGTAAGTCATGAACATCATCAAAGTCATCTTGATCATCATGATCAGCTCTGCCACTAAATGTGGCATGGATCAATGTATTCGTACCATCATCTTCAACTGTGTTTTCTGGCGCATGATCATCTTCTTCCATAGGATCATTATCTTCATCTTCGATATTCATAGCTCCATGTTCATCCGCTTGTAAAACCACATTCTCCAGGCTATGATAATCCATATCATCTACCCTAGGGCGCCCCATCTTTATAATAATGATAGACCCAAATAAACCATGATCATGATCAAGTGACTATATATATATATATAAAATGTTAAAACAATATAAACATTTACAAATTTACTCAATATAAACACATATAATGAACAACTTACCAATGGATGATAATCATGCCCCCCTTCAATGTGACCATGCTTCCTACAATGTTTCTCAGCTGTTGTGATTAAAATTCATCTCGTCTTTAAGCCATTGCAATTATTGTAAGGACAATAACATTTCCCATCACCCTTTCTTTTCAATCGAGCCCACAATCTATCAAGTGTCTCTTCATTTTGTTCTGGACTAATATTATCTAACATGATTTTTCTTTGCCAAGTTTGACTATTTAGATCTTCAAAAAATATCAAACTCACACTCCAATAATTTTTATTCATAGATAGGTAACATAGTCTAATAATTCTGATATTTTACACCAAAAAAATTTGGCATGCAACCACCCCTGCAAAAGAGAAGATGATGAGTTAATGACCCCAAAAAACACTTTACAATAAATTCCAAAACTTATTAAATTCTGATTTTACTATGATTTCCAACCGTTAAGACTCCTAAAATCAGAATATTGAACTTGATCACAAAATTCCTACAACAATGGAGGTAGTGAGCTAGTAAGAGCAAGTGACCCATTCCTAAGGAGCAACGAGTCAGAATCATCATTGCTAATGTCAATACGGATTTATCCTTTTAGTTGAAGATGCAATGTGTCACTTCTTATGACAAGCTTATCCCTAGGTCCCTCAACATTGAGAGAGCCCTAATAAAAAACAACATAAGCATTGGTAAGAATATGATTAGGGTACAAACCCTAGGCTTCCGTAGAAACATAAACAATAACTATAGCAGATTAGTGAGGTTGCAATACTAGAAAGATTGAGACAATGTAGGTAATAACAAAATCTTGCAATCTAAAGATTATAGCCAATAACAAGCACACTATGTAGCTAACTAATATTTGTAAATGCAATCTACGGTAAGAAGAATGGCAGTCACTTGAGATGTGATAGTCAAAAATAGGCTAAGCAGTGACAAGATAATAAAGCTCAAACCTTGCATAGTAAAGTGGAGATTTTAACAGTGAGTTTCCTTACCCCCTTGCTGACCTTAAGGGTTTTTCAAATGCTTTTGGTAGTGTTAGACAAGGCAAATGCAATCAGGGAATGACTGTCCAAATGAAGTAACAGTGGTAATCATAGGTTCAATGTTTCTTCTTAGCCATTAATATTGTATAATGGAGGTAGTGGATTGCATGTTTGAGCAGTGTTTTGAGACTCACCAAAGATGGGAAAATAGTGAATAATACCTTGTGGACTGTGAAGTAGTGCCAATAAGGTTGAAGGATCTTAAGAACTACAATACCATGAAACAATGAATCCCCTGTAGTAAGTAGGCAGTCTATAGAGCATAGTTTTATTTTATAGAAGGATGCTCATGAAAGGAATCTTCAAGTGATAGTGAGTGAGTTGTTTGAGATTGCAACTGAGAGTGCAATACCTAGTCTTAAAAGAAGTTAGCAAAGCAGTAAATGTGCAAGAAAATTGAATCGTACACAACAAATAATTCACAATGTTATCTTCCATAATGCCTTGAGTTTGAAGACAAAAATCTCATTGTATCTTCATGATGATAGTGGTGAGCTTACTGGTCAATCACTGGCAACCATGATTTTAAAACATGCTATTGTGCTTATGGAGGCAACATTTTAAGCAAGATAGTGAGTGGTGGTTTGGAACAATGGTAGGTATGAAGGACTTGCTTTATATGCATACTATGCAGTCTAGCTTAAGACAATGTTCTTAGAAGAGATTGAAGGTGGATTATGGAACTCAAGGGTTACCATGAAAAGGATTAAAGCAAAGACTGAGATCTATTTAAAAGCCACGGTCATGAAGATATTAAAGATGTCACATGCAAAAACCTAGTAGCCGGAGTAATGAATACAGTGCCAAAGAGGATAGTGTGTGGGGGCAGATTTAGAGATCTCCACATTATCTAATTATAGGAAATACATCATTTATTTATTTTTTTAATTAAAATAAATCATTCTAAACCCTATATAGGATACATTGATACTTCAAAATCTGAAGGAATTTTAGATTATGCAAATATATGTCAAGTAACATTCATAAGGTTTAAAAAATCTTGATCACTCTCTAGAATAGCCCATTAAACATGGGTTGTGCTTGAATGCACTACATAATTGATATAACACAACCACTCTGCATATCAACTAGAGTTATAGGCTCTTTATTGCAGCAAGAGGTAATCACTCTTTGATCATGCTATAATTACATCCTATCCTATTAAACTTGAGACAACCTAAATGCACCCAATGATGATTGACACCTACATTATACAACCTGAATTAACTATATTATATGAGTGCCTCCATTTCTATCACAACATAGCCACATTAAACTTGGGTCACACATGAATGCATCTTGTATTTGTTATAGCACAACTGTGCCACATGACCAATACAGTTATGGATCACATAATTACAGTCACAACAATCTGTTCCTCCATTGTGATCCTATGGTGATTCCACACAACAAAATCTGGACATGAAATTCTCAAAACCCTTAACCTCTAAAAATGAAATCTAATGAGATGTTGCTTTAAAATATGATTTTCAAACCTGGAACTACAAATTTGACTTCACAACTGAATTCTACAAAAAGACAATGACTACCCTCAACCTGGGTGATAACTTCTTGAATTTTTTCTAATTTTTCCCAAGAAAATCATCCTTAGTTCTCCACAAACTGTCTCAAGTAGACAAAACACTATCGCAATAAATCAGGCGTGAACTCACTTTTCTTTATGTCGGCCACAATTTGATTTTTAATTTTTCATGTTTGTCGAACATTCGATGAAAATAATAGCTGACATTTCGATGAACCCTAGGTTCATCAAAATTTCCACAAACGTTGGGGATAAACTTTCAAAAAATTGGAAATTACACATCAAATTTTACAAGCACCAGACGAACATCAAATTTTACATATTTTGTCAGACAGTTTCAACGTATTTGGTAGTCAAATGTATTAGTGTCAGTTCAATGACCTCCTTCTTTAATCATTCTTCTCTAGGGATTCACTCTACATCTAAGGCTCCAAACTTTCTTGGGATCAAAGAAAAACACATGTTTTCATGTCTCAATCCATCCAAAAATTTCCTTCCATCCACCAAATTGATTCTATTTGTACCACATACTTCACTTTCTAGTTCATCTTCCAAAGGTGTCAAGGTGATTATCTTTCCATTGGATGTTATGGTATAGGTATTCTTTCTCCCATCATGTATATTCTTCTTATCATAATATCAAGGTCTACTCAACAACATATGACATACATCCATCGACATAATATCACACAACACTTCATCATGATATGATCCTATTTTGAAATTCACTAGACATTGCTCACTTACTAGTATCTTATGCTCATCTTGAATCTACGCTATCCTATAAGGCTTTGGGTGATTTATTCTTTCCAAATTCAACTTTGTCACCATTTCCTTAGAAACTAGTTTATCTATACCACCACTATCAATGATAACTTTGCAACACTTACCTCCTACTTTGCATCTAGTATGTGGCAAAGTTTTCCTATGTGGTGCTTTCTTAGGTACTTCTTTCTCCTAGATTAGTGGTCATGAATAATGACTCTCCCTTCTTATAAATTCCTCTAGAACTTAGTGATTTTACTAGTTCTTTCTCCACATATCTAGTTCTTGCATGATTTTCATTCTTCTTACTTTCTTGGAGACACTCAAATGCTCTATGTCCTTCACCTCCACACTTAAAATAGGTTCCTCTAAAATTTCTCTTGTCATATCCTTTCTCATCTCTCTAGTATCCATGATTGTGGTAAGAATTGTATCCTTCTTTGTTGTGGTGGTAAGAATTTCTATCATCTCTCCCCTTTTGGTATGATTTGGTATCCCTTTCTTCCTTGTATGAATCCTTGTTCTTTTTTAGCTCAACATATGGTTTTTCTCCTTTGTAATGTGACCTTCCTCTTTGAAATCTACCTCCTCTTCCTCTCTTTCTCTGCTCATGTATTTTCTTTAGCTTATCATCCACCTTTAATCAAACTAATATGCTTCCTCTACTAAATTCACCCTCACCAGACTCAACTCTTCCTAAATGTTCATTCTCAACCCATTGGTGTATCTTGCCACTTTCTCCTTGCTTGCTTCACTATGTCTAGTCTTGATGATGATCTTATGACATTATTTAGTGTATTCCTTCATAGTCTTTTCCTTTTGTATTAGGTTTTTTCAATCTCTTTATTAGCTCCAACTCATAGTCCACAAGTATAAATTGGTTCAAATTTTCACCATTCTATCCCATTTCACAATATTTTCTTTTCCATTTCTATTTCTTTCCAATTGAACTTCCTTCCACCATATTGTAGCATGTCCTTTTAGCTTAGTCTTAGTCTTTGCAAATCTCACTCTCTCTAAATATTCAATTTCTTCATATTTAAAGTATTCTTCAATGCCATTTATCCAATCAATCAACTCCACATTTAGGTTATCAATATAGTTCACAATATCCATTCTAGGTTTCTTTCCTATTTTTGAAATAGCCTTCAACATCTTGACCTGATATGATTCTTCCTCTTTGGAGGTTTCTTCAGCTTGATCTATAGCCTGAACTTCATCATCATCACTTTCATCATTAGGTCTAGGGTTTAAGCCTTTTGTTCTACCTTCTTCAATAACATCTAATATCACTTTCATTGTTTATATCATTTCCATCATCTCATCCATCTTTCTAGCAACATTAATAGTAGTATGAATTCTCCACAATGGAATATTTTCCTAGGATCCAGTACAACTACCTCAAGTCGATGATCTAGCTACAGTGTCACAACTACGTCATAATCGGTGATCTATTAAAAAACACAAGTAGGCTGCCTCAAGTCAATAATTTTTCCACACAAAATCTTATGGAATTCCTTCAATCAACTTCGCAAACTCGCCCCTGTGAAACTTGTTGAAAGGTGCAAGACAACTAAGAGGGGTTGAATCAATTGTCACCAAATTCAAACACTTATCAACTTCACAACCACTCAATTTTGTTATTAAGTATGAACATGAAATTTAAATAACAAAAATAAATATCAACATAGAAAAAAAAAAGATTTTACATGGAAAACCTAATAAGGGAAAAACCATGGTGAGGATTAGGTTACAATATAAATTAATTTCACAACTAAATACAAAGAGGCTCACTACCCAAAAAAATGACTCACTATCTGAATGCAAAGGGTCACTGCCTATAGATAGGAATCACTATAAAAAAGGGAGACTCATTGCCTATAGATATAAAATATTACAAAAAGATACACCACAACAAATTACACACATCCACAACCTTGATTAGAAGATTGCAAAAACCATTAGCTCATTGCTTTTAGGAATATAACACATTAAAGTATTTCTACCTCAATTCACTCTCGCACACTATGCTTCTCAAACTTGTGGCTTGTTTGATACATAACAAAACATCTTGACAAATATTTATACCATCTTCAACCTTAGAAGCTTTCTCCAAGGTTAGCTACATGCTTTATTTCATAAATTCAAATTAGGTCAGCAACTCAGCATTCACACAGTGGAAAGAAATGAGAGAAGACCAAACCAACACATAACCAAGACCCAAAACAATGTCTTGGATCAATCACTTGCTTCCTTAATTAATACTTAATCCTTTGTATAAAGTGTAAACACTAGGTCAACCAAACCCAATGAAAACACAAATGAACTTTGAAGTACATGCTTCCACATTAAGAAGATAACATGCAAACCACACAACATGCTTCATTAATCACTATAACATATCTTAGATTCCTTTAGGCTCATCCACATCAGCTGCAACAACCTTCAAACCTAGAACACTTCTCATTGGTCCATTCAGACTATACAAACACACACAACAATATTGAAACTCAACTTCCATAGCTCCATACCATGAACATCTTTGCCAAAACATACATAACACCATTACAAGACATATTCTAGATCTGCAAGACCTAAAACAAACCATTAGAGGATTGTAGATCAAAAAAATTTCTCCTAGTCCACAGAAAAACAACTTTGTTAAACTAGTTCACACACTGGTGAACACATGTTTCACTCTCCATCAAAATAAAAGATATAAACTAAGAGATATAACCAATAGATGCCCCAAAACAATACATTAGATCTACACAAGCATAGGATCAACATAGAAGGAATGCAAATCACAAAACAAATCACATTTTAAACATACACAACTCTGTCTTCACTACAACAGTTAGCAACTTATCATATTAACACATTTGCAACATCCTAAAGATAGCTCCATGTACTCACAACATCTCATCAACATCTCAACTATACATGCACAACTTGAAAAATCCTATATTGTGTTGAGATCAATGAAAATATCAACACAACGAAACTTTCTCATACTTTTAACACAACTACCTCAAGTAAGTGAATTTTCCACCTTTGCTCTCCCAAAGTTTGCAATCTTGCTCTAATCTCCCAAGGACCACAACATTAATGCTCTGATACCACTTGGTGTAGTCAAGGATGGAAGGTCCATAAATAAGACTATCCAACCTTGGAGCAAGACTAAGCACAACATAAAATCAAAGAGATGGAATATAAATTACACATGGAAATATAGGAAATGCTCAATTATTCACTAGCAACATGCCCTACCTTTCAGCTTATAGACTTATAGAATGATATGGTGTTAAAGCCCATAAATACAATGTGGGTCAAACCCCTTAAACCCTATCTCACTATCTCTATCCTTTCTACTTGAATAATGAAACTACATGATGTATATATATATATCAATTCCCAGCTCTAGAAAAGGTCTGTGTTGGCCTCAAGAGGTATCAAACTCCAAAGTTGATGAAACATGTGAAGATCCACCAAACATATGATTCTCCTTTGATCATTGGAAAAAAATGATGTAGATTAGAACAAATGTTTGCTGATGAATGTGCATCCTTAGGAAATGGTATCTTGAGCTCCATAAGTCATGGCATAGGTCTACACACTTGGAAGCTAAGATTGGTTAGTGAATGCTCTCTATCCAAATACAACCGATATTATGTTAGCAATAACTTCACACTGTAATCTCCAAAACAATTTAATTTTGGATATGATGTAGATGTTGCAATGAAGATCATATATCTTACTCCATAAGCTTTGATGTTGTAATGTGGTATAATGAAATATGATACATTGAGACTGGGTCTTGACAACTAACTATTGAAATGCATGAATGTAGATATTTTTGGTTGATGCAAGATTGCTTGAAACCTGGGATGCTCTTGCATCAAACATCAATAGATGTTGGGAAACTTTGTTATTTCCTTTTCCCTTTCTTAACATTAGCACCACTAGGGGTGGTAGACTATGAAACAGGTGTTGGTGTAGCACCAAAAGATAACCTTCCTTATTTTCTAGGTCCAAAGGAATATTCAATAGATTTTTATTTCCTTTTATCAATAGCCCCCTTCAATTATTCTATATAATCTTTAGTGAATGTTTGATCTTGGAATAAAGATTTGAACTTCTTTCTTCATTTAGGTGCTATATCCTCCAAATGAATTTCAAAATATTTCTCCTCATATGTACCTAGCCTAGGTAGAGAGGGGTGTTTAGCACTAGCTAATAAAATATCAATGTATATCTCTACCATTTTCTCTTCAATCTCATATTCTAGGGGTTAAATCCATCAAATTCTAGGTTCTATATCCTCAATGATGCATTCATCTATAGAAACAAGAAACATTATCTCCTCATAATTCTTCACCAAACTCCTTGGAATCCTATCTCTTTCTTGCATTTCATTATGAAAGGCTGCAAAGAAAGTAGATAGGGCATTGTTCTATGCCCTAAGTTCCTAAAGATTGCATAGATGATCATAAATTTGATGAGAAATTGGCATGGTGTTATCCCATATTATGTTCTTCTTGGTAACTCACTTAGAAAATAGAATAACAAAAAAACAACTAGAGTTCCAAATTTAAAGACATTTTTCTTCTCCTTTGTCATAATCAAGTTTTCCATAAGTTGCAACCTCATCGAATCACAAAAATAAAAATCCTTTCCATTCACCACTATTTCATAATTAGTATGAATTGTCATGGATAATACTAAGTTTTCCCTATTTGTGAAGTAGAATTTTTTTCCAATCATAATGGTAGCATACTTGATGACAAGGTTTGTGATAGACTTCATGGTTAAGGATCTCCCATCAAAATTAGCACTAGTTAGGTTTGTGACCTCAACATTTTTCATTGCTTTTAGAAAATGAATGGCACTAGTGTCACAAAGACCAGTAACAACTTGAATATCCTCCATATTGATAATCCCTAGTTCTTTTATCCACACAAGATTGTTGTGAACCCTACTAAGGGCCATATTGAAAAAAATTTCCTCACTCTCATTGGAAAAGTTTGGAAACCAGTTCCAAATGTTCAAATTCATCTGAACTAGGTTTCATACTTTTCCTTGACCAGTAAGTCATCAATCAATTCATTCTCCCACAAATCCTTTAGCTCTTGGTGATCAATGTTTTTGAGCTTCCCATGAATGTATGTTCTTGGTTATTTTATGGGTAGCACATGACTCAAAATATGTGAGAATGCACCCATTGAGGTATTCTCATATACTTCCATGAAAATATTCTAAATTTTGGTTGGGGCCTCTTAGAAATTTCCACAATAGTAGGAGTGGCCATATTCCTCAAACAAACTTGAATAAAATTAAGAAAGAATTCCTTCAACTTCAAAAACCATAGAATTCAGATAATAGAGAATACCTTTTTTTTCTTTTCATGAACTAGAGTTTGATGTAGATTCTTTGAATTGGTTTCTATCTCACTTCTTGCACTACTTCATCCACTTTGTACAAATGTGTTTTTCTTTAACTTATTCTCTTTCTTATTATTTACGAATTTTTCCCTAATTTTCCATTTATTACTTTTTAGCTTTAAAGCTTCCAATCACTTTGTGAAACATACTATAAACTAAGAAGAGCTTCAAAATTCTTCCAATTTTCTTAATTTCTACCAGAATGTTCTCCAATACCTTCAAAGTAATATTTCACATCTCATATCCTTGTGTCATCACTTGACACCACATATATTGGGGGCTTGTTATATTTTTCTATGACTGCTCCCCCTGAAACCATTACTTGGCTCAATTCTTAGAAGAGATATATGCATTAGATGTAGATACAAGATTATTTGATTCATCCTTGTTCTTAGGTTCTTCCTTCTTTCTCTAATTTTTTTCTATTTTTTTCTTACTTCTTCAGGATCTACCTTTTTCACATGTTCTTTTTCTTTGGATTAGGTTTATTCCCAACTTTTCTCATAAAATTTTGAGATGTCCTAGTTTGTTACAAGTATAACACACAACATATTTTTGATTAAACAAATTTTCATTCATCCTTGACCTACACTAATTAGCCTTGTGTCCAAATATGTTGCATGTGTAAAAGTAACCTTCAAAAGACTGAATACTTCTATTAGCATTAAACCTATTCATCATCAGCTAGCTTCTACATTCAGTGGCTCTATTTCCAAGCTTGTTGCAAACATAGAATTGTCCAGTAAAGAATCCAACATTCTGACCCACTCTATATTGGTTCATCCTACTTCTACATTATGTTGCTCTTATCTGAACTAATTGCATGAGAAGAAAAAACCATTAAAGATGGGTACCTTGGAGCATTAGGCTATCAAATGGGGGTCCATCCGGTATTGTTCCTTCAGTTCTTATTTTAATAAGCATTTTGTTGAACTTTCCTTTGATTTTCCACATTGTTGGAAACCAGTTTAGCATTTGAGCACTATCCTTCTTCAAGTCCTAGACCACTTTTTTCCTTAGCATATTTTTGAGATGTAATCAACTCATCAAGCATTGTAGAACTTGTCTTGAATATTTCTTCATGAGTTTTTGATTTTTTTATATTAGCTCTTTGGGTTACTACTTCTTGTTCAAGCTTTGTACATTCACTAATTTTGTTCTAAATCTCAATTTTTTGACATTCCTCAATTTGTTTCTTCTCTTCCACTTGCACCTTTAGTCCAATAATATCCTCATTACCTTCTTCAATTGATCACTGACTTCTCTATGTCTATCTTTAAACTTTTTGATCTATTCTCTCAGCTTCCTAATGCAATCATTTGCTTCCTTCAAATTTCCTTTCATAGTTTCCTTCTCATCCTTTCTTTTTTCTAATTCCTCAAGGGCAGCATTGATTTTTGCAAATATGTATTTTTCTTCCAGAGCAACATAATAGTATTTTCTAGCCATGTATTCAAGTTTTAAGACCTTTCTCAAGCTGTAAGACTTTTATAGAGGAACCGAGCTCTCATACCAATTATTGAATACATCAAATACTGAGAGGGGGGATGTTGTGCAATTTTGCACACATGCCCCACTGAAAGTAGGGACCCTCTCTTTCTTTGTCTTTGGGTGCCTTTGATCCTCTGATTCTAGGACTTTGATTGCTTTGAGATGTGCTTGAATGATTACCTTGCTCATGCAAATGACCAACCTTAAAGTGACATTTTGAAAATCCCTATTTTTGAAGTTAACCTCAAGTTTTTCTAAATTTTTGGGAAAATTCCCCTTGGGTAGAAATCCATGAGATCCCTTAGAAACTCAATGAAGGCTAGTACTTCCACTTTTTTTAGAAATTTCAATTCTTCAGGGAATTCTACCTCCTTCAGATTTTCCCGAAATTCCTCATTGCCTCTAGATTCTCAAAAATCTGTCATGCCTTTGGATTCTCAAACTTTTTACTGATTGCCTTGTCATGGGAATTTATGCCTCTTGTACAATTCTATAGCTTTATTTTATTGGATTTCAATGTGATTTAGGCTAGAAATTGAGTCATTTTCCTTGCTTGAATATTTGAAGAGGCTTGATTTTGACTTACCACTGTTGAATCTTGCATTCAAACTGAGATTGTTTGCTTTGGTCAATTTTTTTTTGGTGATTGCTTTTGTTTGCTTGGACTCTGAGATTTCATGCTAGTAGTTGCTATTTCAATTACTCATCACTCATGGTATGTTCATGCAACCTTCTCTTTTAGTTGACAAGTTTAAATTGCTTCATGGTTTGTGTGAGTACCTTGAGTTGGGATTTTGATATGAATAAGTTCAATAGTAGAGCTAGGGTTCTCATTTTAACTTTATTCCATTCCCTATAGTTTGCATTTTTTTTCCTTCTACTTGATTGTGATTCAATGTGGTTAATCATTGCTCTGTTTGATTCTTAGTTCGATTTCATGCTTCCCTATGTCGAGCTTTTGTTTGACCTTGTGATTTCCCTAACCTTCAATGAAATCATGTCCTTGGGTAGGTCTAGATCAATTCTTTATCATTCATTTATGGTTATTGCCTTGTCGTGAGGGAGGTTTTAGGGCAATTTTTGAGAGGTTTAGTTGGATGAAAAGGAAAATCCGGGTTGAACTGTGCTTTCATGGAAATTTCTTAGGGTTCCTCTTATTGAAATCATTGCTCACATTGATTAAATCTCATTTAGATTGATTGGAAACCTAGATTCTTCATCTTACACTTTAAAAAACTAGAATCCAATGATGAATCCCCAAGATCATGATTGTTTGATCAAATCAAGTGAAACCATGGAGAATCGAAATCATTTTTGGATGATGTACCTTTCATGGAATTTTTCTTCCATCAAAATTTCTATATTTTTTGTCACCTCACATCTATTCTGAGTGTAGGTGAAGTTATGTTGAGCTTCGTAAATTTCCATCCTAGGTGAAAATCCCTAAAAAGTTGGAAAAATAGGAAACCAAGGAATTGCATGAATTGGTAGTGGATAATTGCACTCCATATGATCAATTTGAATTATTTATGATGTTCCATGTCATCTATTAGGCTGAAATGTGGATTGAATTACTTATGCGTGAATATTGCTTATCCTTCACTAGAATCCACTTGGCTCTGATTTTCCTAAAATTCCCCTCTAGTTGAAAATCTACGAAAGGACCAAAAACCCAAACTTTGAAGGGAGTAATTTGTGTGATGTTTTAGGGCACTTCATTCATCATAGGGCTTGTTAAAGGATGAATATGTGGTTTATGATGAGCTAACATGGATTCTTATCCTTTAATAGATCTTTATTGTGGTCTCTTTTCTGAATGTAGGCTAAATCAAGCAAAGCTATTGCTGGAAGGACTAAGTGCAAGGTAATGGATCCCAGTGATGAAGGATATTCTATCTCAAAGGCTAAGAGAATCAAGTTGGACATGAAAAGAAAGGTTCTTTTGAGAAAGTTGGTTTCATTTGAGCAAAGATAACAAATACTATTGTTGGTAAGTGGGACTATGATGTAGAGCCAAGGTGGAGGCCATTCACAACAATGAAAATATCAACTTTGGAACAAAGAAATCTTCTTTACCATGCATTCAACTCACCCTCAATGCCAAGCAACCTTCCAAACTTAAAGAAAAAAAGGCATAACTTTTCAAAGACACCTCACACCCATGAACCCAAATTATTTTTGGATACCCATTATGGCCTATTCAAACACATCAAAAGTTCCTAAACACTTGTTTTAGAAAGTATAAGAGTTTTGTGACTGGCCTCTCTTGAACTAGGCCTAAATTGGTTCAATTTACAAAGAAACTACCATTCAATCATGCAATCTTCACTCAAAACCTCAAAACAGCAGATCAATATGTCATAAAACATCTAAATCAATAACCTTTTGAGTTAGTCATGCACTTTAAGATCCCAAAACTAGAAATCCTCATTTTTGCTTACTAATTGGGAGGGTTTAATGAAAATGACATCTCTACACCACAAAAAACCTTGAAACCACTTGGAACACACCCCATTATACCTACACATTCTCAAAAAACCTTCACATGGGCATCCATAACATCAATTAACAAAAACTCAACTTCTACACCTTCATTTGCATTGAAAATGCACAAAAATTCAACTAGGGCATCACATTAAAAAGCCACAAATGTCCACATCTACATTCCAAACTCACACACATCTAATTTACATCATATTAGACCATTCCTCCAAGTTACAGTGGTATACAATGGGTGGAATGGTCAAAAACTACATTTTAGACTTTCAAACCCTCTAATGGCTGTGCACAGGCAGTTTTAATAAAATGTCAATAAAAACCTCTAAACTAAATGAAAATTAACCAAATCAATTTCAAATGAAATTTGATACTATTCTATTTCCAACCATAATAGGGTTGATCCCGTACAGGTCATACAAAGGTCGTACCATGCATTTTAACAACAAATTTACACAAAAATTTCTAGAAAACAACCACTTTTTCATTAGAACTTAAAAAAAAATGATTCAAAAAACATGCCTCGACCATGAGAGGCTTATTTAACATCAAAAAAACCTTAAAAACATCCTCCAACTTAAATTTTAATTAGTTGGACATTGGAAACCAACTTTTTACCAATTAGACCCCTAATTGCCTAGTTTTTCACTTTTAACAATTTGTTGACAATAAGTACATTTTTATGCAACCTTTTGTATTTTTTGAACTAACTAACATAAAATACCCCCAATTACATCATTAATGGGCTCAAAGGCCTTATTAAATCATGAAATGACTCAAATACTCCCTAGTTTCCTAATGCTTTCCTACTAATGTTGAATTTTGAAAAATGTGTATTGGGTGCTCCTGCACCATACACCATAGCTTAAAATTCTTCCAAGTCTCTTAAAGTCTTCATCTGCAAAAAACTTGGATCTCCAACCTCTGATACTCCTTTCCTTTCCTTGTAGATTCTTCAACTTTACCTTTGGCTTAGTTTTTTCCATGATCAACAATCCTTTGCTTGCATTGATTCCTTGAACCTGCACTATCAAACTCAAATCTACACTTACACACCCCATCCAAGTACTCTCAACATTCCTGAAATGTCTATTCAACACCTCACTAAGCTCTTCACCTTTCATCTTGACTTTGGGCTTGTCCTTCATCAACAAAACTATCAACACAAGGAAGCAACATAGGACTCCCTTCATCCTCTGCCTTCTAACTTCTTTCTTCACAACCTTCCTTAGCCTTCCCATACTCAAAACAACCTATACAGTAGCATACATCTACCACACAACCTCTGACCAATCTATTGTACTTTCTTTCTTCTCCATCACAATTGGAGACTCCTTAAATTCTTTTTCTCTAGCCTTCACTAGGCCATTCACCAAAAACTCTTTCCCATTAGTTCCTTTCAATTCTAAATCCTTAGTCATTCTCATTTGTTCATCCTCTTCACCATTCAAGGTGACTGTAACTTTCTCATCATCTACACACTCTTCTAAAAAATCCCTTACTATCATTTATAATTTTTTTTCACTCACTATCTCTTCTTCTTCCCTATCTTGTTCTTCATCCATGAAGCCTTCATTAGCATCTTCAAAGTCATCTTCTTTTTCCTTCATCTTCCTAGTAGCTTCAAGTTCCTTTACCATCAGTTTTTGCATCAACATCACTATCTCATTTACCTCTATATCTTCTGATATACATTCCACTGTTTTTGCAACCTTTGTCTTCTTTCCATCTGCATTTGCCTTTAGGGGACACTCCACTACCCCAATCATGATCTTTTCATCCTTTTCAAGCCTTTCATGGTTTTCTCCAACCTGCTCACTTTTCTTGAATGTATCCATACCATTTTCCTTCATACTATCAGCCTTCAAGATCTTTGTAACATTAGATCTTTCATCTTTTCTCCTCACACACATCTACTGCACCTTAGTATTTCCATTATCTATCTCATGCTGCTTTCCATCTATTGTTTCTCCCTTAGCATTATCAATCTTCAAGGATTCCCTATCATCAGATCTTCCATCAACATGCACCTACTGTGACTCATCTTCTCTGTCATTATTAGTCTTTTGCTGCTTCTCATTACTTTTTCCTTCCCATGGACATTGCTTTCCATCTTCACAGACCTCACTAGGCCTCCCTTGCCTCTCCATTGATGACTGTCTTTCACTTTTATTCTTTTTTTTTTTAGGGATCTTTGTCCCAAATTCTCTTTTGTCATAAATCACTGTACCAAACATGTCCTTTGCTGCCTTTACCTCATCCTCTTGCACCTACAAAACTTCTATCCTACCTTTGTCTTCATCATACATTCTATCCTTTTCTTGTGCTCTCAAGGCCTTCTCATCTCTGACCTTCACTTTGTCTCCTCTTGCTCCAAAAACTCTCTTTTTCCACACATGCCTATCCTCCTTTGTGTCGCTTCTTCCTACAAACAACTCAAGGTGTACCTTTGCCCATCCTTTTCAATTGTATACACATTAAGTCTCCCATCATGTATAGAAAATCTATCAAATTTCCAAACCCTTCCTAGTATCATATGACAATCCCTTATAGGCATAATATCACATAATAGAACATCTTTAGAAGGACCAATTTGAAAATTTACAAATGCTTGCTCTCTAACCACAACATGTTGACTATCATTTACCCAATATGCCTTGTAAGATGATTCATGTTTTAGCCTTGTCAAATGCAAATTTTCAACCATTTCCTCTAAGACAACATTATCTAATGAACCTGAATCAATCAGTACCTTACATATCTCACCATTGCATTTGCATCTGGTCTGGAAGATAACATGCCTCATTTGTTCTTTTTTCTCATCCAACCTTCTGATGGCCATGGTGTCTTGAATCTTCAAATGCTCCTCCTTCAAACTTCAAGAGATCTACTACCTCGCTTTGATACCACTATGATGCAGAGCCAAGGTGGAGGCCATTCACAACAATGAAAATATCAACTTTGGAACAAAGAACTCTTCTTTACCACGCATTCAACTCACCCTCAATGCCAAGCAACCTTCCAAACTTAAAGAAAAAAAGGCATAACTTTTCAAAGACACCTCACACCCATGAACCCAAATTCTTTTTGGATACCCATTATGGCCTATTCAAACATATCAGAAGTTCGTAAACACTTGTTTCAAAAAGTATAAGAGTTTTGTGACTAGCCTCTCTTGAACTAGACCTAAATTGGTCCAATTTACAAAACAACTACCCTTCAATCATGCAATATTCACTGAAAACCTCAAAACAACATATCAATATGTCATAAAACATCTAAATCAACAACCTTTTGAGTTAGTCATGCACTTTAAGACCCCAAAACTAGAAATCCTCATTTTTGCTTACTAATTGGGAGGGTTTAATGAAAATGACATCTCCACACCACAAAAAACCTTGAAACCACTTGAAACACATCCCATTATCCCTGCACATGCTCACAAAACCTTCACATGGGCAGCCATAACATCAATTGACAAAAACTCAACTTCTACACCTTCATTTGCATTGAAAATGCACAAAAATTCAACTAGGGCATCACCTTAAAAAGCCACAAATTTCCACCTTTGCATTCCAAACTCACAAACATATAATTTACATCATATTAGAACATTCCACCGAGTTACAGTGGCATACAATGGGTAGAATGGTCAAAAACTACATTTTAGACTTTCAAACCCTCTAATGGCTGTGCACAGACAGTTTTAATAAAATTTCAATAAAAACCTCTAAACTCAATGAAAATTAACCAAACCACTTTAAAATGAAATATGATACTCTCCTCTTTCCAACCATAATAGGTTTGATCCTGTACAAGTCGTACAAAGGTGTACCACGCGTTTTAGCAGAAAATTTACACAAAAATTTCTAGAAAACAACCACTTTTTCATTAGAACTTAAAAAAAATGATTCAAAAAACATACCTCAACCATGAGAGGCTTATTTAACATCCAAAAACCCTTACAAACATCCTCCAATTTACATTTTAATTATTTGGACATTGGAAACCAACTTTTTACCAATTAGACCCCTAATTGCCTAGTTTTTCACTTTTAACAATTTGTTGACAATAAGTACATTTTTATGCAACCTTTTGTATTTTTTGAACTAAATAACATAAAATACCCCTAATTACATCATTAATGGGCTCAAAGGCCTTATTAAATCATGAAATGACTCAAATACTCCCTAGTTTTGTAATGCTTTCCTACTAATGTTGAATTTTGAAAAATGTGTGTATTGGGTGCTCCTGCACTAGACTATGAGGAGTTCAAGGCAAGAATGTCAGTAGAGAATCCCTCCTTGTTAAAAAGTAGATTGGTGATATCTAGATTGGCCCATGTGGCCGGTTTCCCTCCTGTAGTTCAATGTTATGAGTTGGTGCTAGAATGTGCTAGGCATTATGATCCAGGCACACAGAGGATAATTAGTTTACATGGTAGGGTGTTGACTAGCTTCTCTCCAGTCTCTATGGCTCAAACATTTGATATGCCTAGAAAATATCATGTAGTGAGTTTTGACCTTGAAATAGCCTAGAAATATTATGCAGATGAAAGAAGGAAGCCCTTTTAGGTCATCAATTCTCGGTTGGAGAATCCTAAGCCACACATTTCCAAGTTTCCCAAGTAGTTTTACAGAGCCAAGTTTAAATCAAAATACTATGATGCAATCACTCTCCTCAGTAGAGTGGTGGGTTTGAAGATTGTAGGGGTATTTGAGAGCTAGATGTGCTATATCATAATAAGGATGGAGTATAATTTTTATCATCATTGGCTAAGTATCATCAGTGTAGTGATCCATGAGAAGCTATGCAGTGTATTGCAGACCAAGAGCTTCACAATGACATCTTGGTCTATGTCTTGGCCATATTTCATCCATACAAGGGGTTGAGAGCAAGAGGGAATTTTGGCCAAGATGTTATCTATGATTTGTATCCCTAGCTACACTTGGGTAAGGCAAGCTATAGGAGGGTGAATGATGCATTCACCATGTATATCACTCGGTTGCTTCAAGGAGAAAAACATGTAAGGATTTCTGATGCAACAAAGGAATTGATATAGAAATATGCAACATGGTTAATCCAATTCCCTGCTTTCTCAAACATTTATCATTGATGGTTTTTAGAGGGAACCCTATAGATTACCAAGATATCCAATTGACCATATCATACTTTTGGAGGTTACCAGGAAAATCTCAACCTTTAATGATATCTTAAAGAAGGACATGCACAAAATAAGCTAAGGAGGTGACTTCCCATTAAGGGTGGGAGTCAATGAGGCCTACCCTTCCATGCTCATAACATGCTCTTCTGAGGAAGAAATGAGCACCTTAGGGTTGGAATTCCATTCCAAGAGGATTATATTTGACATAATAGGAGAAGCTCAAAAGAAGGCCTGTAGAGAATTCAAGCACAAAGATGGCATTGAAGACTATTGTGCCAATTATAAAGATGAGTTTGAGTTCTAGAGGAAAAGATTCTCTAGATTGCTAGCCAGTCTAATTAGATTGTATAGTATCAAGGCCATTCCTAACTAGCTTAATGATGATGGGGAGGTAATCCAAAGTCATGACTATGATTCTATCAAAGACAAACCCATAGCTAAGATTGACTAGGTAGAGGAAGAAAAGACTAAGTTGGAGAAAATCAATGCTCCTGTGATTAAATATACCAAGTTATGGCTCAAGCATAAGATTTTGGAATTGGATAATGAAGGGAAGTAGTATACATATAATTTGATGGGAGATTTGGAATCTAACTCCACTTTTGAAGAAGATAAGCTAGATTTAAAGGGAAAAGAGAAGGTGGATTCTCCCCTAAAAATCAAAATAAAGGGTATCCAAGAAGAACATGAAGAGGAAAAGAAAAGAAATCTTAGTGCCAAGAGGAGGAGGACTACCCTGAAGGAGAAGAAATCAGCCCCATATGAAGAGCATGAGGGAGAAGAGGAAAAATATGGTGTCATTGTTCCTAAGAAGAGAAGAATAGCTAGAAGTTCGAAGAAGCATAGTGAGTAGCCCAGGGAACAAAGTGAAGGAACAAGAACCCAGGTAATATAGGTGGAGAGCTCTAGAGAAAAGAAACAAGTTTACAATAGGAAGGTCAGAACTCCTTCTCCAAAGGAAAGTGTATGAAAAGGGGGCTCCCCTTTAGTTTCTCTTATTGAGAAACCAAGGGAAATTCCTACTCCTTTAATTCAAGACTCACAAGATGGAGAGAAAGAACAAGCAAAGGTTGTTATTGAAGAGACACATCAATAACAAAAGAAGAAGAAGAATTCCATGTTGGAGAGCTTCATAGTGCAAAGGTAGAGATTGGTAATGTCCTGTAGTATTCCTTGGTATCCTATGAGGACTCACCAGTTAGGGAAGAAGAAGAGAAATGCATGGAAGAAGAAAAGGCACATGAAAGGACTCCTTCTCCTATTTGAGTTATGATAGATACATTAAATCAAGAGGAGAGTTAGAAGCTAGAAGATAATAAGGAGAAAGATGAATGTCCCTTTAGTGCATGATGTAGATGTTGAGCCCTTTGAAGGTGAAATAGAAAAGGAGAAACAAAATGAGCAACAATCAAATGATTCTACCCCAAGTTGGCTCAATGAGAGATTTACAAATAGGAAAGTGATCATAGATGACACCCATTTGAATTGAGATGAATTGTTGGAAAACATTGGTAAAGGGAACGAAAAGAAGAAAGCTACAGTAATCTCCAAAATTACTAGAGATAAAGTAGAAAACATGATTATTCACATTTCCACCCCTACTATAGAAAAGGATAAAAGGTAGATTGTTCCTCAAGATTATACAATTCAGACTCTGAACCTAGGACCCACTAGTAAGGATCAAGAGAAGGAAGAATTCCAAGAGTCTTTCAAGGCCATTTTGAGAAGGCTAGATAAAGAAACAACATAGAAGGATAGATTGTAGAAGCAAGTAAATGATGTGTACAAATATGTACAACACTTGATGAAGCCACTGCAAACAATAGGAAGTGAAGGGGTGACTATTGAAGGTTTGTTTCCTAAGGGGGCATTCACATAACTTGAAAATATGAAAGATTCTACATAGGCCACCCATGACTAGTTGCAGAGAGTTGGGAAACAAGGAGATGATATGATCAAGGGAATCTTTTCAATTGGTGGTGATGCACAAAGGACCTATGAGTGGTTTGTAGAACATATTGGGGTAGGATAAATCTGATATAGATCTCCTCCTTCACAACTTAAAAACCATCATGGAGTATACATAAGAAAAACTGGTGAGTGATGGAATTCTCCCTTCTACAAGAGTTTTTGATCCCTAGGAATGGTATGAATACTTGCAGATAAAGAAAAAGGTTTTGAGGAGGATTCATAAGTAGGGGAAATAGGTAGAAGATTCATTAAAATATATTTATGGTAGATGCATCTCATTCTTTGATATTATGACTAGAAGGAAGAAGTTCACACCTAGACATCTAACTTTGGAATGATTAAGGAAATGGTGGCATGAGGTGTATTCTTGAGTTGATGATGGGCTATCATAGCTCACCACCTAGATGATGCCTCTACCTATATTGCTATCATGGATAAATATCAAGATATTAAGGTGGAATGGGATAAGGTCATCAAGCATTCAAGGGAGCAGATCAAATCCATTGAGAGGAAATTCAAAGTGTTGGTCACTCCATCCTTGGCCGACCTTGACAGAATCTTCCTAAAGGTGCAAGATAAAATAGATAAAGATAAAGATAAGGGAGTAGCCAATGAATGATGCCTCAAAATTTTTTCTTCCCATTATTTCCTTTCTAGCTTTCACATGCATTTGATCAAATTGTATTGAAGACTCTAGGCTGACCTAGAAAGGAACCTCAAGCATTTAATGTTTTTTATTTCATTTGAACTTTCTAGGCCAACTTGTTTTATGGTTGACCTTCTTGCAACCCCACCTGGGCTAACATGTTATGAACTCTATATGTATGGTATTCTACCTCATTTGTGAGGGCTAAATGATTAGAATTTGAAGTGAGCTAAGTGATAGAGAAAAGATAGTGCTAGGAATTAGTTTTATTTTGAAGCAAGTGTTGTAACATAAACATTGGAAATGTTGTTATTTGGTGATTCAATACAATTGAAGACACTATCCTCTTGGTGAATTCTCTTGTGTTGATTTATCTTGCATGGTTCTTGTTGTTCTATCTTTTTAAGATTGCTTGAGAAATATTGGATGTATGTTAGATTTAGAATTAGATATGATTCAATGGTGTTTATGGTTTAATGCTTGAAGTTTTTGTAGTGATCCCTGGTCCATACTTTTTGTAACTAGATGATTGTGAGTTGCTTTGTAAAGTTATCCTAGACCATATATTCATGGTGCTTAGTTCAATTGTCAATGTTTGTTCATTTCAATTGCAATAGGGTTGTTCTGGATGAATGTTCATAATTTGAAAATCTTTAATTCCTTAGAAAATTGCACTATTTCTATAAGATTGCAGGTTCAGCTGGATTGAGCAGGAATTAGTTTTGGGGGGATTGGTCCACTTCAAGTATTTCATCATTTGCATTGTTGATCTAAGGAGTAGCATTAATATGAGGAATCTCTCTTAAACCCTCATATTTTTCTCTTTCTTTATTATTAGTGTTAGATTTAGGATTTGAAGTATCACCATATTGCAAGACTTGATAAGTTTGAAGATTCAACATTTGTTTGTAAGGTCTCTTTGTGATTACTAGCATTTTCACATTTATCACTAAGTTGTTTATGCATTGTCAGGACTTGACATTAGAGACCTTAGGGTTATCTCTTGATGCTTGCTAATAGAGATTTACCTTTCAAGAGAGATAAGATACTTGTATCTTTTTTGAGTTGTTGTTGTACAAAAGACACCATCAACAGGGGTTGAATTAGTATTATACTAGTGAAATTAATTATCAACCATCCAATTATCAACCCACATCTAATTTCAATAGTGAATCAAAACATAAAAGATATCATAACACATTGAGACCAATATTTTTATATGGAAAACCCAAAGTAGGAAAAACTACGGTGAGGATTGGCTCACAATATATTATAACCAATTATAAGATATTGCATGCCTCACTTCTAGGACTCACTATCCTTGAAAGGCTCACAACTTGAATACAAAATATGGATTATTTCCAAGATATAAAAGGTATAGCTCATTGCCAAGATGAACTGGAGAGGTGCACCTACAAAACTATGCTGAAATTAGTTTTGATTATGCTTTGGAAATATCAAAATTCTACTTCATTTGCTGGTGTACAATTATTGTTAGTAACTTTGCACTATTATACTTGTTGCATCATTCACATATCATTATCTATGTATATTCTTCACCACTTTTCCATCATAAATATATTCATAGTTATAACTTCCTTTATTAGTTAGATTGTCCTAATTGAGAAAACACCAAAAACTCAAAGAGTCTTGTTAGCTTAATACAAAATTCCTTTTGGTGCACAAAAGAAAATGCATTATCCAAACATTAGGTCAGCCCAGACCTAAAGAGGAACACACGAGAGATAAACCTTGTCATTCAAAAGAATATCGAACCTTTGTTCACTGAATAGATCAATCAAATCACACAAATATGTTGAGAACTTGTTTGTACCTAAAACTTACATTCTTGAGAAACATATAAAAAACTCATAAAATTCCCTTTTACTGAGAAGATTTCAAGACCAGAATACTGGATTAGCATGAACACACAATTTACTTAGTTAGTTACTAATGAATGTTGGCATCAATGATAACAAACCTAGAGGGCACCTTCTTCATTATTCCAACATAGGCACTCTTGCTCTATGCGGTCTCTATCTACCTATAGCCTGGCTATCTCTAGATGGAGTCTCTTGACCTCCTCTGGACCTCAAGACAACTGAATCTCCTAATAGGTAGCCTTGGCTTGATGAACATGCCTCATGACACCCTCACATGTTACTATCAGTCTGACATACAACTCGAATAGCGCTAGTTCCTACTCCATGATGGGTGGGGTACATAGTTTGTACTAGTAGCTTGATTGAAGACTAATGGAGGCACTATCTCTATAGAAACCTATTGGTAGGGATCATGTAGGTTTCTCATAGCTCCTACAAGATAGAAATCATACATATAATCAGTACACATCATTATATATATATTTATAAATAAAAAGTGTAAGAATAAAAATAAGTAAAATATCATCACATAGATTCCCAACTAGCTATGTAAAGACAACATCATCCTATGCAAGAGGCATGGAGGATGTGCTAGCCTCACCATGCTCATGTGTTGGCACATGTCATGGATGCTGACTGTAATTTGGTAACATGAGTAGGAGATGAATCTTCCCACTCATGGGCAACTAGACCCTCATTTTTTGTATCACTACCATCACTCATTAGATGCTCCTCCTCCTCATCCTTACCTTCCTCTCCCTCATTTTAATCCTCATTTATCTCATTTACAACTAAATATGATTCCTTGAGCCTTACATCCTCACCTATACCATCCTCCTCATTCCTCTACTTTGGAAGTGGTCCTATAAACCCTATAGGTTGATTTATTAGGAATACAAGAGCTATTCATGCTACTACCCACCACTTCTCATATGAATTAGTAGCATTGACATCATTAGCATTGGAGACTAGGGGAATGTCAAGATTTGAGTCCTCTGAATCATTGGATCTAAAATCATCCACTATCAGTCACCTAGTATCTTCTATCCTCCAAGTACTCTACACTAATCACTTGTATAAAGGGCATGCTAGTGGTGGTACTTGTATCTAACCAAGCTGTCACATGACACAATCATAGCAAAATGGTCTAAATATGTCATCATGCCTCCCTTGAAGAAAATTATCCCTATGCATCTTCCTTAGCTATTGGGTATCATCTAGCCATTGTGGTATTAGTTGGTATGGTCTCAAAAGGACCTCCTCCTAATCTAGTTGATTAAATTGAACTCCCCAAAAAGGTAGATCTCCATACTACCATAACTACTTCAATGGATAACTAAATGCATGTGGATATCCAAGGCTAATATAGATGGAAACCCAATCAGCCTAGTGTATGTGATATACTTTAGGAACCAAACTTACAATAGCATATAATGTACCATGCTATCAACCTCATGGTACACCAATTACCTTAGATCATAATATAAATGTGCAAGGATGTTGTGGCCTCAGGTATATATAGTCCTATGGTGCTCCATCTATTTGATCATATGAACAAGACCTTTGTCTAGGTGTTCTCCTCACCCATTAGGGATGAGTACTAGGGCCACTCTGAAAATCATAATTCATCTCAAGATAGGTGATCATGCATAGAGTAGCCACACTAGATCAATATGTGGCCCTACGATCTCCTCTCACACTAGTCCTACCAAGCAGTACTCTATATCTGCTCACATCTCCACATATGTAGAATCCCTAGAAATGTGCACAATCTCACCTTGAATAGGAACTTGAAGGGTGTAATGTACATCCTCTAGGGTGATCATCATTTCACCAATAGGTAGGAAAAATGTGCATGTATCAGCATCCTAGCTCTTAGCAAGTTCCATCAACTTAGAACTATGGTACCTCATGGGAGGCATGAGGTGCGCCCAGTATAAACTAGTCATTTGTAAATTTTGAGTATTTTCCTCTAGTAAAGTTGAGACTAGGTCTTGTAGGTGACATAATTGTCTATCGCCGAGATGCTATTGTGACAAGGGTGGAATCTAATAAAAAAAAATTCCTATAAGCATTCTAAAATCTCAAATCTACATGTCAAGAATAAAAAAGTGTACTAAATTTTTACTAGTGTACTTTTTTGAGGGTCCTAGACACTTTAGTTCCTTTTGGGACACTTTGTGAAGAAATGAGACACTTTGTGAAAAAGTGGGACATTTTGCAACAAAAAGGTACACTTTTTGAAAAAGTGGGACACTTCACGATAAAAATGGAAACTTTTTCAAAAAAATGGGACACTGCAAATTTTTCTTCCAAGGTCCTAAATAAACCTATAAATGTGTAAGGACAAAGCTAAGGCATAGAAAAATCAACTCACCTAATGTTGCAACTTGCGTCAGGCTACCTCCTCCCATGGGACCTTGAGTCTCAAAGGCATGTATTCTCGATGGTTTGACATTCTCACTCACTTTTCAACAATTTCAAGTTGCAAGAAGGTAAAAGATAAAATTAGTTCAAGTTACTTCACTTTTTCCTCTTATATATGTTGAAATTAGGTTTTTGCTATATTAGGGTTAAAAAAAATTTCATTCAAACTAACATACTAGGGGTTAGGGAGATTTTTTATTTATTTAAATTTTTGTGTTGTACTTGTGATTCCACTCCTATTCTCATCAAATGTATATCATTATGTGGTATGGTACTTGGAAATACCCTATGATATGACTTATCTAATTTGACGTGGCTAGATTGCTACCTTGATTCCACCTCCTTAAAGCAAGCAGAATCAAGGGGGAATACATCTACCCTCAAATTTTATTTCTAGAAGAAGTTAGATAGAGGATTTTTAAATGACTAATGAGTTAGTGTTGTAGGATGTAGTTCCTAATATTTTGGTTTTGTAGATAGCTATAGTATGGGCTTCATTCTCCCGTATTATGAATGAATCCATATGAGTATCCTTTTATAAAACAAAGTTTATTGTTCAAAGTCCTTTAGCTTACATATGCATGTAGAGTCATATGGGTGTTAAAGTGAGGGCTAAATGTGGCAACACAAATTGTACTCCCTTCTTGGAGATAGTACAATCCTTGCTTAATTTGGACCTATTTTTGTACCCTTGCACTCATAACCCTTTAAATCATCATTAATAGGCCCCTAAGACCTTTTATTTAAGATATTGAGGCTTATTTCAACTAAAAACCTAATAAAATAATCAAAAGCATTAAAATTTATAACAACCCATCCCAAAAAACTAGGGTGGGACTCATATGCCACCTTGGGCATATGAGTCCCCCTAGGTGGGACCCATATGCCAAAAGTGGCATATGAGTCATATCTGGCCCCTTTTTTAGGTTTGAGTGAGAAGTTCAAGTTTTTAATTCAATTTTTTGGTTGATTTAAGCTTTTAATATCTAGGTGTATTGCTTATATAATCAAGCTTCTAAGTCATTATTTTCAAGCTAGAAGAGCAATTTCAAGATTTAAGCATTCGCAAGCACTCAAGCATTCTTTCACAAGAGTATTCAAGAGCAAGTAGCAAGGAAGGTTGAAGGCTTAGAGCACCATTAAAGTTTCTTTTTCATGTCTTCAAGCTCACTTTCATTCAAGATCTAACATTGTCAAACATTGATTATGGTTGCCTATGGTGAATCATGATGAATTTTAGGTTGGGGAGATACAACTAGCCATCATGCCAAGCCTAATGACTTGTTTCCTAAGTGATTCCATCCTCCATTATCATTCCACTTTCAACATAAGGAAGGCACAAAAATTATTAGGGCTCATTTTAGTGATTAGGGATCTCTCAAAGCGAGTTATTCATCTTCATGTTTCATTCATGCATCTCATTCTAGCACATTAGAATAGGGTCGCATTGCAATTAATATTTCCTAATATTTACTAAACTTTAGGTTAGGGTTTATATTCACATTTAAATTCAAGATCTATTGTTTCCATCAAGGTTTAATTATCGAACTAGGGGTTTGACTAAAGAAAACCCCCCATAATCAAATCAAAACTATATTTTGTTTTGTAGGTATTTTTACAAATTCAAATATGGAAACTAGATTGGAAAGGAAGGGCAAAGATTGCAGAGTAGATCTAGACCTTGAATTTTTGAAAAATCAGAATGGGATTGATATGCCAAAAGTGGTATATGAGTCCCACTATAGGAAATTTTCTAGATTTTTGAAGATCCTTGATCAACATTGCCATATTTTTGTTCCTGCCCAAAAACCCTAATCTAGAACTAAATCACCCAAACTAGTGTATGAGTCCTAGCAGACATTAAATTCAACATTCTCAATGTTTCAAGCCTCCATTCAAGTTGCTACAAACTTTTAGTTGTACCATTTTGATAACTTCTAGTCTTCTATTCTACTTTTCATTTATTTATACGTCATTTAGTAAAGTTTTGCATATCATAAGGTTCCATACTTGATCTTGCATGTCATTTATCGTTACAATCCCTAGCTTGGTGGTAACCTCTATTTAGTCATTAATCATACCCTAGGACAACCTTTAGTAGATCTATTTCCTCATTCCACCTTGGATTGAGATCTCTAGGGTTTCTATGAGTGAAACAAGCTTGTGAAATAGGAACTCTATCGCCTTAAAGGTAGGGCCCTCTATTTCCATTGTTTCAACAATTAACTCCTCAAGCTACTTACTATTACTTTTAATTTTCCCTAATATGTTTTGTTGTGTTACTTGAGGATGATGAGGAATTGTAGGAGGTTTTTGTTGTGTTTTTTCTCGAGGAGGGATTTCATGAATAGGTGAATTAGGATTTTGAAAATTTGGGCTTGAATTATCAACTCTTGAAAAATTAAAAAAGATAATTCAATCTACCTATTTAGTCCAAATTTGACACTAAAAACCTAAAAAATACTTACTTCCTTGGCCTCCTTGGTATCTTCGTGGTATTTTGGTCATGATTTGGAAAATATTTGGCTGCAAAATCAATTATGCAACAACATGAGCACACTTGGAATGGTTTTGAGGCTATGATTTAAAAAAAAATACAAAATGAAATGTGTTTTTTGTTTTTATTGTTTAAATGAGGCATAACATGAGCACATTATATTATGTTCATTGTTGGAAACACAAGGGTAGACTCCTAAAATTGTTTGAAGTGTTTTGTGTTTGAGAGTGTTGTTTTGGGTCTTCATTATGTTGTGGCCGACTTTGGTTGGTGCATGTTAAAAATTATTTGTGGATTGAGTTGAAAGTTTGTAAATATTTTATATTTTGTTGATGTTGACATGTGGTTGATTAAATCTTTAGCTACGGATATATATATGTAATCACTTATATCATTTGGATGTATGCACAAAGTGTGTTTTGAAAGTCAGAAGGATTGTAGAGTGATTATACATAGTTTGACTTGTGCAAAAAGGGATTTGTGATTTGAATTAAAGCAAACAGAGCAAAAGAGAAAAATTAGACAAAAGGTCAAGAATCTGATTGATGTGCTTAACCAGAACTATAATCAAGAATTATTAGATGCTATTCTTTTAGCTCAATTCTTTTGGATGTAATCCAAATGTTTTGTAAGACGAGTTTTCATTTTATATTTGAGCAGTGAGCTCTAGGCAGTGTGCCTAAATGCATGTGCATTCCCATTTGTAAACACTTATATTTGAGTATACTCATATTGTGATTTTGAACATTTGGGAATGAATTATCAACTCCTAAAAATTAAAAAATTAATTCAATCTACCTATTTAATCCAAATTTGACACTAAGAAGATAAAAATACTTACTTCCTTGGCCTCCTTGGTATCTTCATGGTATTTTGGTCATGATTTGGAAAATATTTGGGTGAAAAATCAATTATGCAACAACATGAGCACACTTGGAATGGTTTTGAGGCTATGATTTGAAAAAAATACAAAATTAAATGTTTTTGGTTTTTATTGTTTAAATGAGGCATAACATGAGTACATTATAATGTGTTCATTGTTGGCAACATAAGGGAAATAAACTAAGAGGGGGGTTGGTGAATCAGTTGTCACGAAAATTTAAAATTATTAAACTTAATAATTTTATTCTTAGATCTGATTAATAACCATGAAAGCATAAATAATCAACACATCAAAAACAAACATAACACCAATTTTTTTTTATGTGGAAACCTTGTTAGGGGAAAAACCATGGTGGAGGTCATTCCACAAGATTATACGTTGTTAAAAGTATAAATAAGAATAAATGGGGAATGCACATGCATTCAGGCACATTTCCTAGAGCTCACTACTCAAACACAAGGGTTATTTCCCAAAGGAAGACATGATGTCTTATAGAAACATTTAGATTACATCCGCAATATTTTGAATTGAAAAAATAGCATCTGCTAATGCCTGATTTCAGTTCTAGTTAATCACATCAATTGCATTCTTGACCTTCTTTATGATTTTTCTCTTCTACTCTGTATGTTTTAATTTAGATCACAAATTTTTTTTGCACCAGTGAAACTATGCATAATTACTCTACAATCCTTCTATCTTTCACAACACACATCAATGCACTTCGTACATACATCCAAATGATATAAACAATCACTTATATATATTTGCAACTAAAGATTTAATCAACCACATGTTGGCTTCAACAAAATATAAAATATTTACAAATTGGTGGCTCAATCCACAAATAATTTTTAATGTGCACCAACCAAAGTTGGCCACAACATAATGAAGACCCAAAACAACATGCTTGAACACAAAACAATTCAAAAAAATTCCTTGAATATCCCCAACATGCTATATTCACTCAGTCAGCCTTCTTGCACTGTTAGACATGAAATCAATCAATCGAATCTTCTAACTTCCACACAAATAAATACGAGGCTTTAAGATTCAAAGATAACATAGATCATACATTGAAATATCTTCCTTGAGATCCATAGCACAAATTGATAACAAAAAAATTGCATATGAACCGATGAACAAAATTTTGTTGGATGCTCTATTCTAACTTTGATAGTTAACACAAAACTTCAATTTGACTTCTGGTACAAGAAAATACTGATGTGTGGATCGAATCACTGACTAGGGTTACCATCAATGACAACACTATATGACATGTGTAGTGTCTCTTGCCAACATTCATGTTATGCTTACATGGGGGCCAAAAAGTGGGGTGCCTTTTTTTGGCCCTCATACTTTTACACATGCCCTACTATATTTTTTTTATATAATATAACACATTTACTTAACATTATGTAATGTAAACTCAATATAGTGTTGAATTAGTCAAAAATAATGAAAAATAACAATAAAAAAGAGGGAATTTTTCCAAATATTGACTTATAAACTTTAAATATGAAGAGTAGTTTTATACAAATCAATGCATTTGCAAATATAAGATATAATATTTTTATGCAATTCTTCACATTCACAAAGAGATTCATAAACATCTTTTCATAAGTTGGAAAGTTCTTCCTTAGCTTCATAATATTGCTTGGTTTACAAACCTATTTCTGCAAAACTAAATGTAGATATTAGCTCCACAAAATCCATCAAATACTTATCAAATAATAATATACTAGCCTAAGGCCCTAAGTGCTGATGCAAAGTCTTGAGGGCTCATCCTTGATAGCCCTGCCTATGTACATGTAGCGTAGAGATTTCGTAGTTTGGGAAACTAGTCTTGCAACCATAAGGTTGATTTATATTCAATAACTCATAAAGAGTCTAGTTTAGTCCATAATATTTTCTAGAGTATCATTAAAGTTCTAGAGAGTACATGTAATATTTATAATTATGAGTAATCCCTACAGGGGTAAAATAAGGAAGTGATAACAATAGAAAATACATTCCATTCATTCTTTATCTCAACACATTATAAAAAATGCAAAAAATAGATATTTTTCTACTCAACTTCAAAAGATACATGTGGGGTCACAAGAAGGTTGCAATATGTGAAATAAGACATTTCATTTCAAGAAGTATTCACTTACTCATCATTTATTTGCAACTTAGAGTTTTATCCCATATAAAATGTATTGCAAGCATTAAATTGACTACTAAGAACATGAAAAATCAATCATTTCAAACAATAAAATCCCATATGAAGTACTAACTTAGTCTAAACCAAACAATATAGCCACATTCTTCAAATTTTATGATAACAATTTAGCTATTCAACATGATAAAACTATCAGTGATAATTATGTGGTATAAAGATAATTATTACATTTATCAAAAGAATAGAAGAGTAGAAACATGAAAGACCTAAAATCTACTCCATAAGTTTATGCCTAGATAGATTTTCTTCTAAGGTGTTGGTTAATCAAAATTCAAGTACTAAATAGTTTTCAAAAGAAAATGAATGAAGGCATACAAAAGAATAAATAGTAGAGAAGAAAAATACAATGGCATCATACCTGCAACAATCAAAGAAATATCATGTAATGACATATATACCCATACACCATCTAATATGTAATCACATGTATATAATGAAGACCCTTCTTAACCAATGACAAAATCAATAAACTTTATCTCAGATGCAATTTCATATAATTTAGACAATAGAATAGAGATTAAATTTTCTATCTCTCTTCAAACAAAATAAGGTTCCAAAAATGAATGTTTTAACCTGAACAACTATTGTCCTAAGAAGAATTCAAACATTAGAGATATGTTAGGTTTAGAGAGATAAATTCAAGGTTTTGCAGATTAAATAACAACAATAAAGAGGGCGTAGGAAAGGTCGTTACTAATTGATACATGCCCCCAAATTAACAAACTAGGTAGTGCTAATTTTGGGATATGTTTTTATAACTAAGTGGCACATGTTATATCAAAATTTTAGAAAAAACTAGTTCGTACAAATAAAGTTATTGCCTATGCAATAGACTATTTTATCAGACACAAAATGGTAAGTAAGAGATAGTCACTAGACATTACATATCTTTATAATGACAAAATGGGTATGGCTGATTTTTGGTTATGTTTGAGATACTTAACTGATGTACCTTATATCAAAATTTTATAGAAACCCAATTTGTAGAAATAAATTTATGACTAACATAAAAAATAGGGTTTAGAATCTCCAAACTAGTTATGTTAGCACCTCGATAAGTGATTGGAGATTGGTTTCAAGAAATTGATCCCTAAGGGAAAAAAATAAATAAAAAAATTCAAATGAGAATTCATAAAGCTTGCATATAATAAAAAATCAATTGCATAACCAAAATATTACTACTATTCAATCCTCACCAAAGTTTCCTAGCTTGCATCCATTTTTCCCAAGTCTTTTTTCTCTATTGTCTAATTTTTCCTTCAAATTCTTCCCTTTTTTCTCAAGCCTTCCCATATGAATTAAACCAAAGAATTCTATATCTCAAGTCTTATCTAAAGGAGGTAAAAAAATAATTATGTTTGCAAATTTTTGTTGTAAGCGTTGAGCCTACATAGCAATTTTTCACATTTCAAAACCTTTTTATTAATCGTAGTGACTCTGTCCCAAGAGGAAGAAGAGAAATCCCTTTCATAATGATTCCATGATATTTTGTTCCTCTTCCACTTCTTTTAATTCTTAATCTCTTAAAACTGAATCATGACTTTTCATAAACTAAGTAACGACCACTTCTTGGCCCTAATTTAGAATTTAAATAAAAATAAGAGAGCACACAAATTATTATTTTTAAACAATATTTAACCATTTAAATAATTATTTCAAAATAATGTATTTAAAAATAAATGGGTTTTCAAGCTTGTCTTACACATTCACATTCATCATGCAGAGGACACTCAATATCGATTTGAGGAAAATCATAAGCTAATGCCAAAAAATGTATGCATTTTTAAAAATATATTTTTATAAATCATAAAGTGCTATAGATTTTTATTATGGTTATAATTTTTAATAGAAATATAAATTTATGTATTCTACTATATTTTACCTAATTTATGCCCTGAGATGATGCACTAGATTAGCATCACACCACAAATCTCCAAAAATTAGCTGTAAAGTGACACCCATAATCTAGGTCACTTGATGTAGGGTTTGATTAAATGTCAAGGATTGTGATCTATTTCATGCTACATAGAAGCTATAAATTGTACATATAAAAATTACCGATTAATAATTATAAAATATTAAAATTATAAATTATGAATTGGTATATACCTAATAATTGAGGAACTAAAAAGTTTCATTTGCAACACAGGCATGATCCTCCCAATCCAACTAAGGTCAGTGGAATCAAGAATCATGGTGATACTAGTTAATCCCAACACTAGAACTAATGAAATATCCTCATACAGAGGTCCATTAAAATTATCTTGGTGTAAAATGTGTAATAAAATCAACTTGAAGAATTTTTTGTTGTTATATAATCACCCTCTTGAGCATACACGATACTCAAATATTGAGAGTAGCTTGATATCCGCTTAAGAAATGTGCAACCTAACTATCGGTCACTTATTTATCAAAATGACACCTAATATTTCCTAACATAAAATTGAGAGTTATCTCATGCTTGAGCTAATAAACTAAAAGTTGTCTAGTAAATTATAGGTGAGATATTTTTTTAACCTATAAAACTCATCTTGTCTAGCTATATGTGCCACATCATGGATGAAATAATCATAAGTAGCTGATGCAATATTGAAAAATAGAATATTGGTACATGGTCATGTAGTAATGGAAAAAGCATCTCTTTTTCACACTTAACTTGGCAATAATTAATAATAAAACAAGCTTAATGTTTCCTTAATTTAGTGTTGTAATATGTTTTTCATATTAGTTTAGGACCCTTTTAATTGAAATGGACTTAATGGTGCCTTATATAGGGTGTTGTAAATTGTATCTTTACACTTTCACACTAATCTAGGGCTTTATTAATTAATTAAGGTTAATTTTCCTTAATTGGCCCCTTAATTCAAATCCAAGCCTAATTAAATGCAAATCCTAAGGGATAAAACCCGACATTCATAAATACCATTACACAACACTCAAATTTGGAAGATGTGTGTCCTAGGTAAGTGACCTAGGACCCATTAACCATAGGGTGAATGGGTCCTCAATTATTCCTATGACCTTGATTTTACATAACATTTTACATTGTATGATGTGTCTCCTAGTTAAGTGGCCAATGACCCATTCACCACATGGCGAATGGGTCCTCACTTAGACCTAGGACCTCTCTTTGAAATATGTTTTTGGTTGTATTTTAATAATTTGAAATCTATAATTAAATTTTAGCTTGTGATATTTAAATTTTGGGAATTAATGTTAAGATAAGTATAAATACAAGGTTATTTCACATAGTTTCATCTAAGATTTCAAGTATTTAAGTCCTAATAGCAATATTATATTCAAGAGAGAATTCAAGAGCATTTCTAAGGAATTCAAGGGTAGATTTGAAGAATATTATTGTAGCAATAAAGATTCTATAATCCTCACAACCAATCATTAAACAAAAAAACCCTCATTTCTAGCCTACAAACTAGGGGTTTAATGAAACACTCATACAACCTTTTTAGTGCTTCAATCAAGTCAAAAATTTCCTACACATGCTCAAAAAAACACAAAACAACACTACCCCAACACTTTGTTCACTTTGGGACCATAAAATCTCATTTTTCCTCATGGAAGACACAAGCTTCATACTAGGGCTTCACACCCAACTCATGAAATGACCTCCATGGTTTCCTCAGACCTTGTACACACCCAAAAAATTTAGTATTTTCCCATCCCATTGAGTCACATCTTCAACATTAGGTGGAATGGGCTTGTTACATTATGAATGCTTGAAACCCTTAAAACAGGGCTACCTAGATGTAGCAAAGAAATTGACGAAAATACACTACAAAAATAATGTAAGGAATTAAATATCAATTAAAAAGTGTATTAACACATATCATTGGTTAAAACAAGAAGGAAATTAATCCATACACCCTTGTACGGGCTTGCATAGTGCTAGAAAAGCTAACAAAACTCAGAAAACTAGAAAAATTAGACTTGGAACTAGGTGTTCTTTATTCAAAACTCAAAAATCTCTTTACCATGATGGAATACAATGTATTTATACTTTTTTCCAAACCAAGTGACCTTGTAACTTCCCTTAACTACCTTTTGAAAACTTAAGACCATTGGTCTTCCACAAAAGCAACTTTTACAACTTAATAGTTTGAAAACTTTGCCAAAAATGCAATTTTTGTAAATGTCAAATTAAATATCCCCCTAAAACACCTAATACCATCAAAATGACCTCTTACAATCTAAAATGATCTTTAAGACCTTCTTTTATGCAAAATCATCCAAAATCTATAATCTAAACCTTATAAACTTGAATGGAAAATCATTTTTAAATGGTGCCCCTGTACCATACACCCCAACTTTGAGCTTTTCCAAGTCCCTTGGAAAGATAAGAGTCACTTGTCCTCCTTTATATTTTCCATTCCTTTGTCCTCCTTTGTCAAGTTTCTCTGGGTCTTCATTGTTTTCATCTTCCCTGACTTTTTCTACATTTGATTTAGGCTTCTCTCTATCCTACTGAACTGTGGGGTGTTTCACCTTTCTTTCACCATCAAACACTATTATCTCCTCTGTCTTTTCCTCTGCACCCACTCTCTCAACATTTGACATGAACTTCCTTTGAATCTTCACTTTGGAGTGTTTTCACCTCTTACTATCTTTAGTATCTTGAGCATTCTCTTTCCATTAGGGTCTAAATCATCTTCATCATTCTAGACTGGAGGATTTCCTTCTTCTCCTTCATCTTCCTTATCACTCTGGTCTCCATTCACCATTCCTCTTCTAGATTTCTTTTCCAAGGTTGCTACCCTAGCTATATTGGCTTCTTGAGACTCTTTATAGGGCCTATCCTTTTGTGCCAAAATATCTTTCAATTCTTTTATTTCTTTTGCCATTGCACTAGCCTTTGGAGGCATCCTTCTCAACTTGCCTCTTCACCTTCCAATCTACAACTTTCTTCTTCAAGGAACTACTTCCTCAATTTTGTACCACTTTGATGCACTAGTGGAGGTCATTGAATCTCACTAAAATCAATTCCAATCAATAATCTTCCAAAACATAAATTCATCAAAATGTCACCATTTCATCAAATTCCCTCTTTTCCCTTGTAACACAAGGAAACCACTAAATCGGGTATCTATTCTCAAAGACCTTCTCTCAAACCAAGGTCTAAATAATTTCAAGGACCCATTTACATGGTAAATAACATATTAAAAAAAACCAATAACTCTTTTGCAACAAATTTCTCTAAACTAGATTTTCTCACATTTTAGGGCTCAAATTAGCCCTCTTTTACAAAGAAACCACTCACTAAACTTGGGAAAACTCTCTAAAACTTTTGGGAAGCATTTATCACATGTCAAAAACCAATAATCCATAGTTGTTGCTCAGATATCCTTACATCTAATCGTCAAACACAAAAACCCTCATTTCTAGCCTACAAATTAGGGATTTAATGAAAATACACTACCCCACACTCATACAACCTTTTTAGTGAGTTAATCAGGTCTAAAATGAACTGTACATCCTCAAAAAAACATAAAACAACACTTCCCCAACACTGTGTTCACTTTGGCATCATAAAATCTCATTTTTCCTCATGGAAGACACAAGCTTCATACTAGGCTTCACACCCAACTCATGAAATGACCTCCCTAGTTTCCTTGGACCTTGTACACACCCAAAAAAAGCTAGTATGTTCCCATCCCATTGAGACACTTCTTCAACAATAGGTGGAATGGGCTTGTTACATTATGAATGCTTCAAACCCTTAAAATAGGGTTGCATGGTTGTAGCAAAGAAACTAATGAAAATACAATACAAAAATAGTGTAAAGTTTTCAAGATGAATGCAAAAGTGTGTTAACACATATCCTTAACTAAAACAAGAAGGAACTTAATCCATACACCCTTGTATGGGCTTGCACAGTGCTGGAAAAGCCAACAAAACTCAGAAAACTAGAAAAATCAAACTTGGAACTAGGTCTTCTTTATTCAAAACTTCCAAAAGCTCTTTACCACGATGGAATACAATGTATTTATACTTTTTCCCAAACCAACTGACCTCCTAACTTCCCTTAACTGTCTTTTGAAAATTGAAGATCGTTGGTCTTCCACAAAAGCAACTTTTACAACTTAATAGTTTGACAACTTTGCCAAAAATTCAATTTTTGCAAATGTCAAATTAAATATCCCTCTAAAACACCTAATACCATAAAAATGACCTCTTACAATATAAAATGGTATTTAAGACCTTATTTTAGGAAAAATTCATCCAAAATCTATAATCTAGATCTTATAAACTTGAATGGAAAAACATTTTTAAATGGTGCCCTTGCATTAGAGTCTTCAAACACTAGTGAGGTGCATGTGAAGCCAAGAAGGTGTAGAGCTTGCCAAAGAATATTAATAGTGTACTATCCTTAGAGTTATAGAGCTACCATACTAGTTTAAAATTGGGATTTTCCTTTCATGAAGACCCTCGAGGATGCAGAGCTTCATTTAATTTTCAAGGGGCATTGCACTCAATTTATGAAATCCATCAAAAAATTTATAGGAGTTGAAATTTTTGAGCCAAAGGTAAGACGTATACTATTTCCTTCTCAACTTTTAGTTATATTCATCACAAATCTACTTGATTTTCTCCATTGTTTTCAGTCAGTAGAGCACATCACGAACAAAGTTGTTAAGGGTGTATATTTACTAGATGATACTCTATTAAAGGCATGTCAAAATTATGATTTATGGATGGGGAAAGGATATGTAGGAGGTATCTTTCCTTGTAATTTTTTGTTGCATACAAATTATTTTGCTAATATCTATCATGCAACTAAGAAGTCCTTGGAGATGCATAATTCAAGCTATTTGCATACAATGTTAAATAGATATGCAGGGGAGGTTGATTTTGAGTTATTAGGAAAGATAAGAATTGGGGTAAATTAAATTTTGGTGTTGCTCACACATGAACATAATCCCCCAATGTCAGGTTAACCAATGGATGTGGATGCAGATAGTGTTTTCCCTCATCATCCTAATACTATGGGTTTCAATATAAATGCTCTACCACCAATACAATTTGATGTGGGTAATTTACATGAACATCAGGGTGAAGATGATGATCAAGTAGACTAGATGGAGGAATTAAGTCTACTCCTTCAAAATTTTCATATGGATTTTTTCTCAATTTTGTCTACTCTAAATTCTTAGATAATGTAATTGTTACCTAATTTTACTGCTAGCTCAATCAAGTAGAGCTGCAATTTTTTTTGCAAAGTAAAGATAGAAGGTACACATTTATTTTTTATATGTTTCATTCATATGCAAATAATTATCAAATAGATTGGATTCCATTATGCAAATGTATACAAAATAGATGAGAGTAAAAGTGTTTGCACAAAAACTATATTTTATTGATAATTTCAAGTATACAATATTCCACACGAGCCATGGGATTAAGTCCTTCAATGTAATACAAAGAGTAGACTATATATTTTAAGTAAAGAGGATAATGTGAAAAGCAAAGGAATCCATCATTGCCTGGGTGTTTAGGTTGGATGTTGATTTGTTGCATCTTTAGACAATTCTTGAATCCTCTGGAAGGTTTCTCCATTTCTCTTAAATTCCTACAAGAGTTGAGAAAATTTGGTGTTAGAGCTCAAGATACATTTTCTCATCATATAATATTTAATCTCAACAAACATATAGCATACTATCCTATGACATTGAAGCAGTTTTGCAACATCTCAAATATCAAGAGAACCAAAGGAGTATTATCAAATCATAAAGCATCAAATGTTGAGTTTCACTATTTTTATCTAACTTGTTTTCTCATTGTGTAGGTTTAGGCGAAATATTTGATTTCTCTTTTATTTCATTTGATCTCAAAATGTGGGATAAAATGGGCTCCCACGAGGGTTGAGCTTGACATGTTGTCCTCTTATGTTTTGACAGGGATAAGAGTGTAGAGTATTTCATTGCAATTCCATCAAATAGGTATTTATCATTCATGTTGGGAATATGATGTCATTTAATTGCAATCCTAAACATTATTTCATGTATCTCCTAAGTCCTTGGAAAATTTTCCCCAACACTAGGATTAGAAAGATATTAAATTTGAATAAAATAAACATGTTAATTGACATTTGTAATTAATTCTAAATGATAGGAACATGTGGGGATGCCCATGAAGAGCTCCTACAAAATATGAGCACATGAGGCACCCACATGGAAGGTGGAACTCACCTTGAGTTAACTATTTGGAGTGAAAGATAACACTTTAGTAATGCATGTAAATATCCTAGAAGTTAGGGATTGATGTTTACATGCATCACGTTCAGTTCAGTTCAGTTCAGATTAGTTTAGTTTAGTTTAGTTCAGCTTAGTTTAGTGCATATCAGTTTAGTTTAGTTCATTTTAGTTCAATTTAGTTTAGTTCAATTCAATTCAATTCAATTCAATTCAATTATGGTTTAGTTATCTTCAGTTGCATGTAGTTAGTTTCAATTGAATTCTAGTTGACTTTAGTTGACTTGGAATGTAGGACTAATGACTTTAGTTGCATGAAAAATAACACGTGACTACTTTCAGTTAATAGGGGATGATACATAATGCATGGTATTTGCATGAATGGTGGAGAGATATGTTTTAGTTAAGATAGATTGACTTAGACCCACGTTTGGCACCCAAGTTGGAATCTTGGAGTTAACACTTTTGCATGATAAGATGTGCCAACTTTGAGGATATTTTTAGAAGATATCTTCATAATGAATGTTGAATTATGACTTCATTTTGGGATTCCCAAATTGATGAAGGACTTGGTTTGACATTGTTCTTCATGGAAGTTTTGTGAGATAAGCTTTGTGCTTTGTAATTGTAAACTCTTTGGAGTTCACAAGGATCATTATTGTCTATAAATTATAGCAAATTAAAGAGAGTTTATTATATTTTATTACAGGTTGTGAAGAAGAATTATTGAAGGAAAAAGAAGCATCTCAAGCAAGGATTGGAATTATTGCAATCTTATTTTGAGATTAAATAATACATTGATTCTTGGTGGAATTTTTTCCCAAAATGGTTTCTCCATGGTATATATTGTGTAACTTCTTTCTTCTAGTCTTATTCTTCTACAATCTTCTGTCTACTTCTACAAGTTACATTAAAATTAATTAAATAGATAATCATCCACAAAGAAATTGTAACAAAGAATACTTAATTAGATCAACAATCACAAAGTTTTACAAAGTATTAAGCTACATAATCACCTCAATTTTCAACAATTCATAATAGTGAGTTAATTAGTTCACTATTACAAATAATAAATATATGCTCAATAGGATTATAATGAAAAATAACAAGATAGTGAGGGATGAATATTAGGCCAAGAATGAAGCCTCATTTCAATAAGCATCATGATGCAGCTATAAAGAAAAAAGAAGCACAGTAAGTATGATTCAAAGGTAGTTTTTCATGATGGATTGAGGAAAAATCATTAAGAACAATACAAGGATAGTGCTACTAAGCAAATGGTTAGATTAGTAACCAATGCATGCAATAGTCATCTTCATGGAGATAAAAAATGATGCATTGAATTTTTTATAATATTAAGTTCCTTTCATGACAATGATATTATGTTATATCGATGAACAATGATCTTGAAAATTCAATGAGAAGTCAATAGAAAAGGAAATTCATAAGACGATAATCTCAAATTGTGTAGAAAATGAGAATGATGTTAAAGGAATAGTATAATCAATTTGAAAATTAGTCATGAAGGCATGACTTGAAAACACATAACAATGGTGCAAGAACACAAAAATAAGGACATTATTGAGCTTATTCATGAGCTTTAAGGATTTTTGACAAGATTAATAGGTTTCATTTCTAAATGATTAGACATATTCAAGGACAGTTTACAAGACATTTTGTAGACCTGAGATCAATGGAATGCTAAGATGAGGTGGATAAGTAATAGCCCCTTCCCTAAGCTATGAAGAAAATCATAATAAGATCGGGAATATATAATAGAGATAGAAGTTTTGCAATTATATAGATGAATCACTTGATGGCTTTCTAATAATCCAAAGAACCATGAAAATCAATAATAAGAGGATCATAGTAGTGATAGGCATCAAGGGTAAACACTGAAAAAATAACTATTTGTTAAAGGAAACCATTAAAGATATAATGAATCACTGTTATAAGTCAATAATAAGAAATATAAGGAAAATTATATAAATTAGAAGGCACCAATGATCAAGATATTTCAAAACAATGATCCAATCAGAAAAAGATGAAGAGAGTAGGTATAGTGGAAAATAATGAGATAAAAGCATAGTAGCAGACTTCATAAAAATATTGATTAGTGGTATCACTATACCAAGAATGAAAAAGGACAACATTTTCTTGTGGAATGTTTAGTTGAATGGGATAATTCTTGTTTTAGTCATCCACCCTCTCATGAAATTTCATTCATATTAAAATCTTGGATGATCGTATCATGGTAAAGGTGATTATGAAAATGTTGGCTACTATTACATGATATCAAAAGAAAATTGAAGATACCCAGGTGTTTAAAATAAATTGAAAAATGAAAAGCTATGACTAGTAGAGAGGTCAAACTCTTGGCCATGAAACAAAATAGAGGATTGTAAAAGTATATGCAATAGATAAAATAGATGTGGATGTGGCACTCTTTTATATATCTCTATAGGAAATTCATGAAACGAGCAAGTAAATACTCAAATGATCAAAAAAAATTTCTTATTTTCTATATTTTGAAGCTTGCAATGAGTTTTCATTCATGAATGGTAAAAAATGAGATGCAAAGAGGGATTAAAATTTTCTTTATTTTCACATAACAAGAGCTCAAATGGAGCATATTTTCTATAGAAAATGAAAAAGAATGAAGGAATTTTTGTGCAATTAGAGAGATTAACTAATCTAATTTGGTCGATTCTTCATAGATTGTGCACTCAAAATCTGCCTCAAAACCTCCATGAAAGCTCTACTCAAACCCTATGTTAGTGACTGAGAGCTCTTCATAATGTGAAGGTGAAAATGAAATGCCTTGTGAATGATTGCTTATGTTTTGTCTTAGTGTTTTGTTTTTCACTAAGTTTGTCCAATAAGTAAAAAAGGGTATTTTTGCTTATCTTTTAAATATTTATAGTGAAACTAATGTATGTCATGGCCTTTGGTGCCTTAGTAGGTTCTCAAGAATTTGGGAGTCTTTAAAAATAGCCTTTGACTCATATATAGTCAAATAATACTCATGTAATTTTGCATTCAATTCATTTGTAAAGAATTTTGATTTAAATGATGTTTTTATAAATCATTAAATCAAATTGCTATTTTAAATACAAAATGGAATACCATACCTTGTAACTACTTTTATGAGTTTTGTTGAGTCTTCATGTCTTGCAAGCATATAGGAATTGGTTGAATCAGTTGGTTGACCAAGGGAGAGAATATAAGGAGCATTTACTCACCTTTTTGGAGAGAATGCAAGCATTTAGGAATTAGTTTCTTATGCCTTTATGATAGACTTGGTCAAACTTGACCTTTTCAACATATTGAAGCTCTTTTGAAGGATATTTGGTTACTATATTTTTGGATTTTAAGAGGCATACAACCAAGGAATTTCTAGATCCTTGTTTGGTGGAATTTGGAGGGAAGTTGGGATATAGTCATTCATTGACTCACTTTGTACTCAACTATTAATTATTATTTTGCTTCTTTGTGACTTCTTTTGAGTCCTTTAGAGAAAATACAGTGTTTGTAGCTCATTTGACATGTATGACAATGAATACCTTAGATATCAATAAAGTTAAGCTATTGTACCTTCTCACTTTTTTTCTTTATTGTATTCATTTGATTTGATTTATGTAGCTACTTGTGGAATGACTTTTTCCTTGTGGCTCTATCTTAGTGTTAACAATAATGAAATGATTGAATTTTCCTTGTTTTTTTTTTTGCTTAGCCTAAAAGCATATTGTAAACTTTGGGTTTGTGGGTAAAATCTTGACATCCTTGTATATTTTGTATTAATAGAAGAATTAGGGGATAAATATGGGCTTCTGAGCCATGAATCTACAACTCTTGTACATATTGACTATTAATATATATAGGCCTATGGCCATTTATAAAAAAAAATAAAAAATGAAAATCTAAAAACCATTGAAAATCACTTAAAAATCTATAAAAAATTGTTTCCAAAACCTCATCTAGGACCCATTCACCCTAGGGAAAATGAGTCCTTGATTAGGTCATAATATAAATTTTTGGGTATTAAAATCTTCATTTATGCATTTCTATTTGTTGCTTTCAGATTCGTGTTACTATTTGCAGAATTTTTATTTCATCATATTTAGCTTAATTTGGTAAATTTAGTGTGTTGTGTGATTTCAAAATTGCATTTACAGGACTTCATTTTTAGATTTTTCTATAGTGTAATAAAAAATTGCATTCTAGGTCATTGCATTGCATTTCGCCTTCACTCAATATTAACACCATCATGTGTACTTCCTATAAGATAAACCTCACTTTGAAAGATTTGAATTGATTGATACAACATGCAATGAATATGAAGCTTTGAAAGAACTATTAGGAGTTAATGATAAGTCATCTACTCCCACTAAGAAACAAGGAGTCACTTGTGCTATGGTTAGTACTAAAAAAGTTAATGAACAAGAAGAAATTAATGATGTTGAAAATAATAACAATAAAGGTAATATGTTTGTACGTCCTCCTAACCAAAACTTACAAATCTTTACAAATCCCATGCTAAAACACACTATTTCATTTGTCAAAGCTAGTGAAACAAAGAATGATGTGATCAATGTTGCAACAAATGATGAGAAGACACAAGATGAAAATATGGATGAAGTGGTTAAATTGGTGTTGTTTACTGAAGCTAAACCTCATAAGGAATCAACCAAAATTCCCCATGATTTTTCTTTCTCACAAAAATACATAATCAAACATGCACCTGATGGTCCTCTTTACATAGCTGGAAGAATCAATGACAAGCCTACTAATGGGATATTAATTGATCTTGTCTGTGTGGAGAACGTGATCACTGAAGAATTCCTATTTGTGCATGAACTCTATCAAGGTACATATGAAAAAATGAAACAATGGATCAAAATTCATAATGGTTTTGCTTTCCCTATGATTGGCTTGATAAATCTCCCTCTAAAAGTTGGACCAAAAATATTAAATGTCTCATTCACCATCATACCATTGTTGGACCATTTTCATGTGAAGTTAGACTATCCATGACTTTTCTCCATGAATTTTGTCCTATCTATTATGCATAAATTTTTAAATTTTCCCTTTGGCAATGATATATTTACTATATGCCATAGTGGCTTTAATCCTATTGTGGACAAAGATTTTGGTACCCACAAGTTCTTTTGCACTTCTAGGGTTTTTCACCTAAAAGGAGAGAAATGGGCCAAATATGTAATGTACCTACTCAAAATTAATGCAAGAATAAATGAAATATGCCTAAATGCAATGTACAAATAAAAAAAACTAATAAAAGATATGACTTATTAATGTAAAACCTAAGAAATGCAAATTGTTTGAAAACACATTGTGATATGAAAAATGACCTAAGAATGTAAACAAACAATAATAAAAATGAAAGAGATTGGAGAGGTGCACCTAGAAACTAGAATACAATGTAGAGAGGCTTTGGAATTATGTATAATTTTTTGTTAAAGCCAACTAGGAAACTTATGCTAAGCTAGGAAACTTAGTCTTGTTTCAGGGAGATTATGCTAGAACAGGTTTCAACGAAATGTGTATCCAAAAAAGAAAAAAAATCACTTTTCAGGCCTGACGGTGGGACTAATTCACCACTAATGGTGACTTATTCCACCTTTAGGTTTCAAGAATTTTGGGACAAGAATCTATAGCTCTTAGTTTACACTTCTCTTCTTGACAGGTGTCTTGATCTGAAACTATAGAAAATGGGTTGAAAGAGGTCTTCAAGCTTCACTTAGGTATTTGTTGACTTGAATGACTTTTATGAGTTGAAAAAACATTTTAGCACCTTTTTCTTTGAAAAATCTGCATACAATACCTACAAAGCACATATGCAAAGAGGGGGAAAAGGGTTAAGGGTTAGTGAATAGGGGTTTTCCTTGGCAAACCCCAATTTGGTAATAAAACCCTTGAAAATGAAATGAAATAGAAAGAGAATGATGAATGAACATGTAATGCTATAACTCACCAAACCCTTGATGTAGAAATCTAAAGATATGTAAGAAGATGCTTTAATAGATGCTTGATAATGCTTAGAATGCTTGAGAATTATTAAGTAAATGCATTAAGGAAATTAGGAGATTAGAAGATTGTAGGAGATGAAAAATAAGGGGAAAACCCTTTATTTATACTTGATTTTACAATATTTCTTGAAAATAACACATCATAGGCCGACCTTAAGGCTAAGAGAATAATATCCCACCAGAAATTTAAAATAATTTTGATTTTTGTCCCTAGTGGGACTAAGTTTCCCTAGGTGGTGACTTAGTTCCACTAGGGAAATTTTATTGGGTGTCGAGAATTAAAGTGTATTTAATGATGTTTAATGAGATTATTCTAAAAAATACACTTAAGTAGGGCTGAAAAGTGTATTAAGGGGTCATTCAAACATAAGAAAGGGTCAAATTAGTGATGACAAGCCTAGAAAAGCATGAAATTTTGTTACAAATCTTTACAACACTTTGAAATAAGGCTTGGTAAGTTGTAAAATGGTTATTTAGGTGAATTATAGTGAAAGGGTCCTAGAAAAGTGTGAAAGTGGGTTGCAACACTTCACAACACTTTTACAAGACATCCTAGAATTATTAATGATTCAAAAGGACCAAAGACCTAATGTGAATATGTTTACCACATTACAACATTAAATATAGCCAAAATCACTATAAGGGCCTAAACATGAGAAAAAGTAGAAGGGTTACTTTTTCTGTGTCCATAGCTAGCCTCCACTTTAGTGTGAGGATGAACCTACCAAAATCACACTAAAGTAGCTGAATATGTAATCAATAGAGGTTCCAATGAACTAATGCTAGCAGGATGAGACATTAATGATCAAGAGTGATGATAAATCCCCCAGGATAAAGATCCCATGGAAAAATAAACATGAGCACAAAGAAACACACATGAGAATGATGTAAATGAAGAGGGAGAGAAGGAGAAGGAAAAAAAGAGTTGGATCAAGCTTTGATCATTTCTCCATCCTATTGTGTATTAGATCTAGGATATTTTTCTAGAAATAAAAATGCATACTCACTTTGAGGAAATGAAATTCATGGTTGTCCATCAGGTGAGAAAGCCAAAATAGTGAGAAACATGCACTCATGGCTGGTATGTACTCACACACAAACATAGGTGGCTATGGGTAAGTCATGCCTCATAATAGGATTCCTGCTCAACCATACCAAAGTTATACCTCTTGATAACTTTAATAAGATTCCACAAAATAAAATGACATTTTGAGCTTCATGAGACAAGCAAAAATTCATATGCTTAGAGCTCATGAACAATTGCGGTGTCACCATAGGCATGCAAGTTATGTTATGCAAGGTGGCCATATAAAAAATGCAAAATGAAACATGCAAAAGATGCTCAAAGGAGTTTTTCTTAGTTCATGTGAGGTCTATCACTTAGGGAACATTGCACCTAATATCTCCAAGAGAGGACCAAACAAAGAATAGAAAATTAGCTACTTAGGGGATGCAGTGCATCACATCAAGCCACTAAGAGGAATGTAATATGCCAAGATAGATCATGCTCATGAAGGACACTACACACAATGTCATCCACAAAGTGAAAAAACACATTATATGAAGTAAAAAGGCTACACTAAGAACCAAGAAAAATGAAGAAATGAAAAATGATAATGCTAGTGTATGCCCCCACTTTAAAGGAATTGTTACACATTGTACTATGATAAATTACTTTAAAGTAGCATATGAAAAATGAAAATAAAATAAAGAAGACATGAGAGCCAACTTGGAAATCCCCTATCACAAGTCATATGTTTTTGAGTAAGGCTAATTCATATGAAGGGAAAGGAAAAAGAGAAAAGGAAGGGGTTGCCCCAAAATGAAAACACTAAACACATAAGGGATCTATGGATTTGGGGTCAGTATGTTCTTTGTTGAAATATTGTGTAAGGAGCTCAGAACTATCATCATTCCCCAAATACATAGAACTAGAATAATGACACAAATAGAGCGAAAATGAAGAAAAAGAAAGATATGTTTGGGTCAAAATGGAAGAGACATAGTATTGTAGACACTCAAATTTGTCCTCACAATCGTAATGATATTCGTCTGTTGATTAAAAAGATATTATTTACTTAATCAATTCATTTAATAATTTCTTCTATTCATGCATCTCATGCTTCTTCAATATCCATTGAATTAACTTTCATGTCCATTTGCATTATCATTCATACCCATTTACATAATAAATCATAATCATTCATAATCTATTTGCATAAGTCATAAACATTATTTCCATATTAAATCAATTATCATTATCATCCATAATTGTTTCATATTCATCCCCATTAATAAATCAATTATCATAGTCATTTATTATTATTTCATAATAAACTAATTATCATAACTTGCATATTAATCATATCATTTGCATAAATCGTTCATGAAATATTTCATTTTAGTAAAAGCATCTTTAAATCATTTTATTCATATTTAATCATTTAGGTTCATTTTAATCTAATATCCCTTTTATCACTTTCACTCTCATGCATAACATTTAACCCAACAATGTGAGATAATGGCATTTACTTCACTCGCATCTTTTATCCCACATTTCATTTTCAACCCCTCTTCATCCTCAAAGAACTCCTATTTAAAATGGGATTTCCCTCTCATTTTCTCACACAAATTTTGCTCACAAATTTACATATTCATATATCATCTTTGCATCTTGATTGCATTTCTCATTCACCATAGCCTCTTTATTGCATTTTGTGCTCATAAAAATCTGAGAGCAAATGCATAAACAAAGATCTTGGTGATAGGGAGACAATGGAGATTGATTTCTTTTAAAAGCATTATTTTGTTTTTGTAGTTTAGATTTGTATTTCTGGTTTTTCTTTTAATTAGAATAGCTCTATTGATGTGGGCTGAAATGGTGGTCCTTACTCCATAGAATCATACATTTTTATAGCTCTACAATTGGTAAACCCAACATGAACGCTTGGATGAATATTTTCACATTTTGCATGCACACTGATCTATAGAAAAATGGAAAGACAAATCTGATATGATCTATATTTTGCATCAATTTCTTTGCATTTATATGATCTACATTTTGCAGAGCATTGATTTCTTCACATCTACAGCATATTGATTTCTTCACATCTGAATATGAAATATTTTTTGCAGGATCAACAACTCTAGATCTGATATGATATACATCGTCTCATTTTGTAGTTGAAAGGAAAATTATGATATCAATTTTCTTTACAGCAAGTTACATTGAAACAAAAAAATAAAAATCATTGAAATAATTTAAAAATGTATCACTTGCATGATTCAGTTTTTAGTTTTAACATTTAAATTAGATTTTTAGTTTTCAACTTTTAAATTAGTTTTTAGTTTTTAGCTTTTAACTTTTAATATAGAGTTAGCTTTTAATTTTTAAATTAGATTTTGCTTTTTTTAATTTTGATCTTTTTAAATTTAGTTTTATTTTAGAATGTAGATTTAATTTAATTTAATCTAGTTTAGATTAATTTTTAGAACTGGATTAATTTTAAGGCTTAGATTAATTTAGTTTAGTTGTAATTAACTTAGACTAATTTTTAATTTAGTTTCTAATTTAATTTAGATTCTTAGCCTTTTAATTTAGTTTTAATTCAGTCTCTAGTCTCTTATTTAGTTAGATTTTTTTTTTTTAATTTAGTTTATATTTTAGTTACTAATTTACTTTAGATTGGATTTTGCTTTTTTATAGTTTTTTTTTCTTTCTTAATGTAGCCTCTAAATTTAGTTTTAGATTTAAATTAGATTTTAAATTAAATTTTTATTTTTTTAGCTTTTTAATTTAGCTTAGATTTTTAAATCATGAAAAATCATTAATTTAGATTTTACTTGGATTCTTAGTTTATTTTTCATTTTTTAGATTTTGACTTTCTAAATTAGATTATTAGTTTAGAGTTAATTTAGAATTTAGATTTAGCTTAGTTCTTAATTCTTTGATTAGTTTTTAACTTTAGATTGGTTCTAATCTAGAGTAATTTTTAATATTGACTTTTAGTTTTAGATTAATTTTAATTTAGAATAGCTTTGAATTCTGATTAATTAGAATAACCTTTTTTTTAAGTTTTTAATTTGCGCTAACATTTAAATTAGATTAGTTTTTAATTAGTGTCTAACTTAGATAAGTTTTAAATTTGGATTAACTTTGAATCTAGATTAGTTTTTAATCACTAACTTTAGATTTTGAATTTAGATTAACTTTTAATTTTAAATTAGCTTTTTTATCTTATATTAGCTTTTCTTTCCTCAATTAATTTTCTTTAAATTTATGTTAGTTTTCATTTTGGATAAGTTTTGGTTTTGTGACTAATTTTTTTTTTTTAATTTGGTTTCTTTTGCTAGGTTCATTTGGAAAAGAATTGAAAATCAAAACATACGCTTGTCAAAGAAAGGAGGCATGAAACTACTGTAGACACCTAAAAATGACCTAGGCCTGCAAGCTTCATTTTTACCACTTTCGTCCTAGCATAATTAAGTCATTTAATTATGTCCTTGGTCCAAATTCGACTATTGATTAAATAATTCATAATTATTTAATTAATTCATTTCATTTATTCCTCATGATTATTAAATAAATAAATTTTATTTATTTAATTACATCACTAATTAAGTCCCCTTTCTTTCTAAAATTAAATAGATTCTAATTTATTTAATTTTTGTCCACTTTCTACTATAATTAAATAATTATTTTAATTATTTAATTATTCATTGGCCTCTTCTCTCATAAATTAAATAAATTTTATTTATTTAATTTGGTCCACTCTCTTGAATTTTGAATTAAATCATTATTTAATTCAAAATGATTCCTTTTGTCACATTCCTCTATAATTAAATAATTATTTTAATTATTTAATTATTCATTGGTCACCTAAATTAAATAATTTTTATTATTTAATTTCTCCAGCAACCTCTTTGTCCGTGCCAATCTTATCTTCCATATCAAATCTTATCTCTTGACATCTCATTTAATTTCAGCCCTTGATTGAATTATTTTATAATTCAATCTTGGCCATTCATTTCTTATCATTTGCCCTAATTTTGACCTAACCTTAATTCATACTACAACATTCAATCTTGATCATTGATCATAGGGTATTTGTCATCTTCTCATCCTGGCCACACATTCAAAATTGCAGTTTTTATAAAATGGCAATTTTGTTCTTATTTTGGGACCTCATGCTCATTTTGTCAACTTAGGCTATTATTATTGTCATTTGTAGTCATTGTCATTTTAGTCTATTGTGAGGTCATTTCTTTTATATAAATCCTTCAACCTTTGCATAGGGCTTTGACATTAGTCTAGGTGCTCATTGGAAATCTGAGGGCCTCATTCGATTTGCTGCAAACTAGAAGGTGTAACAAAGGTGAAGCATGTAAAATGAAGATTTATGGTAACATTGTTCCTTTTATTTTCATATTTATTTCTTTTGTGCTTTGTTACTTCAATGGATTTTAATGTTATTGTGCTAACCCTTTAAAAAATCTGATTTTCCCTTGATTACAACTACTAATGAGATTTTGATGTAGGATGTTCATCGAAGACATGATTTTGAAACCAATTGTATTTTAGATTATAAAACAATTCAATTGGTGCATTAAAAATGAACAATTTTCTTCTTCCACATAGGCTTAACTAGGGGGTCAATGAACAAGTGCTTGATTCTGTTTGACTGTGCTTGAAGGTGGAAGGTGATTATGCTCTCACCTTGTGAAAACTAGGTGATCAGAAAACCAGAACCACCTTATTTTTTGTCACCTTCATGACTTAATAATTGAAGTATCCTCTCCCCTTGTGCTTTTGAGTGATCCTGGGTGTAAGAGAAATGATTATTATTTCTAGAAATGGGCCTACCTTAAGGGAAAAAGTACTCACTTTAAGGGACAACCTGATCGGTAACAGGCTAAAGCCAAGCCACTTCCAGCTGGGATATAAAATGGGTGCTTGAGAAAAGTTCAAGTACCACGAGTGTAGATGTGTCACACAGACAGATCAATATTCCCATAAACCCTGTTGAGTGTAACCTCTTTAGGCTAGAGTGCCACCTAATTGGTGATTAATCTCTCACCCCATGTGTGGCCAATCAAATGGATGCCCTAACTAAACACCTTTTTGTTTTAGAAGCCAACCATTTTTAGCTGTTGCTTGGTATAGTGCAGGGTATAGTATCATGCCCGAAGATACTCACTACTAACTCCCTTGAGTAGAGATAGCAGTTCTTGGGAAGTGATGACCCAAGAATCTAAAGTTGGTGTGCTTGAATGATGTTAATGAGCCATGGAGGGGAGCCAATGCCACCAAACTTCTAAGCTATCCACTCTTGAGAAGGAAAGGTGTTTAACACCAATCTAGGGTATATCTGTGGGCTATATCAAGTATACAAACCCTTGGCCTATTAGGATTGTGCTTGTCTCGTGTGTGTTTTTATACACCAAAACATCATGCTTGTCAAGTGTTTTCTGGATTTTCAAACAGTATTCACCACATTCACAAATCTAAACATAGATAATTGACCTCAAACAAATATCACACCTAGTAACTTGCAACACCTCAAAATATTTCCAAAACCATCAACCAAACATGTCTAACTTCTATTTTCCATATTCACCCTCGACCTAAGAACAAAACCAAAGGATTGAATATCTTGAACATCATTTAAAAGAGCTTGGAAAACAACTTGAATCCCAACATTTGAATGAAGTGATGCAATCATCTCATAAGCCTTTATCTTTACCCAAAACTACATCATCCAAGTTCAATATCCATGATTTTCTACAAAGGCTAAATGAGAAATCTAAATCTATGTCCTCAAACACAAATAATCTTGAGCAATCCTACCATGTCATGCATTAGCTTCATCTCCCATAATTCAAAATAAACCTCATGAGTCTTCCACCCAAGGTAATGATTTCATCCAACCATCCTCTCTCATCATACCATCTCCATCCAATGAGTCATGTCAATCTATTAGTCCAAAGCATGCTAGCATAGACTCCCTTGCACATCAAGATCAAAGCATTTTTTCCACTCCATCCAATGATACCAAAATTCTGCAACCCCTTCTGATCTTTGACCAAGATCCCATCTCTTAAGAACCTCATGATGATCCCCTTATCTCTTTTTGTTTCATCCAAGATGATTCCCTTCCATATCAAGAAAAAATTATCCTTCCAAGTCCTCCTTCCACCTCATATAATGAATCCATACCATCTCATGATTCCATCATATCCAATGATCAAGATATGCTTTCCAAAAAATATCAGGATTTGCTTCCTCATCAAGATCAAGATAAACCTCCATTCAAGGATACCCTTTCATTCCATAATAATGTTCATCCTTCTCATGATCAAGACATGCCTTTCATACCACTTCATGATGATTCCATATATACTAAAGAACAAGCTAGTTCATCTCCTACACCTCATGATCCTTTTCCAAGTCAAGATCAAAGTACCCCATCATCCCCATGTCAAGATCCTATCACCCATCCTAATTCCCCTCATGATCATAATCCTCTACAAGATTCTATCACCCCTATTCAATCTATCCATGAGCCCCTTGCCTATCAAATGGGTTCTCTCACTTTTATCCAAGGTGGTTTACTCAAAGATCTTGTTATTCCTTCCATATCACATCCACCTCACAATAGACTTTCATCTTGTTTCATAAATAATACATATCCAATTGGCAAACAAATGTGTCAAAGTATGAACTAAAAAGGCAAAGGATTAGGCCTTCATGAGCAAGGTATCCTAGAACCCCTTTATATCCAATAAAACATATACTATCATGGCCTTGGTTATCCACCTCATGCTCAATACATTTGTACTCATTGTAAGCCTAGATTCCATCAAAATAAACCTACTTATCCTAGTACATCAAGCCTTCCATCTATCCTAGGCCCTTATACTAGTCCATCAAACTTTCCAGCTATTCTAGGTCCTTATCATAGTTCATCAAACCTTTCATCTATCCTTGGTCCTTATCATCCAAACCCTAGTTCATCAACCCTTCCATCCATATTAGGGCCCTACATCCCTTCATCTCCCATTCATCAAGAAAAAAAAAGGCACACATCCTTGATTCCCTCTCAAAATTCTACCTACATTAACCCATCCATAAGACCTCCATATCATCCATCTCCATCCACCCATCCCATTGCTCTTGGAAGCAATTTGGGTGCCAAATGTCAAAAGCTTCCATATAAAAATCCACATGTATCAAAGGATCAACATGTCTCCTTGAAGAGCCATGCAAAAATAAAAGAAAATTTGATCCCAAGTCAAAATAAAAATCCAAAAGACCACAAAGGCCCATCAAGTCAAAATAAAAATCTGAAAGGCCACAAAGGCCCATCAAGTCAAAAGAAAACAATTCAAAGGCCACAAAGGCCCATAAATCAAGAAGAAAAATTTCAAAGGCCACAAAGGCCCATAAAGCAAGAATCTCAAATGCCACAAAGGCCCATGAATCAAAAATCAAAGTCAAAAGCTATGTGGATTCCTAAAAGTCTCATAGAAGCAATAAAATCTAAATTGGCATCCAAATTTTCTAATCCAATAGCTTCCTCCTATCGTCCATCTAAAAACCTATCACCTTCCAAATTCATTTTTCCTCCATCACTCCACCACCCTTCAAGGTGTGTGCCAATGTTTATCTTTCCATCCTTTCCATCCTTTCCATGTATCCATCAACAATCCTTCCAACATCCATCCCCCATTATCCTCCTTTAATCCAAACCTTTGCATAAGTCCTTAGTTTCTTCCATCATACCATTAAAATACATATGTTTATGAGTCTAATCCTCCTTTCCATGGTTTATTAGAGCACACATTTGATAGATATAGTCATGAAACTTGATGCTTGAGTCCTTCCTCCATCTCCCTATCATGCATATATTATCCACCATATTCATTTATCCATATCCATATCCTATCTTTCATATTCCTCTTGCACTTTATACTTGGGGGCAAGTTTAATCCCTCTTATCATGCATATTCATGATCCTCTTTATGTTCATCCTTTACCTTTCCACAGTTGATCTTGACAAGGTTAAGGATCTTCTTGAACATCATATATCTTATCCTATAAACTTTATCCATATCTTTGGTACCATATCCTTCACCGTATTCATATTCTGCCATACTATCTTAATACATCCTTTCTTCCCTTCCTTGGTCTTGATGATGAATAGGAGAAAAATACTTAGGCATTGTGTCCATATCTTATCGATCTTGATCGTCCTATTTATTGTCCTTATCTTTACATTCTTCCATTCCATATCTCCTGGCTTATCAAAATCCATGTCCCATTTCCTTCCTTTGTTCTTGATGAGATTAGGGGCAAAATTACAAACACATGCTTTGGATTCCCTTTCATATCCTTATGTTCTACCATTCCATCATAGTTTACATCCTTATCATTTATCCATGATTAAATTATCTCCAATGATTGGTCACCATGTCCCTTTGCAACCTTGAATCTTATCATGTGAATCATATTTGAGCCTAGCTATAAAACATTATCCAATCCTCATATTTTTTTGTCAATCAATCCTAAACAATCATTAATCTTATCGTACTTAGAGGAATCAGTGATCCTAAGTACTTATCATTAGCATGCCTTATGGAATCAATCATTCCTGGCATCTAATCAACCAACCATTATCATCTTTTGACAAAGGATATGTTGCTTGTGTGACATGTTTTGAAGTGAATCTTTCATTTTGATCTATCATTTATCCATGGTTGCACTACCTCTAGTGTGGGGCATCTAGTTTCTTCAATTAGTCATATCACATATCATCTCACTCCATCTTTAAAAATTCAAAAAATCCAAAAAAAAAATCATAAAATGTCCTGAAATAATCTAAAAAAATCATAAAATGTCTTGAAATAATCCAAAAAATATTATAAAATATCCTAAAGAAATCCAAAAAAAAAATCAAATATTCCAAAAATCCCAAAAACATAACAAATTCCAAAAAATAGTGACACTTTCAGATCACCACATGGCTTTGAACTTCAACAAAATCAAAACATGCAAGTGTTGAAAATCAAGAAAAAATTATAACATATATGTCAATCCACCTTACAAATCCAACCAAACACATAAACTGTAATGAGAATCATTTTTACATCGAAGTAGGACTCCTGTTTGTTTGTTGATATTTTCTTATTTTATGGTTTTATCTTTGGTGACATGTCTTTTAGCTTCTTCAGGATGTCTTTGACTAAAGAGGCAAGGATGGGGCATGTTCATTTGTTTGTTGTTTGTGGATTGTTTCTTATTCACAGGATGACTCATCTTAGGACATGGTTGTCTAAAACCATTGAGGAACTATGAGTCTAATGTGGATGAGAGTATTCATTGTCTGATAGTGTCTTCTATGCAATAAGTATTCAAGTCATCTAAGGTTCTTATAACTAGATGCTTATACTTCATTACTAAATAAAAATGAAAATAGTATTCAGGTCGTCTAGATGTTCATGTTATCTAGATGCTTATACTAATTTGCAATATAATAAGCTCAATGATGATAAAAGCACTTAAAAGGCACAAGAGGCTTCATCACCTTCATTCTCTTCCATCTTGTATTTCATTTTCTTCATCTTTCTTGTCGCAGAGAAATCAATCAATTACTTAACTCATTGATATATGTCTCTTGAATTGAATCTCAAATAATCAACCTGCTTCTCAAAATTTTATGTCCCCTTCATCAGTCAATCCATCATTGCAACACCTTGTCTTGCATAAGCTTCATTCTCAATCAGCTTAATTAGCTCAATCAGCTTCATTAGCTCATCAACCTGGCTATACTAATCATTTCCATCAATTGTTCAGTTACGCCCATCAACTGTGCATTTTCATCAAAATGTACATCACTACTTTATCACTTGTGCAATATTAGGTATCTAATCACTTTCTAGACATCTATCAAGAGATTAATCTTCTTACAATATGTTCAATCAATCTCTCGAGGGGGCATATCATTCTTATCATAATCCTTACCAAGATATCTTTGGGGCATGTATCAATTGATCAATCTTTTTCTTTGAAACAATGCGAAAAGCTGCATTGTCTCAAAGAGGGGCAAAATGTAGACACTCAAATTTTTCCTCACAATCATAATGATATTCATCTGTTGATTAAATGGATATTTTTTACTTAATCAATTCATTTAATACTTTCTTCTATTCATGCATCTCATGCTTCTTCAATATCCATTGAATTAATGTTCATGTCCATTTGCATTATCATTCATACCCATTTGCATAATAAATCATAATCATTCATAATCTATTTGCATAATAAGTCATAAACATCATTTCCATATTAAATCAATTATCATTATCATCCATAATTGTTTCATATTCATCCCAATCAATTATCATAGTCATTTATTATTATTTCATAATAAACTAATTATCATAACTTGCATATTAATCATATCATTTGCATAAATCATTCATGAAATATTTCATTTTAGTAAAAGCATCTTTAAATCATTTTATTCATATTTAATCATTTAGGTTCATTTTAATCTAATATCCCTTTTATCACTTTCACTCTCATGCATAACATTTAACCCAACAATGTGGGATAATGACATTTACTTCTCTCACATCTTTTATCCCACATTTCATTTTCAACCCCTCTCCATCCTCAAAGAACTCCTATTTAAAATGGGATTTCCCTCTCATTTTCTCACACAAATTTTTCTCACAAATTTACATATTCATATATCATCTTTGCATCTTGATTGCATTTCTCATTCACCATAGCCTCTTTATTGCATTTTGTGCTCATAAAAATCTGAGAGCAAATGCATAAACAAAGATCTTGGTGATAGGGAGACAATGGAGATTGATTTCTTTTAAAAGCATTATTTTGTTTTTGTAGTTTAGATTTGTATTTTTGGTTTTTCTTTTAATTAGAATAGCTCTATTGATGTGGGTTGAAATGATGGTTCTTACTCCATAGAATCATACAGTTTTATGGCTCTACAATCATGTCTCAACTCCTTGCATCATCCCCAAAAGGAAAACACAAGCAAAAAAAGAAAAAGAAAAGGTGAATGAAAATGGAAAATATTTTGGGTCAACATGAGAGAGAAATGTTGGTCTTAATGCCTTGTGTCATCCCCAAAAGGAAAAACAAGAAAAAGACAAAGAAAAAGGAAAAGAAAAAGAAAAGGGGTCTTTTTGGATCAACATGAAAGAGACATTTTAGTCTTAATTCCTTGTGTCATTCCCGAAAGGAAAACACAAGAAAAAGATAAAAGAAAAAGAAAAAGAAAAGGAAAAGGGACCTTTTAAGTCAACATGAAAGAGACATTTTGGTCTTAATTCTTTTCATCATCCCCAAAAGGAAAACACAAGCAAAAAAAAAGGAAAATTCAAAAGTTATGTACAAAATATAGAGAATGAAGGTAAAAATAGAGGAATGTCACAAAGAGAGAAAAAAATCAAACATAACATCATGGGGGAGCATGTTACACACATACAAATATAAAAAAGAAAAAGAAAAAGAAAAATAAAATACAAAAGATTAGTAAGGAAAATGCAAGTCAAGCATTGAGCAAGTCATCTGGCTCCCAATCATGTTCATGATATGCCAAGGGTGGATAGCTTGCCAAAGGGGCAAGTGCAAGTTCTAAACTAAGGGAAGCACCAGGTTCTAAACTCTTTGTAGGAGATTTATCTTTTAAGATCATAGAAGAGGAGAATAATGCATTTAGATCATTATGCACCTCTTCATCTATTTTAGTGATCTCATCATCGTCATCCAGATTAATCACAATAGGAGGATGAATGACAATGTCCAATGAAGGGTGTACCTCTAGTTTTGGTTGTGATTAGGGAGGAGGGTTGTCATGCATTGATTTTTTCAAGTGCAGATTTTGATTTTCTTTGTTTTCTTTTACTTGTAACTTGTGAGCATGGGCATGACCTCTATGCCTACAGTCCCTATATCCTCTATTTCTTTTTGGTTTTATTGTTGAGTTGGTTTGTGAAGGAGTGGGTTGATCAACCATATGTTTATTTTCTTCCATAAGGGGAGGAACAAAAGGAACCATGGAAGGTTGTTCATCCACTTTCTCCTTTGATTTGTAAACTTGTTTTATACAAGGAGTCATGATGGAGTTGTTATCATTATCTCGTGGTCTCTTGGATGATGTCAGGGAGGTTTCGGGTGTTGGTTGAGTTTGATGGGTTGATTATTGTTCAAGTTGAAACATTATTTCATCTAGAATTGAAGTGTCGAAAGTGGATGGGGACATGTTACAGAGAGACAATTCTGCAGTTTTCTTTTCTTTAAACTTTTGGCAAGCAATGAAAAAGAAGTCTTTGCGAGATGTTATAGGTTCCATGGGCTTGGCCCAGAAATATTCTATGGAAAAGTTTCCTTTAGAAGACAAGGGTTAAAGCTGCTATGGTGAATAGTGAATATTTCAATGTTAAAGGGAAAATTTAAAAAATTGTGTATGACTGAAGGGACAACTTTCATTGAGCAAAGCCATGGATGGCCTAGCCGCAAACAAAACTAGTCTAACTATAGGATGATGGAAAATGTGACATCCAATGTTTTTGGTCCTATTTGTAATGGAAGGATGATGGATTGGATGAGCAAAACCATTGTGTGTTTTGATCCATGCTTTCAGTTTATCATAATCATCTTGATAAGGATCATGTAACACTAAAAATTCCTGTGATCACTTTCTCTCCATAGGCAAGATCTATGAGTATCCCATTAGTAGGCTTATCATAAATACAACTAGCTATGTAAAGAGGACCATTAGGGAGATTTTGAAGTATATCCTTAGAGGATAAAGTAATATAAAGATATTTCTTAGGTTGGCCCTTATGAGGGATAACATCTATCACACCTACCATCTTATCCATAGGATTAATAGTGGTAATATTTGTAATTAAATTAGGATGTTTTGTATGAACATTTATCACATCATTCTTTGGAGTTTCACTAGCTTTGACAAATGAAAGATTATGTTTAGGTATTGGATTAGTGAAAATTTGAAAATTTTGATTTGGAGGGGCAATAGACTTATTTCCTTGATCATTAACAATTGTAATGGATAGACAACCAAAATCAACGAGGTCTTGCACAAGGTGTTTAAGATGCTTACAATTTTCCATGTCATGTCAATTTTGTCTATGATAATGGAAATAAAGATTGGATTTAAAGTTTGGAGGTAAAGACTTTGTGGGATCAGGTGCTTTAAAATTAGGTAAGGTAATCATTTTTGTTGAAAAAATTTGGGACATTGTGTTATGAAGGGTGTTTGGTAAAGGTGTCAATTGTCTTTTTGGATCTCCATAACTATAAGGTATCACAATTTTAATAGCTACTACTTGGTTGTTGAGGGGGTTAAATTGTAAAAAACATTTGTTTTGTTTTCTAAATTGTTGTGAATTATTTTGATTGGAATGTTTAGACTTCTTAGCTCAACTAGAAGTAGACTTTACATCATGATTGCTAACCGAATTGTGATAATCACAAAGTATAGTAAACAAGTACATAAAGGATGGAAATTTCATCATGGTGAGTTTGTACTTAAGTTTAGTTTGAAATTTTTCTATAAACATCTTTTTAAGATGTGGATCAATAATGTTGACATCAATTTGAGAATAAAGTGATTGATATCATGAGATAAAACTAGTTATCTTTTCTTCTACATGTTTCTTGCATCTCATAAAATTGGCTAAGGTCTTATTTGGAGTCATATGCACTTGGAAATGATTTATAAATGCATCAACTAGTTCATTGAATGAATGAATTGAATTTTTTAGTAAAGATGAGAACCATTCCAAGGAAATGTCTTTCAGAGTCCTAGGAAACAATTTTGCTAATAGTTTATCATCAAGGACAAAGTCACATAAGATAGTGTAAGAATTAACATGGTTAGAAGGATCTCCCTTCCATCCATATTTCTCAAATCTAGGCATATTTATTCATTGTGGCATCAGTGTTTGCAATATTTTGAAAGACAGTGGGTTGCTTTGATCATAATATGTGGGTGGTCCATTATGATTTTGGTTGATGGTGGATATTTATTTTTTTCATGGAGGAGAAAGTTTGGAAAGGTTGTGTTATGAGAGGGTTAGTGTAACTAGTATGAGGTGGAAGGGAAAGTGATGATGGAGTGTATGTAGTATTAGGGAAAGTAAATGGGATGCTATGGTGGAAGAGGAGAGAAAATGTGATGCCACATAGGAATTAGGAATGCTCTAAGGAATAGTCAAGGAAGGAATCACATTACTAACTTGTTGCATGGTTTTTGTGACTTGAGGAGTGGTATAGGTAGATATGGATGCTACTTTTGAGGGAGGAGGAGTGTTAGGTCCTCCTTGGCTAACTAGAGTGTTTGTTAGTTGAGATTTACAAGAGGTAGAAGGAACATGTTTGTGGTATATCTCAATGATTTGTTTCATAAGATCTAGGCCTTCATCACATTCAAGCATGTGATGGATGTTCTCTATGTTAGGAATTGTAGTGGTTGAAATGGTTTCAAGACACACTTGATGTTGAATATGTGTTAAGTCCTAATGAATGTTAATGATTTTTTCTTGCAGGATGTGATTGTTTAGTGTGTCAACTTGCATGTTGTTGGAAGGTAAAGAGTTTCTAAAGGTAGGATCCATTCCTAGTGTACTAGTTACAATACTAGGAGTGGAAGCTTTAGATAACCCAAGATCCAAAATGAGTGTATTATAATAGGATAACATGAGTCTTGAACTTCTTCTCACTAAGGTATTAGAAATAGGACACCAAACACTCACACAAAGGTTTCTAAATGTGGGTGAATGAAAAGGCAATGCGAACTAAGAGAAATAAACATTGATAACTAAAATTATGAAAACTATAATATAAATGCAATAAAAAAAAAAATGTAGAAAATGCTCAAAAAATGATAGAAATTACAGTGCAGAATATGCAAGAGGACTAAGTCACCCAGTGTGGCGAATTAGTCCTAGTAGTGATTTTTTTGAGATTTTTTAGAATTTTTAAATGAAATTTTATGAATTTTAAGTTTTCAGAGGCAAAAATAGTATGAAATTGTAGAATTTTTTGACTTTTTAATGAAATGTAATTAGAAAATGTAAGCTATATGAGCCTTTCATTAATGCATTTTTTTAAAACCCTAGGATGCAATGTAAATAATGCAATGCAATGAAATTCCAATGCAACCTATTTCTAGGATGTAAATGCACTTGAAATAAGAAATAAAATTTTCTAAAGGTGGGTTCAACAAAATGTGGACAAAGATTTTGGTACCCACAAGTTCTCTTGCACATTTAGGGTTTTTCACCTAAATGGAGAGAAATGGGCCAAAGTGCATAGTGTCCCCACTCAAAAATAATGCAAGAATGAATGAAATATTCTTAAATGCAATGTCCAAATACAAAAAATTCATAAAAATATATGGATTATTAATGTAAAACCTAAGAAATACAAATTGTTTGAAAACACATTGTGATATACAAAATGACCTAAGAATGCAAACAAACAATAAAAAATAAAAGAGATTGGAGATGTGAACTTGGAAACTAGAATGTAATGTAGAGAGGCTCTATAATCCTATATAATTTTCTATTAAAGCTAACTAGGACACTTACGCCAAGTTGGGTGACTAAGTCCTATTTCAGGGGGATTTTGCCAAAATAGGTTTAAGCCAAAATGGTATCCAGAAATGTGGAAATCACTTTTTAGGCATAGAAGTGGGAAAAATTCACCATTGATGGTGACTTAGTCCACCTTCAACTTTTGAGAATTTAAGGATTGGAATCTATAGCTCTCGTTTTGCACTTCTCTTCTTGATAGGTGTTCAAATTTGAAACTGCAAAAATGGGTTGAAAGAGGTCTCCAAGCTTCAGTTAGGGATTTTTGACTTGAATGACTTTGATGAGTTGACAAAAAATTTTAACACCTTTCTCTTTGAAAAATTTGCATACAAGACCTACAAAACACACATGCAAAGAGGTGAAAAAGGGTTAAGGATTAGCGAATAGCGGTTTTCCTTGGTCAAACCCCAATTTGGTAATCAAACCCTTGAAAATGAATTGAAATAGAAAGAGAATGATGAATGAACAACATACAATGCTACAATTCACCAAAACCCTGATGTAGAAATATGAAGATATGTAAGAAGATGCTCCAATAGATGCTTGATAATGCTTAGAATGCTTGAGAATTATTAAGTAAATGCATTAAGGAAATTAGGAGATTAGAAGATTGTAGGAGATGAAAAATGACAAAAAACCCCTTTATTTATACTTGATTTAACAATATTTCCCAAAAATAACACATCACAAGCTGACCTCAAGGTTAAGAGAATAATATCTTGCTAGAAAATTAAAATAATTTTGATTTTTGTGCCAAGTGGGACTAAGTTTCCCTAGGTTGCAACTTGGTCCCACCAAGGAAATTTTACTGGGTGTTAGGAATTAAAGTGTATTCAATGATGCTTAACATGATTATTCTAAAAAATACACTTAAGTAGGGCCAAAATGTATATTAAGGGGTTATTTAAACATAAGAAAGGGTCAACTTAGTGATGAAAATCCTAGAAAAGTGTAAATTTTTGTTACAATTCTTTACAACACTTTGAAGTAAGGCTAGGTAAGTGATAAAAGAGGTTATTTAGGTAAATTATAGTGAAAGGGTCCTAGAAAATTGTGAAAGTGGGTTACAACACTTCACTACACTTTTACAAGACATCCTAGAATTCTTAATGATTCACAAGGACCCAAGACCTAATGTGAATGTGTTGACCACATTAAAACATTGAATCTAGGGAAAATCAAGTCAAAATCACTAGGAGGGCCTAAACATGAGAAAAAGTAGAAGGGTTACTTTTTTTGTGTCCACACCTATGTCTTCTCATGGAAAATTTTCAATGGATTTCTTTTGGCCCAAGCTTATTGAACCTATTAGACCTTGTGAGGACTACTTTTTTAAAGCTTATCAAAATATTAAGGAAAAGTGCATAGTAGAATTATGCTTTAGAAATATACCTCAACCCATGATTGAGCCAAATATCCTTGATTAACCAATGATTGAACAAAAATCCCTTCCAAAAACCCAAAAATAGCCTACCATTTTATGTAAGAGACCCTGAGAAAAAAAAAATTCATGTTGTGCCTCCTAAAATCAAAGAAGTTCTGAAAGCTAAAGAGAAAGTGGTTGAACAACCTCTTATGGTTCCTTTCATTCCTCCCCCAAGGGAAGAAAAAAATCCTATGGTTGAAAAACCTGCTCCTACACAAACATAAATTCACAACAGATTGAAATGAAACCAAAATGCTAGAGAGTGTAAGTATAGACATTGTGCTATTGCTCGTATGTTAAAAACTAAAGAAGAGAAAAGCAACATAGAAAATCAAAATTCCTAACTTTCCTAAAGCAATGCAAGATGATTCTATACCCTCATCACATGTAAACAAGAACCTTCCAAAGACATTATCATTTGACCTCCTATTGTGATTAATTTAGATGATGACATTGATATTGCAAGTGCATAATGAGTTTAATCTATTGTTTTCCTCTTCTATGAATTTAAATGACAGTTCTACTAATAAGAGTGAACATTAAACTTGGTGCTTGTCCTAGTTCAAAACTTGTCATTTTCCCTTTCACTAGTTTTCCACCTTTTGTATATACTGATCAAGATTGAGATGAAAACAACCTACTAGGATGACTCACATGTGCCTTACTAGTATTTTTCTTTGTTTTCCATGTTTATTTATGTGATTTCATGTGTGTAATGTGATCCCTTGAGCTATTTCATTTGATGTATCTCTCTCTCTTTTTTATACATTCTTCTGTACATCATAAGAATTTTATCTTTTCACTTGTACTATGTTTTCCTTTTGGGGATGACAAAAGGCATCAAGAAATTTAGGTCTCAAGATTCCATGTTGAACCAAAAGAATTTTTCTTTGTTTTCACTCTCTTTGTGTCATTCTTCTATTTCTAGGATTTTTCTTTTTTTTCACTCTCTTTGTTTTCCTTTTGGGGATGACACAAGGCACCAAGACAATTGTAGCAAAGACATACTGACCCCAAATCTATGAATCCCTTATGTATTTTTTGGGGAAACCCCTCCCTTCTTTTTTGTGATATAGCTTTATTTTGGAAAAATATGACTTGGAATATGTCTTTCTAACTAAGATCTTGTCTTAGGATTAAAAAAATTGGCTACTTTAAAGAAATTTCTCACATAAAAGGTGTTAGAAACCACTTTAAAGTGGGGTAATACATCAATAATATCTTTCAACATTTCTCATGTTTCATGGTACAATTTTATTTTTTATTGTGATGCATCATTTTCTTGGTGGTGTCATTAGGTTTGATGTCCTCCAAGAGTATGATATTTCTTAGTGTACAAATGTTCTTAGTGGTGATGTGATGCACTACATTCCCTAATTTGTGAAACTTTTACTATTCACTTGTCCTCTCTTGGAAACATTAGGCACAATGATCCTTATGAAGAAGACCTTACATGAACAAAGTAAGATCGCTTTAAACAAAAACTTATGTATAATGTTCATGAGTGTTTGTAATAACAAATCTTGCTAACCTTGTGAAGCTCAAACCATGAATTCAAGGCCACCTATCATAACACACCTTTCTTTCTTGTGGAGCCTTACCTAGTATACACTATCTATCTCTCTCTCTCTCTCTCTCTCTCTTTTATACATTCTTCTATACGTCATAAGAATTTTATCTTTTCATTTGTATTATGTTTTCCTTTTGGGGATGACACAAAGCATCAAGAAATTTAGGTCTCAAGATTCCATGTTGAACCAAAAGTATTTTTCTTTGTTTTCACTCTCTTTGTGTCATTCTTCTATTTCTAGAATTTTTCTTTTTTTTCACTCTCTTTATTTTCCTTTTGGGGATGATACAAGGCATCAAGACAATTGTAGCAAAGACATACTGACCCCAAATCTATGAATCCCTTATGTATTTTTGTGGGAAACCCCTCCCTTGTTTTTTGTGACATAACTTTATTTTGGAAACATATGACTTGGCATACGTCTTTCTAACTAAGATCTCATCTTAGGATTGAAAAAATTGGCTACTTTAAAGAAATTTCTCACATAAAAGGTGTTAGAAACCACTTTAAAGTGGGGGAATACATCAATAATATCTTTCAACATTTCTCATGTTTCATGGTACAATTTTATTTTTTATTGTGATGTATCCTTTTCTTGGTGGTGTCATTAGGTTGGATGTCCTCCAAGAGTATGATATTTCTTAGTGTACAAATGTTCTTAGTGGTGATGTGATGCACTACATTCCATAATTTGTAAAACATTTACTCTTGACTTGTCCTCTCTTGGAGACATTAGGCACAATGATCCTTAAGAAGAAGACCTTACATGAACAAAGTAAGATCCCTTTGAACAAAAACTTATATAATGTTCATGAGTGTTTGGAATAACAAATCTTGCTAGCCTTGTGAAGCTCAAAACATGAATTCAAGGCCACCTATTGTAACACACCTTTCTTTCTTGTGGAGCCTTACCTAGCATACACTATCTATCTCTCTCTCTTTTTTATACATTCTTCTATACATTGTAAGAATTTTATCTTTTCACTTGTATTATGTTTTCCTTTTAGGGATGACACAAGGCATCAAGACATTTAGGTCTCAAGATTCCATGTTGAACCAAAATGATTTTTCTTTGTTTTCATACTCTTTGCGTCATTCTTCTATTTCTAGGATTTTTCTATTTTTTCACTCTCTTTGTTTTCCTTTTGGGGATGACACAAGGAATCAAGACAATTGTAGCAAAGACATACTGACCCCAAATATATGAATCCCTTATGTATTTTTTGGGGAAACCCCTCCTTTGTTTTTTGTGACATAGCTTTATTTTGGAAACATATGACTTGGCATACATCTTTCTAACTAAGGTCTTGTCTTAGGATTGAAAAAATTGGCTACTTTAAAGAAATTTCTCACATAAAAGGTGTTAGAAACCACTTTAAAGTGGGGTAATACATCAATAATATCTTTCAAAATTTCTCATGTTTCATGATGCAATTTTATTTTTTATTATGATGCATCCTTTTCTTGGTGGTGTCATTAGGTTCGATGTCCTCCAAGAGTATGATATTTCTTAGTGTACAAATGTTCTTAGTGGTGATGTGATGCACTGCATTCCCTAATTTGTGAAACTTTTACTCTTGACCTGTCCTCTCTTGGAGACATTTGGCACAATGATCCTTAAGAAGAAGACCTTACATTAACAAAGTAAGATCCCTTTGAACAAAAACTTATGTATAATGTTCATGAGTGTTTGGAATAACAAATCTTGATAACCTTGTGAAGCTCAAACCATGAATTCAAGGCCACCTATCATAACACACCTTTCTTTCTTGTGGAGCCTTACCTAGCATACACTATCTATCTATCTCTTTTTTATACATTCTTCTATACGTCATAAGAATTTTATCTTTTCACTTGTATTATGTTTTCCTTTTGGGGATGACACAAGGCATAAAGACATTTAGGTCTCAAGATTCCATGTTGAACCAAAAGGATTTTTCTTTGTTTTCACTCTCTTTGCATCATTCTTCTATTTCTAGAATTTTTCTTTTTTTTCACTCTCTTTGTTTTCCTTTTGGGGATGACACAAGGCATCAAGACAATTGTAGCAAAGACATACTGACCCCAAATCTATGAAACCCTTGTGTATTTCTGTGGGAAACCCCTCCCTTCTTTTTCGTGACATAGCTTTATTTTGGAAACATATGACTTGGAATATGTCTTTCTAACTAAGATCTCGTCATAGGATTGAAAAAATTGTTTACTATAAAGAAATTTCTCACATAAAGGTGTTAGAAACCACTTTAAAGTGGGGGAATACATCAATAATATCTTTCAACATTTCTCATGTTTCATGGTACAATTTTTTTTTTTTGTGATACATCATTTTCTTGGTGGTGTCATTAGGTTCAATGTCCTCCAAGAGTATGATATTTCTTAGTGTACAAATGTTCTTAGTGGTGATTTGATGCACTGCATTCCCTAATTTGTGAAACTTTTACTCTTGACCTGTCCTCTCTTGGAGACATTAGGCACAATGATCCTTAAGAAGAAGACCTTACATGAACAAAGTAAGATCCCTTTGAACAAAAACTTATGTATAATGTTCATGATTGTTTGGAATAACAAATCTTGCTAACCTTGTGAAGCTCAAACCATGAATTCAAGGCCACCTAACATAACACACCTTTCTTTCTTGTGGAGCCTTACCTAGCATGCACTATCTATCTCTCTCTCTCTCTCTCTTTTATACATTCTTCTATACGTCGTAAGAATTTTATCTTTTCACTTGTATTATGTTTTCCTTTTGGGGATGACACAAGGCATCAAGAAATTTAGGTCTCAATATTCCATGTTGAACCAAAAGGATTTTTCTTTATTTTCACTCTCTTTGTGTCATTTTTCTGTTTCTAGAATTTTTCCTTTTTTCACTCTCTTTGTTTTCCTTTTGGGGATGACACAAGGCATCAAGACAATTGTAGCAAAGACATACTGACCCCAAATCTATGAATCCCTTATGTATTTTTGTGGGAAACCCCTCCCTTCTTTTTCATGACATATCTTTATTTTCGAAACATATGACTTGGCATACATCTTTCTAACTAAGATTCCATCTTAGGATTGAACAAATTGGCTACTTTAAAGAAATTTCTCACATAAAAGGTGTTAGAAACCACTTTAAAGTGGGGGAATACATCAATAATATCTTTCAACATTTCTCATGTTTTATGGTAAATTTTTTTTTTTATTGTGATGCATCCTTTTCTTGGTGGTGTCATTAGGTTCGATGTCCTCCAAGAGTATTATATTTCTTAGTGTACAAATGTTCTTAGTGGTGATGTGATGGACTGCATTCCCTAATTTGTGAAACTTTTACTCTTCACTTGTCCTCTCTTGGAGACATTAGGCACAATGATCCTTAAGAAGAAGACCTTGGGTGATCCCACAATAGTGGTTTACAATTTTTGGCCAAACTGGACACTGATATTTTTTTTTAAACACAATCTCCACATTTGGGCACCTATAGTGATTAAACCGTAAAGAATTTGAAGATGAAGCAAACTAGAGTCTTGTCATATTTTGTCTGTAGATTCTAAAAATCTTTTTTTCATTTTTTTTGGAATCAAATTGCACTTCTTTTTCCATCTCCCACAAAAATTGATTTTTTTCAAAAAATAGCATTTTTAAAAAGTGACGCACACCGTATAACACATAACATTTTTTCCTTGAAAGATAAAATTCCAATTCTTTCAAATTTAGATTTGTAACTCTGATATCTAGTGCTTCCACTTGGTTAGATAGTTTTTATTGAATATTTTTTTTTTAATCAAGTTTTAAAGTCAAATCAATTACAATTCAGACATAACATGACCGTATAACGCATAACTTTTACTGTATGTATCGAAATTCTTCTCTCCTTTTTTTTTGGATCAAGGACTCCAATATCTGGTGCAATCATATTTTAAATTTTTTTTTTGATAATCTTCTATTTTTCCACTTGTGTAGAACAAAGAGTTTTGTTTTCAGTGAAAAACCTATATTTAATAAAACTTAAAAAATAGATAGATAATATAATCAAAACATACTAAAATTATATTCGTTGGATAGCTCGTTTTGAGGGGAACCCGATACTAGTTGGGTTTTTGAGATCTTCTCCATTTTCATTCTCAAATAGAGCTTTGAAACGCAAAATTTTCAACAATTCTGGTGCCTTAGGAAGTAAGGGTGAAAAAAGAGGGGTTCGGCCAAACTAGTGTTCGGCCGAACATCTTGGAAAGATTCGGTCGAACATGGGTTTGGCTGAACAACCAATCCATGCAATTAAAAAAAAGAAATTAAATGGGTTCGACCGAACATTCCAAGAATGTTCGGTCGAACACCCTATTTTTAATATTAATATACATATTATTATTTATATTATTTTTAAATGATAACTTAAATTTGATGGCCCTATGACCGTATTTAAAGATTTTTGCTATAAAATACAATCAAAATTTTAAGAAGATTGTAAAAGGAGATATTTTGGATAAATTGTGAAAAATTATATAGAATTATAATTATATATATGTTTGATTTATATATAATTTTACATACACTAAGGTATATCATAATGTTTTAAGGGCACCCTTCAATAGATAACCGTAATTAAAAAATTTATTGATAGGTAAATTCAACCATAAAATTTAATCCTTTAGAGAGAGAGGGGGGTGAGTGGGAGAGAGATAAAGGGTAAGGGGTCCTAGGGTTTAAGGGTTAAGGGTAGAGGATCTCGAGAGGGAGAGTGGGTAGGAGGGATAGACTTTTTAGAGAGAGGGGGGGAGTGGGAGAGAGATAAAGCGTACGGGGTGTACAAGGGTTAAGGGTAGAGGGG
>VDFB02353493.1:228315802-228406463 GCA_007258455.2 Sequoia sempervirens | reverse complement strand
ATAGAACTATTCCATGTGGGAAAGTATCTCTCAATTTTTGGAATTGTTGTGCTTGCCACTTAGGAAAAAAGGAATGTTGCATGTATGGTCATATCAATTTTTGAAAATATTCCATAAATTTTCCAATGGAAATCTCCTCTTCTACATAGATCAACCCTTTGTGGATTCTTTTCCCAAAAATTTGTTTTGCAACTTTACATACTTGTACCGGTCAAGAAAATATGTGAATAACTAATAAACCACTTGATCAATGAAACATTACATCAAAGAGAATCCAAATAACTTGATCTATGAGAAATTGAAACAACAAATTCCCTAAAAATAATACTTACCTCTTGCAATTCTACCTGCCTTTGTTTTAGTCGTTGTCCTCAATTCTTGAAGGAAATTTAGCCAAATTTCCACATGTCTCACAAATTCCTTTTATGCAATTTATTTGAGGTCCATTTTCATGATCACATAATATAGACTTTATGAACAAACTTTCCTGTTTAGGAGGTGCATTTTGAAACCTACATCTTTCTTCTCTCATCTTTCAAAACACCTGATAGTAGAGATCAAATTCAATATGATAACGACAACAAGTTTCAAAAAACTTGTTTATCTTCACATAATATGGCTTTAACCTTTGAAACATTGTTTTCCCAATCTTTATATGAGGATATGCATTACAAAAGTTCATATACATCTCAAACTGTGTTATGTCTAGCCAATGTTTGATATGATTTTCATAAATACTAGGTCCAATCCTGTATCTCATAACATCTCTAGTATTTGATGATGGACGAGTCTGATCATGCCAAAAACTTGAGACTGCCCCTACCAACATCTTCTAACTCGCCGTAATGATTTCACATAATTGCCCAATTTCCTTCTAAACTCTCATCCAAAAACTTTCTCCTTTTCTCATATTTTATCAATGTGGTTCTACTATAACCAATTTCAGTTGAAAGTGCCGACATTTTTCTTTTTCTTGCTATATCTTGATGTACAATAGATGTCAACATCACCCTTCTTGTAGTGGCTTTATCCATAGTTCGAGATCCTTTCCCAATGGAATCTAAACCTTTTTTAACATTTTGAACAATATCCTTTTGTAATCCCATGTGTTTCTTCTTTATTTTATGATGAATGGACACTCCAACAATTGTAATGACTCTTTGAGCACATCACTTAAGAAGTAAACATGATAACAATTGGGTTTTTTCAAGTGTATCAAGATGATTGAAATGATGATTAATCATTCCATTTACAGATTTAGTCATTGACCTCTTTCTCTTATTATAAGGCTGGTTGGCATAACATTTGAGTTTCTCCATATCCATTTCAAGTAAATGATCTAAATTTCTATGAGAAATTTGTTTACCCACCTTCTCAACTAGTTTTATATGCTCATCCATACCTGGAGTACGAGGAAGTGATCCCGACTCCTCTCCAACATGCATTGTTTCAACTTGTGCCTCCTCCCCATCTTCAAGGACCATGCATTCTTGAGCGGATTCATTTGATCCAATGTCTACATTTGGCTCGACTTGAGCATGAAAACTTCCTGCTTGTTGAGCCCTTCCTACACATGTGTCACAAAATATTTTGCAAACAAAAATGAGAGATGATGTTAAATATATAAGGGAAGTTTATGTATGCAAGCAAACAAATTGATAAAACATGATGAGCTATAAGTGAGAGAAGTTTGTGCAATTTTTATATGCTCATTCATACCAGTAGAAGGAAGTGATCTTGACCCCTCTCCAACAAGCATTGTCTGAACTTGGGTCTCCTCCCTAACTTCAAGGTCCATATGTTTGTCAACGGATTCATTTGATCCAATATCTAGATTTGGCTCTACTGCTGCTTGAGGAATCCCTAGAGCATAAAACATAAAAAATAATTTGAGAACATTGAAGTGATGAAATAAAATATGAAAGACACAAACACCGTAAATATTGAAACAAAAAGAATTGGCTTAAGGAATAGGAGTCAAGGATCATATAAACATTGCAACTTGAATGACCAAGATGACTTGAGGATACTTAAAGTATTTATAGTCATTTAAGTGCAATGATGGTTAGAAACCTTCAAGGTAAGAGTACTCAAACACACACTTGAGAGTGAGAGAGAGAAGAAACAAGCATGTACCTTGTTTCTTTCTATGATAATTTTCCAAGTTTTGATCACACCTCTTTTGTTCTTCTTTTGACAATTTTCGTTGAGATGCATTTTTTCTTTTTCTTTGTTGTCCCATTTTCTTCTTCAACGTAAAGATGAATCTAAACAAGTCCTCTATCAACTTAGTTAAATTATCCTCCAAATTTTGCCTTGATTGATAAAAATGAAAAGTTTCGAGCTCTAATATTTGCCTCCTTGATAAATGTGCAAAACTTCTCCAAAATCTATGCTCCAAGTGAATCAAAATTATTCAAGTGTACATGGAATAACTAGATCCTAGTTTAAATGAATCAAGTAGTAAACAAACAAGTTATTTCATTGTGGAGTTTGTTGTTATTTAATTCATAGGTATGCACAACATATCTAGTAATTTTAGAATTTTGGTAAAGTGTCAAAAATGTATAAATATGAGAGGTATAATTTGAATTGAATTTTCTTAATTATATTTGAATTGAATTTCGCTAGGTTGTCGAAAAATGTATAATAGAGGTATAATTTGAATTAAATTTTCTTAATTAAATATTTGAATTGATTTCAAGTTACTTGTAAAAAAACATATAATAGCCTCGGGATATAATTTTGAATTGAATTCTGCCACTTGTCAAAAGATTATATCTTGTTCTCAACTCAATGGTTCATGTTGCTTAAGTCATTTTTTTAAAAATATTTATTATGATCAACATGAATGAACTTAATTATAAAATGGCATTGATTTTCCCTAAAATTGTACTAGAGATCAAATGTATATTGAATATAAGGAAATGTAAGTTGTAAGAGGTCATAAAAAAAAAGAAAACATGTATGTATATTGAATATTTAAAGTAATTGTGACACATATATTATGTAAACATGTTTAAACCAGAAGCAAAATACATGTACATATATGTAAGAGAATTTAATAATATAAACATGCTAACACATATTATAAGCAAAGAGGAAATGTATGTATATATCATATAAGAAAATATATGTACATATATCATAAAAGCAAAAAATGTAAATTAAAGATCATCTATCAGTCAATACTAAAGATCAAAAACAAGCAAATGTATGTATATCATATAAGCAAGTGTAAGAGATCATCAAATATCAAATAATTATTTTAAAGATCATCATATAATCAAATACACATGTGATAAAGATCATAATCTAGAATGCATGGCCTAATAAGAATGTCTACTCCTAGGATGAATGGCCATATGAATGAGAATGGTCCCTACCGTGGATGTGCTCGAGCCCTACAAATAAAAATTGTGTACAAGATGTTAAATACATATAATTTTTATTAAATAAATTTTATGAAAGTTATTTTTAAATGAACTTGTATTTTTAAATATCAATCTACAACTTGTATTTATCTATGCATACATAAATATATATTTTATGAAATCTCACATGTCCACTGATAGCAGATTCATCCACAGAGTCACATCGACCATGCACACGATCTGGACCAAGCCTAGGAGTGATATGAGGTATTTCCACCTATAACAATATATATACACACATATATATCAACTTAAATGAATATCTAGTTAAAAATAAATTTAAAAAATAATGAAAAAAGAATTGAAACATGCACATGCACACATACATGCACATCATCAGATATCGGATGACCTAAGTCCTCTGAAACATTCGCCTCCACCATATGGACCAATTGATCAAGCGGCGAATCAGTATCTACATCCATCTGATCTATCCCATGTCGTGCCAGAAATGATGAATGTAGAGGACTATGAAGGTGAGATGGCACCGGTGATGATGATCTAGAACCAATCAACATATTAGTAAAACCCATAGTTTGTGCAGCTACCGTATGAACTGTAGGTGGATTCTAATGTGAACTAGTGGTCAGCTGAGAGTGATGGGATCCTGGAACTAAATGACCTCTATGTCTTAAATGATCTCTAACATGCTCTATACCGATCCCATTGTCTAATGCAATGTGGGCATATGCCTCCAACAGGTCCTCAGCCAAACAATGTAGAGTCATGCATGCCATATCTCCTGTAAGTGCATCAAGCTGTGTAGGAGTAGGGATGTCGGTCATTGTAAAAGGATCCATGGTGGTCCACTGTGCTGAAAATGGTGTGGATCAGAATGTCTAGATATCAAATACTGACCTACACAATCATCAGATATCCTAGTGGTGGCAGCCGCAATGTCACCTACAGTGTCAATTGCTTCCTTTTGGGAAGCAACAACAACTCCTCATCTACTATGGGGGCTAGAGCTGGGGTGAGAGCAGGAGACCCGTCACCAACCAATACCCTAAACATTGGGGGTGGTCTATCTGCTCGATGATAGGTGGGCCTATCAGCAATCCTACCACGCCCCTGACCAACATATGGTGGAATGTCTAAGTAGTTAACTTTGAGGCCCAAATGGACCTCAGATACAACCTGCTGAACAAAATATAATGGAATCGTCATTGTTTGGGTATATACCATGTGCGCTAGAAATTGTGGGTAGATCAATGAGGCCATAGCATGATCAACACATCTAGTGACCTGGTATCCCCTAACCTTACGCACATTTTGATAAAATGGAAAACAAGTGGCTTTTATCATTTCTTTGGTGACACTATCTTGTATTTGTTTAAGGGGAACGTCACTATGTAACTTCTTCCCGCATGCGGGAAAGAATAGCAGCCACTCTGTCTGGGAATATGCACTAGTCCTCTCAAGTTCATCTTTTAGTTTTTCTAGACTATGCAATATTAACATGCATGGTTCACTATATATCCCTGGGTTTGCACCTTGTGCTAATGAATCTCTTAATTTTTTTATCTCATTACTAGTATTTGCAAACAAAGATTCTAGCATAGGTGAAACATGATCTACATTTTCCATGTTATATATATACAGTACACCTAAAAAAACAATAAGACTTTGGTAAATAATATATCTAGATAAAAAGAATACAAATCTAAAATAGAACTTGTAATTTAATTCATCTACTCATCAATAATATTTTCATACTATTAACTTGATTTAAAAAGAATTGGAAGACAACTATAATCTATAACATAACATCCTTAAATGGTTCAAATTTTAAATGAAACGATGAAAGAAAGAATAAGAATACAAAGATTAAAGTATAAAATCATTTGAAAGTAATTGGGGATAAAAATATTTAATCTAATAGTTGTTAACATAAATGAACTTCAATTATATAGCCTTGAGAACATCAAAAAATTATAGCACATCAAAAATGCATCATTAAATGTATATTAACATCATCTGCACTCTAATTAAAAATATTAAAAACAACACGGAATACAAAGAGATGAAATTAAAAAGTTCCAACTAATGATGTTATAATAATCCTCCCCAAGTTGATCCTCTCATCCCAATCATCATACTTAATGTTTTGGTACTTGAATGTGTTGGTACTTGAATCATGTTTTGGTACTTAATGTTATGTTTTTTAAGAGGAAGCATTTTCTCTAGTGGGCTTGATTGAGTGACAAGGTGGAGTGATTGTTGTAATGAAGAACTTGCTAGGAAAGCTAACCAAGTTAAAATGTACACCTATACATACATCATTGTGGTAATATAGACCTATGTCATAAAACACAATTGAATCCTATTAGTTCCAAAGTATTTTAGCAAAGAAGAGATAGAGGAATTTCCAACATGAGGCATAATTCAATCATAATATAATAAAACCATTAATCCATAGTTCTATGTATAAATGGAATGTTGTAGAGGAAAAGATACACATTTAATTTGCAAGGCATAACTCAACAATATGAAAACATATAGTAGAATATTGTACATTATTCTCAGGATTTTTTCTTATTTGTGAGAAATGCAAACCTTCCATGCTAATTTTCTCTAAAACACACAAATATAGGGGGCAGTGTAATATCCCACCCTTTCCTAAATTTTTCCATAGCTAGTGATATGATAATATCCCAACAACTCTATGAATTTTAAAATTGAATGTTATGGACTATATTAAAATTATTTTGTGGACTAATAAACTAAAGAATATTCTTGATATTTAATTACACGTCTCTTGAGAAAAACAATGATTTAATATCTTATGAGTATTAAATTAGATTATGAGTATAATTTAAAGAATTATAGTCATGATTTTGTAATTGTCATGTAATAGACATAAATATCATTCATTTTGTTGGTAAAACTACATATTTAGAGTAATATTATGAAGGTTAAATTTAAATGGTTTATCTAGCACTCAAATAATCATTCTAGACTAATATTTGATTTAAAATTTCTTTTACAATGATTATTGATTATATTTAATAAAAAATACTTGATATTCCCACCAAGTTATTAAGGGTGCAAATCAACTATTGACATGGACTAAACTATTGCAAACAAGGTAAATATATATAGTAGGAGTATCAACTAATGGTGAGGCACTTTAAGTCTAATCAAACATACAATATACCAAATAATATTAATGAAATAGTGGAGAAAATAAATAAATATTCAAACCTCATGAACACTAGAATTATAATATGGAGAAACCCTTTCAAAAAATCCCACTACTAAAGAGATATGAAACTTTTATTAATATTCATAACAAGATTATAACAATCCAATCCACTCAATCTTCTTTAGTCTAATGTTTTGGCTATTTCTACATAACACTATTTAAACCTTATGTCATACATTAAATTATATATAGAGCAAGGGAAACAAGAAATGATCAATTAATTTATGTAATGAGTGGAAAAAAATCATGGTCCACAAGAAAAGAACCCATGCCCCACTATGCATTGGAACATGTACACAAAATATAAACGAACTAATGATATAGGACCTTAAATCCCATAACCTTGATAGTAACCACTCCCAATACTAGTGCTTTATGATGAAGATGTCAACTACAATAAGTCTCATCTATTATGAAAAGATGCTCCACTCTTCCCAATGTAACTCCTAGTACAATAATCATCACGATCTCCTTATTTAATTTTATTATAATAATATCTTGAGCCCATTGCTTACCTTTTCATTTTTTCTCACATATCACACTATAAAATTTTGGAGCTCATTTTCACTTTGCGAGAGTCTCTCGAGGGTTTTAATGGTGTCCAAATTGATATTTTTTAGCTTAATGCATCAAGCTCATTAATATTTTTAATTTTAAGAAAATATTAAAATCAAAGCTCTAGACTGTAATTTATGCCCTTTAGAAAGAATTTAGAAAAAAGCAACATTAAAGATAAGATTTTAAGTGAATGGAACACTAATCCCAACTTACACCAACCAAGTACAAATGGGTATTTAGCTTCATGGAGATTCATTCATGGTTGGTGATGGTGCATGAGTAGGCTAATAGAGGAAGAAAGACCATATGTTCATTAAGAAGAAATTGGGAGAAAAAATAAGCTAAGTTTAAATTTGTAATGATAAGAGGATCTTGATTGAATTATATATATATAGTTCATATGAGAACCAAGGATAACATACTAGAGTAAATAAGCTTCGATAATAAAGGAATCTTGTAAGTATGGGGAAGAAAAATATATCAAACTAAATGCACTACCAAAAGATAGATCAATTGGGATTTTTTTATAGGAAAGTGTGATATTTAATTGAAATCCTAATGTATTAATGTTGTATCTTCAACAATCTTGGAATGAGTACTTGGATGCCTATGTTGTCAAAAGATATTATTATTTTACTATTAATTCTCCTCATGTTGAAATTTCCATGAACTAGTTAGGATGCAAATCTCCACCACTAAGCTACCCACCCACTTTATGACAAGTCAATTTACGATTTAGGTATGCTAATTTTTTTGACACCTTTTTCACATTGTGAGATATTACCAAATAATTATAATGGTCATTTGGTTTTGTGTGGATCATGAACCATGTAAGGGTGTGTTTATTGATCTTACTCACCAATAAAATGTATGCATTGAATAATTTTTTTTTTATCATCATTTTATTAACAAGCATATGCATATTTGAGGGTTTATTTAAAATTGACTAATGATATGTTGATTGAAACTATAGGATACACTATTTTACCTTAATTTTTTGGTCTAAAAGATGAGGGAAGTTCTTATTCTATGTCATATTCTTTCTTCTTTAGATGTATCTCATATTTTATTTGGGTATCCATGGATAAAGCAATATCAAGCAACATCATCTATGTCATGCCATCAAGGTATCAAATATGCTTGAATACTAGTAAAGAGGTTACAATTGCAAGATCCATATATGCCTTTATTTTAGATTAAGTCATTTAACCTTAAATAATTTTAAGAACATACATAAGGATCCTCTATATAAGTGCAAGGATTCTTTGCCTAATTTGTAAAATTTTCAAAAGGAATAACAATGGTGGGAAAATCAAGACAAGATGCAACAATTTAGAATTTCTAAAGGGTTTACAATTATTAGAGCCAAAGTAGGTTATATGTAGGTTTTATATTATAAAATGATTCAAGAATCTATAAGCCAAAAGAACCATAAGCATTGCAAACTTTAGTTTAGAAGCATAAGGGATTGGATATTTTCATTCCTAAACATGGTTTTCATAAAAAAATTACTCATGTAGCAAACACACTATAGAATTCACAAAGAAGGTTAGGGTTTTTAGCTTCATTTGTTATATGGAGATATTTTATTGTAATGTACGTAATCAATGATATGATTCTTGATTTTTTATAAGATTTAATATTATAACACCTTAACAAATCAAGCTATGACTTTCATGGTTCACTCCTACATGTATGAAATTTGCATTTTCATCTACAAGTTTGACCCTAAATTTGTAGTTTTAAAATTATTTTGTGACCTTGACCCCTACACTTCTAGTCTTTAGGAATTTATTTATCTCCATTTTTTAGACTATGTTGAGAGCCATTATAATGTTTTTTTGCACTAACTTTCAGAGGAAACTCATTTTTCCTTACTCAAACCCTCAGATTATGCAAAATGAGGAAGCAAAATACTATATTGAAAATGCTTTAAAAACTTTCAAACAAGTGCAATTTGAATTCAACAAATTTAAAAAAATTTGCATATAGGGTTTCGAAATTAAACAAATACATGCATTTTGAACTCTAAAAAAATGGAATTTTAAATACCTCGTGCTCAATAGTGGTCAATATGTGAATTGGAATGATGAAGTTTGAAGAGAGGATCCGAAATTTGCTTTCGTCGGTGAGAGAAACTTTGTTGGGTCACCGTTCGGATTATGTTCGCCGCGCGCAGGGAGACAGTGACTGACTGGTAAAGTTCACAGTAAAAATGTGAAAGTGAAAGTGTTTTTTTTGTTTTAGTCATATTCAATGGGTTCGGCCGAACCCAGGTTTGGCCGAACCCACTTAAATATTATTTTTTTATGGGGGCGGTGACTAGTTTGGCCAAACCATGGGTTCGGCCGAACCCATTTGATATGAAGAATGGGAAAAATTCAAAATTTCCTTCCTCTTCAAAAGTGTAAACCACTTATGTGGCTTCACCCCCTTACATGAACAAAGTAAGATCCCTTTGAACAAAAACTTATGTATAATGTTCATGAGTGTTTGGAATAACAAAGCTTGCTAACCTTGTGAAGCTCAAACCATGAATTCAAGGCAACCTATCATACAACACATTTCTTTCTTGTGGAGCCTTACCTAGCATTGTGGAACCCTATTGAAGTTATCAGAGGGATAGCTTTGGTATGGTCAGCATGATAAGAAGCTGACATGGAGGAATGACTTTCTCATTGCACAGTGAGAAGACAACATGGAGGAATGAATTTCTCACTAAGCCACCTTATTGGAAGACTCATCTAGTGGACAACCTAAAGTTATACTACCTTAGAGAGTGCAAAACCAATAGCTTAAATGTGTTCCACATCACGTTGGATAGTCTAGGTTTGATCATCTTGGTCTTTTATGGTGTATGATTGTGTATCTTTGTCATTGATGCATACATAAGTATCTTGAACGTCTACTTTAGTGTGAGTTTGACATGGGGTCATACTCTCAATAAAGTGGGGGAAAAATGTAATAGAGGAAAAGGTATCTCTTTCTCTCACTTAATTTGGGAATGATTAATAATAAAATGAGCTTAATCTTGCATTAATTTAGTGTTGTAATATGTTTTTCATATTCACATTAATTTTAGGGCCCTTTTAATTGAAATGGACTTAATAATGCCTTATTTAGGGTGTTGTAAAGTATAACTTTACACTCTCATACTAATCTAGGCCTTTATTGTCCCCTTTAATTAAAATAAAAACCTAATTAAATTCAAATTATGAGGGATAAAACGGGTATGTGTTGGATAATGATGGGCCCAAACATGGAGATATGATAGGTATTGGTTGGGTAAACTATGGATTAAGATTATGATATAGTTTTGTGTTTGAATTTAGCCTATGGAATCCCTCAGTCCTTACCTAGTTGTGTCAATTCGGGGTTGTAAAACTAATGAAATATATTGTGTTTTTTTCTCAAGGGATGAAAGTGGAAAGATAAGTGGGGATGTATGCATATATGAATCTAAACATACCAATGAGAATTACACCATGCTTCTTCAAATTAGATTAGAACAAAGAAAAGCATCTTAAACTCTTATTTGTTCCAACACTCTTAACTTAAGTCTACTAATACATGCTTCAACTCATTTAATATCATTAATAAAAATCAAAATAAAAACTAATTATTGAAACCACACTATTATAATGTAGGTGATAGGAGTTATATGCTTGGGTGGCGGGATCCCTGTACCTTGGCGATAGGATGCAATAATCATAATAGACTTTTTTACAATGTTCTAAAACATATTATGTGCTACTGCCAAGCTTCTCTCCCATGGTATGTGTATGTATCAATCATTAGTAACACTCAAATTGCTCACTTCACATAAATGTAATCAAGAACTCACTTATTACCACATACATACTTGATTATGAATATTATTGAAATTGCATATAAAATCACACAAAACAAATGCAAACATTACCTCCCATAAAATAGTAAAAGATAATCTCCAAGCAATGGCAAGGAGTGGGCCCTTTCCCCCAACCAACTGAGTGGAGTAAAGATGTTAAGAAACTCATGGCTTATTCTTCATGCTTCATCCCTTTGTAACCTATTCCACACAATCACCATAGTTAATGTTTATAAACGGTTGTTTATTTGAGAGTTTGTTTATCATTCATATCATATTAATTAACTTTGATTCTAACAACTATTATGGAAAATAAAGGAATAACAAGAAAAATGGGCAAGCTATTGTGGTCATAGAACCAGAAAAATCATGACAATAATTGGGACAACTCTTGAACTCATCATTCCCCCCATCTAAATACATTGCATGTCCTCATGCAATATGCACTGACCTACGATGACTTGGTTGTCCAATGCTACACTATAGTAAAAATTTCCTTACTCCATTGGTCTTTTAGGCCCTGAATGATTTTTTTGATGCTCAAACTTAGAGATATAATCAATGGAAATTCTCTGTTCCATCTTGGTATTCAACTCACTGACCTTCTCTTGATGGTGCTCCATAGTCATGCATTTCTCATCAATCTAGTCTTCCCATGATTCCTTTAACTTATCAATCATGTTCCTATGCTCTGTCAAAGTGATATACCCTGGTATGATTGGTGTGAATTATGCAAATTTTTGTTCTATATAATCCTTCAATTATGTGATTTCATCATTTTGTTGCTAATTAACATCTAAGGCTTGTTGCAATTGTGATTGCAAAATTAGTACTTGGGCTTCTAATCTTCGTACCCTAGCTTGTAGATCCCTAATTTCTTAAATAGAGTATTCTTCACTCTGGGAGATGTGATGAGAATGTTCCCCTAAATTTTTCATTTCTTCATTTGGCTATTCTTGTGAAGGGGTTGTAGAAGGACTAAATTCTTGGTTATCTATATCCATTTCTTGACTCTGTTCTCTAGAGATTACAGATGGTTCTGACATGTATTCCTCCTCCTGTTCCTCGAAGGAAGTCTAAGGTACTACATTTCTTCCCATTTCATTTTGGAAATTCTGGCATTGTAGTTCTCAACTCACCCTATCTTTCCCTACTTTCTTTGTGGCCAAGATCTCAACATCTAGTTCAAGGGTTTCTTGGTTTATATGCAAGCTATAGAGGCCAATTTTTGCAAGCCTATGGTTGCTTCTAAAAGTTTCCAATTGAACCTAGTGTTGTAGGGAGTTACAACTAGAGGAGTGCTAACCTCACTAATAGATTTATCCTTCATAGTATGGGGCTGTGACCCATGGCTTGTCTATTTTGTTCCATGGGAATGCTTAGATTTTTGACTATGATTCTCATTTTCACTTGGATTATGGGGATTTATAGTTTGTGGGGTTGAAGAAGGATCTGACCCTATCTCTTTTGTGAATTCATCCCAAATACCATGAAGGATAGAATTTTCTAAACCCCTTTGAACAATTAGCTTGATCAAGATGTGGTGAGCCAAGGAATTGTAGTGACCTTTTCAAACTTCCAAGCTCATCTTTTTAATGGAATGGAAAAGGTATTATGGGAGATTAACCAACTCATTATGGCATAAATGACAAATCAATTGAAAATGGTGGGAAAAAAATAGGCATACCTTCCTTCTCCCATGATATACTAGATAACTATCTTGGCAATGTCAGCCCAATGTGTAGGCAGAGAGGTCCGTATGGTGCCCTGGTTGGGAGTTGAATAAAATTTATCATCCTATCACAAAAACCTCTAAATTTGAAGCTGGAGTTCAATATGCTTATTTGTGACCACAAGAAAATACTCATCTCTCGTTTCTAGTAACCCCATCACTTCTACTATGATTCAAGTTGTAATGGACAAAGAAAGACCCTAGACTTTTGTGGAATTATTGGAAGCATCTAATGCCATTGCATATTCAAGAGCTACCTTTTCATGATATCCACAAAGCCACTCGAAAAATATGTACCACCTTGTGGATTCAAAGATACCATACACTATTGTATTAGCTTTAACATTTTTCATATCCTTTGGCTCCTAGCATTGATGAATACCTCCTATGGTGGAAGAATTAACAAAAAAACTTAGTAGGGTGTCTTTTCAACAATGAGCCTTTTAAAAATGAACTTATAGTTTAAATGGGTTGCCTTCAATGATAATCAATACTTGGAGTGGTGATAGGGTATGACGTGAACTAGGGTAATTATGTGACACGGCACCCCCTAGCTTAGTGTACGAAACTATCCATAGTTTGCCATAATAATTGTTAAAAACAAAATAAAACCAATATAATAATAAATGACACACAAACCTGTCTAGAATACCATTTAAAACACGTAGCAGGAGGTGTGGAGGAAATGACAACAAATGAGAAGGGTTTCAACATGCTCAAGTGATCCAACCAGTGAGCAACATGAAGGCGACCATCTCAACAGTAGCAAAGGGGGTGGAACCCAATGGAGAAAGAAGGAACATGACTAGAGAATGGGAAATTATGTAGGGATATGAACAAAATGAGAAGATGATAGGGATAGGTCGCATGAACAAAAGTGAATGATTAGAAGATAATCAGTGACCAAAGCAAGTAGTGGGACCAACGTGAGGGTGGTGTGTGTATGGGGAAGACCACCATGGCTAGATAATGCCAAAGAAGGGGGTGAAATGAGGGGTGTGTGATGGGTGGTTTATGGGGTGATGTGGAGGTGGGCTAAGGTGGTGGTGGGGCTGGCTATGGGGAAGGGTAAGGGTGAGGTGGCAATGGAGGATTGATGTTGAATGTGACGTTCATGCCATAAAGCACATTGTTTCTAGACAACCTCAGTGTGAAAGAGTGATTCTTGGTGCATTTCACCTAAGGAGTGTAGTTGATCAATGCATTCTTTCTAGGCATTACAAAGACTTATCCCCAATTGAAATGCAGTACGAAGGGTCTTCATCTCAAACTCAATAGGAAGAATTGCTTTTTTACCATATACAAGTTCATAGGGGGTTAGACTAGTGGTGGTCTTCCATGTTGTGCGATAGGCCCACACAACTTCAAGAAGTTGTGGGGCCCAATCACACTTATGAAGAGTTACATTCTTAGTGAGGACGTTCTTGATTTCCCTATTGGTGACTTCCACTTTCCCATTAGCTTGAGGGTGATAAGGCGTGGAATTGCGATGGTGAATCTCATATTCTCAAACCAAGGCCAAAATGAGTTATGATATGAATTACAAACCCTAATCCATCATTATTTCTCATGGTACCTCAAAACTTATGAAGATATCAGAATACAAGAAGTCTACTACCTTTATATCATGGGCATGCTTCAAAGCTACCACTTCGACCCACTTGGTGACATAATCCATACATACAAGGGTGTATTGTTTCTTGATGGTAGGTTTATTGGGCCAACAAAATCTAGGCCCCACTTCCCAAATGGCTCTATGGACAACTATGTGTGTAGGGGAATCTCATCAGAGTGTGTAGGGAAGCCCATACACTAGCACTTGTCACAATGATGAAAATAGTGCTTATAATCCCTATGGATCATAGGCCAATAGTATCCTATAATGAGGATCTTCTGAGTATTCCTTTAAGCAGCAAAATATCCTCCACACGGTTCTGTATGGCATGCACAAAGTATATCAAAGACATCATTTTTGGGTATACGTCGCGGCATGATATTGTCAATGCTAGTGCAAAAAAGCAATTTGTTGATCCATGTGACTTCCCACTAAGTCCAACCAACTTACGATGTTCCCTTGTAGAAAAGTGTAGTGGAGACTTGCATGTGACTAAATAATTTACAATATCAACAAACCATGGACTCTTTGCTGATATGGAAAAGAGGTGTTCATTTGGAAATGCATCATCAACTAGATTGGGCTCATTGTTGGCTACTGTAACTTGGATAAAAATTCCGCAACCACATTTTCTCGACTAGGCTTATCTAGTATAGTTACATCAAATTCTTGAAGTAAGAGTAGCCATATAATAACTCTACTAGTGATAATAGGTTTATTCATTAAAAATAAATTTTTTGAATGATTTATATGAACAAACACCTTGTAGCTAGTAATATAATGAAAAAATTTATTGATTGCATAAGCAATAGCTAAAAATTCCTTTTTAGTTACTATATAATTTACCTCAGCCCCTATGAAGTTCTTACTAATGTAGTAGATGGAGTAGAAAATATTGTCTTCCTTCTATCCAAGCACGACTCCCATAGAGCAATCTAAGGCATCGACATGAATATGAAAAGGAAATTCCCAATTTTTCTCTTGAAGTATTGGTGTGGTTACAAGTTTGGTTATAATAGCTTCGAAGGCTTCTTGAAATTCCATTGTCCAAGTGAAAGCTACATCCTTAGCTAACAAGGAAAATAAAGGGGAATTTTGGATAAACCTTCAGTAATACCCTACATGGCCAAGGAAACTATGTACATCGTTTTAACTAGTTGGCGTAAGTAGGTCTTTAATAATTTGGATCTTCTTGGGGTCTACTTGGATACCTTTAGAGGAGATGAAATGACCAAGCACCATGCCTTCCTTCATGAGCATGTGACATTTTTCATGGTTTAATCACAAATTAGTATCTATACATCATTTAAGCACTTTTCTAAATTTGTTTTAGCCTCCTCATAAGTATTACCATGTATAGTGAAATCGTCCATATAAACTTCAACACAATCATTTACAAGGTAAAAAAAAATACTTAACACTACCCTCTGAAAGGTAGTGGGAGCATTGCACAACCCAAAAGGAAAGACATTATATGTGAAGGTTCCCCATGGACATGTGAAAGTAGTCATGTCTTGATCCTTTGGTGCTATGCGAATTTGATTATATCCACTAAATCCATCCAAAAAGGAGAAAAATTCCTTACCTACAAGAGTATCCAACACTTGATCAATAAAGGGTAATGGAAAGTGATCTCTTTTTTTAGCTTTATTGAGAGTTCTACAATCAACACAAATTCCCCACTTACCATTCTTCTTGGGAACCACAACCAGAGGAGACACCCATTGACTATCTGAAATTGGATATATAAACCCAACATTTAACAATTTTTGTAATTCTTCTTTAACTACTTCACGCAAGGTGGGATTAAGTCTACGTTGTGGCTACCTAATTGGACGACTACCTTTCTCAATATAAATATGGTGCATGCAGGTGTCTAGATGGATGCCACACATATCTTGGTATTCCAAAGCAAATGCATCTTCTAAGCATGGAAATAAGGTCTTTTATTTTTTTAGGGCTTAAATGCGGATTGATATTGAGTGTGCAACCAGGTAATATTTCCATGGCTTCTAATGAGATAGGTGAATCAATGGCTAGAACTTATGAATCAAGATTCCCTAAGGATAAAAATGGATTGTATAGGAAATGGTGAGGTAGTAGTTGATGTAATGTGATGAAGTGCTTAACAGACCGTGAGCTACCCACTACTAATGGAAATTTCTCAAAAGGATGTGTATTAACACCTAAAGGAAGAACCAAATTTTCTAAGGGTTGGTCTGACTCATACCTATTCTAGAGCAAGTTGAGGAGAATATTATCCTCTATGGGTTTTGCAATATCCTATGCTTGCTCAATTGTTAGAATGAGAAAAGACTCCTCTAGGTCACTATCAACCCAAATTACATTTTTTTTTCTAGCAAGGGTTGTGTAGGTGGATATAGAGTTAACTATTTTGTTTGCTCCCCATTAGAAATAACCATATTACCTAATTGAAAATTGATAAACACATTTGTAGTATATAATCATGGTTGTACCAATATCAAGGGGTGTCCCCCCAGCTTTATTTTAGGCTACAAAATCATAAAGTCAGTTGGATATTCCCACGAATCAATAGAAATAATTACATCTTAAATCATACCTTCTAGTTTGACTAAAGAACAGTCTACCATTTGGAGAACTATGGGTGTGGGTCTAAGTCCTTCAAGTGCTAATTTTTCCTTTGTTTCATTTGTCATGACATTAATTGTAGCACCCAAATCAATGAGTTTATTAGGAATAGTAACCTTACCAATGCTTAATTTGATGATAGGGCTACTTGGATCTGAATATATAGGAATAGTTAAATTTCCAAGCATAAGATCTGCTAGTTGCCTGATGACTTGTATGGTCTTTAGGTCTTGCTTCTTCTTTTTCTTTTGAGTGCATAAGTCCCACACTATCTTAGTGTACACTGGAATGTCTTTTAAGGCCTACAATAAATGAATTTTGATATTAACATTACGAAGCTCATTAATAAAATCAAATTCAGGTTGTGGAATCTCCTTTTGTACTAGATTTGATCAACATCTATCAGGAAATGGGGGTTCTTTGATAGGCTCATCTTTAGGTTCATCATTAATTTTTGTGATAGTAGGTCCCTGAAGGGATTTTCTTGACCTTAACTGAACTCCTTCCACCTCTATATTATTGATAGGATAAGTAGGATAACTTTCCACCTCATTATTATATATAGGTTGTGTTGCCTTATTGTTGGGATTTGGATTCAATTGGGTTGGCATTGATGTAGGCTTTGGCTATTGAGGTGGATTGGATGATTGGTTTGAAGATGGTGGTATGGGTGGGAGATATTGTTGTACTTGCTAATATGGGTTAAGAATTGGAGGAGATGGAGATTGTGGTTGTGATGGGTACTATTGCTAATATAGTGGGGGTTTTTTGGCATTTGTGAAGCATATTGATATTGTGGCATCTATTGAAGGTTAGTGGGAGGTTGTTTCCAACCTCCATTCCATCCTACCTGATTGGAAAAGGAACTAGTTTGGATAGGTCCTGGGGTGAAATAATCATTTAACATTCTAGGGTGCATTGACCAAGGTGGAAAAGGTCACCTAGGGGCCATATAGTAGACAAGTTCTTTGGAATATCCCATATCACTCATATCTACTAGAAGAGGTCTTAGGGTAGAGCTCTTACAGGCTTCCTCTAGGGATGAGATATTTGTCCTATTTAAGGGCAATCTTCATTGCCATGTTTCTTCCTACATATAGGATAGAATACTGCTAGGGCCTTTTCTACCTCCTCTTGCTTCCTATAGGTATACAACATATCTATCTGTTTACCCATGTGACTCAATAAATCAATTTTAAGGTCTTCGAGTAAATTACCTATCTCACACTTGGTTATACCTGTTGAATTTCTTGCAGAATGCAACTTTCCTAAAAAGTTCCTTCTTGATGGTTGAGACTTGAAATAGTTTCTACAAATATCACAGATATCATCAAATTCCACTTTAGAAATATTCCCTTTACCTATTAAATTTAATGCTTTCGTGGCATGATCCCTTATGCCTCTAAGAAACAAAATTTTTATAGTATTATTATTCAGCCCTTGTTGATGAGATCATTAGAGACTGAACATAAAGCATTCAAGATAATCTTCCACAGACTCATCTTCCTTATATGACATATGGAAGAGTTCATTCCAGTTTTACTTGGTTTTCCAGTATTCCTAGTACTTTTCCAAGAACAAATTCCTCATGACATTCCATGTCTTAATGTTCCAAAGGTTCATAAACCAACATAGGGTTGCATCCTTCAATGTGGATGTGAACATTTTGAGCTTCTACGCATCATTCTCATAATCATAACTATTGCACAACACATCAAATTCAAACAAAAACATGTCAGGATCCTTAGTAGAAAGGCCACAAAAAATAGGTAAAGCTGAATGTGGAATATTCTTCATAGGGGTATCTCACTTAGGATATGTGATAGGAAACTCAAAAGTAACCAAAACATTATTGGCCAATTTGCTATTACCATTTTTTGTTGTTGTTGTTGTCATTGTTTCTATTATTGGGATCCATGAAATTTAATGCCCAAGGAGTAAAATAGGTTCTAAATGGATCATGGGTTTCTTCTAAGAATGTACCAACTTTAGGCTCGTAAGACTCTTGGAAAAAAAATTTAACCTTATTGTGTAATATCGTAGAAGAGCTTGGATGAGTATTTGCGAGTTTCTGAACAATAGTGGTCTCAATAGAACACTTCTCAAGATTAGTTTAGGTAATTCTAATGATTGCAACTTGGTTTTTAATTTCTCTTGAGTTGAGCTACTTCCTTCTATGGATGCTATTGATTAGTTTTTCAATTCTTCAGTTTGTGTTTCCTCAATGGATGGTTTTGACCTATTTTTAGGTTTTTCAGGTTGTGAACTACTCCCCTTTTCTTTTCTAATGAATCTCCCTCTACTATCCCTACTATGATTCATGCACCTAAATGACTTACAACAACACAAATCAAGAATACTCACCTAAACAAGGTTGAAAACTATACAAGTTTTCTTCAAGACATATCGGTCCTAACTTAACTTACTACAACTTCATGCCTTTATTACCTTTCCTTGGAAATGACACCAAAATGGTTGGGTATAACTATGGCTTAAGATTATGATAGGGTTTTTTATTTGAGTTTAGCCTATGTAATCCCTTAGTCCTTACCTAGCCCTATCAATCTGAGGTCATAAAACTAATGAAAGGTATTGTGGTTTTTTGCTCAAGGGATGAAAGTGGCAAGCTAAGTGGGGATGTATGCATATATGAATCTAAATAGACCAATGAGAACTACACCAAACTTCCTAAAATTAGATTAGAACAAAGAAAATTGATCTTAAACTCTTATTTGTTTCAACACTCTTAACTTAATTCTACTAATACATGCTTCAGCTCATAATATCATTAAATGAAATAAAAATTAGAACTAATTATTGAAACCACACTAATGTAATGCAAGTGACAGGAGTTGTATGCTCGAGTAGTAGGATCCCTATACCTTGGCGAAAAGATGCAATAATCATAACAAACTTGTTTACAACCTTCTAAAACATATTATGTGCTACTATCAAGCTTCTATCCCATGACCTATGTCTATATCAATCATTAGTAGCACTCAAATCACTCACTTCACATAAATGTGATCAAGAACTGACTTATTACCACATATATACTTGATTATGAATATTACTAAAATTGCATATAAAATCACATAGAACAAATGCAAACATTACCTCACATACAACAGTAAAAGATAATCTCCAAGAAATGGCAAGGAGCGGGCTCTTTCCCCCAACCAATTGAGTGGAGTAAAGATGTTAATAAACTTATGGCTTAGTCTTCAATAGTAGTATACATATTAATTCAAACTTGTAGAGAAATAGTGATTAAGATGTTTCCATTCCTATGGAGGGGTATATATATACATCTTCAATTAAAAACATAATACTTGAAATACTAGATCCACCATTCATACATGGATAACAAAACTCTATTGATATATGAAAAATAGCAATATGGCCTATTGGCCTACTATTTTTCAAGAACTATTTAATTGATATTTATCACATTCATTAACTAATAACTAATACCATGCTAAAAGACAACCACCTAATGGAAAATAGTGAATCGCATGGAAATGATGGTCTTCATGCTTCGTCCCTTTGTAACCTATTCTAGACAATCACCATGGTTAATGTTTATAAAAATTTTTTTATTTAAGAGTTTGTATATCATTCATATCACATAAATTAACTTTGATTCCAAAAACATTTATGGAAAATAAAGGAATAATAAACAAAAGGGGTAAGCTATTGTGGTCATAGAATCAGACAAATCATGACAATAATTAGGACAACTCTTGAGCTCATCAGGTATGTGTATGATATGTGGCTAATGACTCTTTTTTACCCAAAAGTGATGAAATGAAAAGGGATTTTAAATGAGATTCTTAGCTTTCCACCAATATAAATTATGCTTTACTTTGAATTTCATAAATTATTATTTTTCATTTTCTATTTGAATTATGAATAAAGTCTTGATTGATAGGTTGATTGAAAAACATATATAGCTTTCAAACGGTATTGCATTTTTTGAATCTAAAACATATGTCACATTCTATGCTTCGCATACTATAGGATTAAAAAAAAATCATCAAGTTTTGACCAAGTTAAGGTGGTCTGCATACAAGTTTTTATATTTTTTAAAATCTATAATTAAAATTCATAATTAATTATTTTGTTAGAAAAAAATTACAAAAAAATATGCATCACATTGGGACATGAGTCCTCTACTTATATCTAAAATCTTATTAAAAAAATTATCATTTTATTGTAGTTAGGGTTGTCAAATAAACACCTAATTCTTTTTTGTCCCTAAAACTTAAGTACTACTACATTAAAATTTCAAATTTTCACCAAATAGATTTTTTTTTAAATAAACCTAGTAGTTTAGAAACTACATTCAATTTGCTACATATTCTATTGTTACATATTTTTGAAATAATATAGAAAAATTATTCAAATTTTTATGTTAAGTTTCCTAACTTTGATTTTTTTAAATTTTTTGCCACTTAAGGGCCTACTTTTTCCATGATGATCCTGCACATACCCAAACCCAACATTCATAAATGTCATTACACAACACTCAACTTTGGAAGATGTGTGTCCTAGGTAAGTGACCTAGGACCCATTTTCCATAGTGGGAATGGGTCCTTAGTTTTATGAACTTGATTTTAGATAACATTTCACCTTGTCTGATGTGTATCCTAGGTAAATGGACTAGGAACCCTCTTTGAAATATGTTCTTGGTGATATTTTAGTGATTTAAGGGTATGTGTAAGATCATGATGGGCCAAAAAGTGGCAATATTATGTGTATTTGTAGGGTATGTGGCTGATGAATTTTTTTACCCAAAATTGATGAAACGAAAAGGGTTTTTAGAGGAGATTCTCAGCTTTCCACCAATATAAATTATGTTTTAATTTGAATTATATAAATAATTATTATTTATTTTCTATTAGAATTATGATTAAAGTTTTGATCAATAGGCTAATTGAAAAACATCTATAACTTTCAAATGGTGTGACATTTTTTGAATCCAAAACATGTGTCACATTCTATGCTTCACATACCATAGGATTAAAAAAAGAAAAAGTAAATTTCATAAATTTTTGACCAAGTTAAGGTGGTCAGACATACGAGTTCTTATATTTTTCAAAAGTTATAATAAAAAATTCATAATTAATTATTTACTTAGAAAAAATTACAAAAAAATATGCATCACATCTAGACATGAGTCATGAGTCATCTACTTATATATAATTTAGAAATATTATAGATAACTTATTCAAATTTTTACATGAAGTTGCCTAACACTAATTTTTAAAAAAAATTTGCCACTTAAGGGCCTATTTTTTCCATGATGATCTTGCACATACCTTTAAAATCCATAATTCAATGTCATCTTATGATATTTGAATTTTCAGAATTAATGTTAAGATATGTATAAATACAAGGTTGTTTCACATAGTTTTATCTAAGCTTTCAAATATTCAAGTCCTAATAATAAACTTATGATCAAGAGAGCATTGATGAGAATTTCTAAGGCATTCAAGGAGGATTTGAAAAATATTATTTTAGCAATCAAGATCCATTTCATCATATCAAAGATGTATTACATCATGCATGTTGTTTAAGCTAATATGATGATGTAGTGTTCTGTAATGCCCATATTTTGCTCATAGGGCAAAAACACAACTAATTTTTTTTATTTTAACTTCATACTTGAAACAATCCTTATCACGTTTCACATGATAACTAAACTACACATAATTGGAAACAATGCTTATGCAATGTTGACACACCACCCGAGGATGGGGAGTGGGGTTGATGAACGAGTGGGTGTGCATAGTCCATCACACACACCCTCAAGTGATGAAGATAAGGATCCTAGTATAATTATATTACATAAAATGTTAGGTATTTACTACTAGTGATGAATTTGATCTTTTTTTCTTTCAACACCAATGACACATGATTACCTCATCCAAAAAATTTCAAATTTGATTCACGATTTACTACTAATTTTCATATTTTCCTCCATGTAAGGTTAAGTTCGACCTTGATACCAACACTACTTCTAATGCAATTATCAACATCACTTGTTGAAACCAAGTTAATGTTTTAAACACTAAATTTCACTCTTAGCATTATTATTATGACATAAATATATATTATAAGGTCTATAATTCTAATAACCAATTCAAGTGACATAAAGAATTTAATCATCAACCATATCACCCCTAGATATTTGTTTTAGTATTACTCTTATTTATTACTACTATCATCCTACTAAGTCTATTATCAATACCCATAATATTTCTAACAACGAGGTCACTAACATTCCTCTAAACCCAAAGGATAGAGTAAATTATTATTATTTTATCTATCTCTTTAGTTGTCCATTATCATTTATTCATATATGAAAAATAAATATCTTCTTTATACACATAATTCTATTTACTTTATGAAGTAATTTATAATTATCTTTTCAACCAAATAAATTATTTCCTATATATATACTTTATATATACTTTTACTTTAAAAAAAAAAAAAACTTAGAATAAACAAAAGAATATTCCCTCTTTAAAGTTACTAAATAAAATTCTTAATCTTTACTTTTATATAATATTTTATTTTAAATTAACATGATACTTATAAGGGAGTGGGGATATATTCTCCCTTCCTTTATTGAGGTATTATTTATACGTGAGAATTAAGTTGACTTATTAAAGCTAAAATAGATGGGATCTGTCACGGAGCTGGCGGTTGGGTGAACTTTTTCACTTCTTCAACATCAGAGTTAACCAACCCCCATGTGGCACTGCCAAGTCATACTTGTGACCCCCTCTTCAGCCGAGCCCATTCTGACCCACAGACTATGCCTTCCACCTAGTGCGAGCTCCCCTCAGAACTCGACTTTGCACATGCACCGTGGAATAGCACATGCGCGGCTCTCACATTGAGCCCTGGCTCCAGAGTGTCCCATACCACCCCTTCAACGCCTCTTCACTCCCATGCTCCAATTCAACCCAGTTTACTCCACTCGAATGAGCTCCACGCTCGACACCAACACTGGCTTCCATGAGAGCTACTTCCACTCAGTTCACCTTGCCCAGCTCGGCTCGCCTACACCAACTCCATGCCTCCACGACACTTCCACACTGCCTTGTGCCTCCGACTCACTCAACTGAGCTCTTGTCCCTGACAATGTTTCACCCAACCACTTGGACTCGCCTGTACCCTATACAAACTCTTGTGGGTTGACATGAGTCTTCATCTTCCATGCCCACCATAGGACTCCAACTACTAACTCCCCACCATGCTCCAGGCCCGAGCTCCCCTTGGACTAACTCCATGCCATTGCACACATGCCTCGTTGGTGATCCTCCGATCTTGCACTCCCTGAGCACTCCAACCAACCCATGCATACCCAAGCCCAGCTCTAAACTCCCTGAGTCCGCCTCTTGGAACACAACCACTAAGCCACCCCTCAACTGCACTACACCCCATGGACACCCAATGCGTCCTAGCACAATGACTCACTCCAACATGAGCTCCCACTTTGGTTCACACAGCACCTCCGATCTAGCCTCACCAACTCACCTCCATTGCTCCCAACCATATGGATGTTGACTCCACGCCAACTCGGCTCTGTCTCCATGACTTCACCTAAGCAATCCCTGAGATCCCTTGGCTCCCTTCCTTGACTTAGCTGCAACCAACATTGAGGGTAGATGTGCCCAACACATCCCTGACTTAGCCCAACTTGGATACACCCACGTGCACCCTACCTCGAATGAATCCATGGCTCGCTCATTGCATCCCTAACTCCTCATCCTGGATGAGCTGACCAATGCTGCAAAGAGTCTAGCATTCGACTCCCTCAGTGCCATGCCTTAGAATTGACCCATGCTGAGTCCCTAGCTACTCCATTTCACTAGGTTGGGACTCACTCCACACACAACTCGCCCATTGCGCGATGAACTCTAACACTCAGCTCCCTTAGCAGCATGCTTTGGAACCAACTCGTGCTAGACCTGGCTACCTACACTTCACCAGGTGGTGGAGCTCCGAGCTCACTAGTGAACCACTCTACTTTTCTCCATGTCGGAGTAGCACTTCACTACCCCTAAGAACCATGAAGAACACCAGCTTGCCCCATGAACCTGGTGTCGGGGTTATATATCCTTCACCCCTCGCAAGGAAGACATCTGAGTAGCTCGCCCATTGCGTGACGAGTTTTCCTGTCCATTGCGCACCAAGCCACATCCAACTTGGACTCTAGGTGCATGATCCCAACGACCACTCCACACCATATGCCATCGCCATCCGAATGACATACCCCTACTATATAAGCTATTTGTCTGAATCCTAGCACGTTGTAGGAAGACACCGAGATTCCACCCGATCCCCCACTTTCTGCCCTTCTGGATCCAACTGGTAGCAACCCTTTTCACATCCACTATGACTAACTTGTGCATCCCCAATGCACTAAGCTACAACCTTGTTGCAACCCTTGGATGCCTTACCCCAGGTAAACTCGTGCTTGATTTCACCTCGGATCGGTCCTCGACGTGATCCTACACCCTGAGCTTGCCTTGTGCATCCCCCCACACTTTGTACCTTGCACTGGACGCAACCATTACGCCCAACTTGGCTCACTGCCAACCAGTTCACCTACTCTGGAAAGATCACTTGAGCTCGCCATCCTGGCTCGCTTGGCAACTCGGATCCAACACCGGAATCGCATGCATCTTCTGAGGTCGAGCCCAGCTCATCCCAAGGAGCCCCAACTGCCCCTAAGAGGAAACATCCCCTTACAGGATCAATGTGGAGCCCAAAATAGGGATTTCCAATGCCACCCCCGTTACATTAAACTTTCCAATTAAAGTTTCTTCGTGGTTTTGTTTTCTCTTTATTTTGACCAAACTTTATTTCATGCCTTAACTGTGACAACATTGCGATATAACAATATTATTAATACGAATCCCCTAAGTCACTAATATGCGCTGCAAAATTTACTATTATTATTCTCTCTTTGAAACACTGCAAGATTAATGTATTACAAATAGAAATTTTGTCATAAGGATTAACATAAATCTGTTCACCTACTACAAAATGCTAAGTAACATATTTTAGAGTTGCTGTCAACTAGCAACCCTTAAATAATGAATTAGTTTTTTTCACTTTTTTTTAATATAATATATTACGAATGACAAAAAAAAGTGTGTGAGTACTAGACAACAATTTTAAACCTGCATTTCATAAAGCTCTCTTTATCATCCCCTTGTTGTGTCTTTTCCTTGCTCAACCTAACATAATTCCATTAACAAATAGGAACATGAGGATTTCAAGCCAAGATTTGCATAATTTTGGGTGCCAGCTACGTTCCCTATTGAGAGGTACATATGCTACTTGCTAATATTTGACTCTTCACAGATAGAGTAAGTCCCTATAGATCTACCAATTAGTGAGGCTAACGTAAAAAGTATGGCTGCACATTATTGGAAATGACTCTGGCATGGATCAACTCGTCACCCAGAATGAGTTCTCTCATTGGGTTTGAATCTCACTGGCAGTTGCTAGGAATGCTCAAACCTGCTACGCTAATTCTTACCTGAGGACTATAGCTAGAAGTCGTTTGTGATACACTTGTTCAAACGTTCATACCTGTGTAGCGATCAAGTTGGGACCCAAGTGGATCGCTCTGAAGATTAAGTTTATGTGTAAGGATATTCACTTGATATAGGTCAGTGATTATTTTCAAGAAAAATTCCTATTCTACTTCACGCAGTGGGTAGATCAATACTGTGGGGGACGACAGGCCATGCATGGTTATATTAAATAGGTATACTTCTATTACAAATGAATGCTTATTTTAGACAAATTTGTTGAATGGCAGTAGTAGCTTCTAAGTTTAGGTGTATGGTTCCCCACTTACTCCGACATGCACAAAGACACCTAGCCAGACTTTGTTACAAGCAGCTTGCAATACCCAATAATGGATCAACTGCACAATATACAAATAAGAAAAGAAAAGAAACTATGGTACTACGAACAGGTTAATATTTTCAAGGAGAGCCATGTTGTGTAATATTATTTATTTATTTATTTATTTTGTACGTTAAGAACTCCCAATTACTACAAGATTACTGAGCCCTAATATTTTCCAAAAGTTGTTATTCACTCTATTTATTCCCTGACATCGATGTGCATGCCTTTTGGAGGCCTTTAAAGGAGCTCTCTATGGATACTATTCCTCTCAGATAAAATGACATACTGAAACAAACTTATATGCGAAAGTAAGGATAGTTTCATTACGCATCATGAAGATTCATGTTGTGACACGTCTCTACAGACCTTATTACTATGCAAAGATTTTTTGCGTAAAATTTGAAACTATGGGCTACTATGTGCTCCCATTCTTTGGAAAAATGACATGTTCTCTTGTGCCTATACAATCCTTTTTGGTTCGTTGCAGAAAGTGACATATTCCTTAGTATATATTCATTTCCATAGATACAATTGTTCTAATAGAAAAGCTAATATTTTTTACTGTTATTTTTTTAATATAAATTTCTTTCTTCATAGGATTTTAATAATGAAACAAATATGTATCCTAGAATTTTATAAACACAATAATAACTTCTTCCATAAGTCATTTCTCAAGGACTTATATTCTAAATACTTAATAAATATAAACAAAACCTATATAATCTTCAACATGTAAATACTGCAGAGAAGGAAGACAATACATTTCTCTTCAAAAACTACCGATATCCTTGCAAATAAAGTTCGTATGAGTTCACATCTAAGTGCAAGAGTTTTATAGTCCTCCTGTACCTTGAGAATATAATGGAAAAACTCTATAATAAAATAATATTGGTTTCTTATCTCTCTCTCTTTTTTTTAAAACAAAATACATCTTTTCCGTTGTTTGTACATTAGGAAGGAATTTCCTCTTTCCACAAATAAAATATATGAACTTTTATCTAGAAAAACATGTAGGAATTTTCTTGAGTTGCATTTCATGAATGGTAGTAAGTTAGTAAGCATAAAACTTTTTTTTTTTTCCTATTTCCTTTCTCAATTAGTAAAACAAATGATATAACTATTTTTACATTTATAGTATAAACCAAATACAATATTCTTGAAACTTAACACTCATTTTAATTCAAAACACTTCAACAAAATTGGTATTTTCATTGCATCCATCATGCGTAGATATTTATAGCAACACACACCTTAATTTTTTTGATAATAAATGATTGGTGTAAGGGGATTTACAAAAACATTACCATAACCCAACTCTAAGAATGAATGCACATTTTCCTTTATTTGCATGCAAGTGTAAACCTCTTTCAAAAGTATAATCTGAGTTATACTATACAACCTTTCCAAGTGCTATCACACTCATCCCCCCCCCAAAAAAACAACTTTATTTTGACATACTAGCATCAATACTATCCACAAGAAACATAGCCACTCCAAAAATTGTGAGCTTCTTCGAATCTTCAAACAACCTCCATACAATTTCTTCAACCTACAAAAGACACAAAATTTTTTCTTTGGTGGCTAATGGGGTGCTCACCTCCCAACCTTTGGTTGGAAAACCAACCACCCCTGAGCTAGGATGCAACCGAGGGAACTAGGTACAAATAGAACCAAGAAAAAAAATATTTACACACACATGATACACACAAGATTATTTTCACACCCACCAAAGAGATTTTCACATAACTTTAGGATTTCATCAAAATCCAAAGAGGGGGGATGGGGGTGGACTACGCACTCCATATGGGGACTTATAATAATAGCAACAAGAATAAGTCAATATCATACTCCCATCATTTCACATGCTATCATTTTTCAACATCTTCTCTTTCTTTGAAACCCATACTACCAAAATCATTTCTACCATTTCACAATTACATATGGGTACTCATACCCTTTATGAGCCTCTCCTCTTAAGGAGGGATTAAACTTCCCCATGGAGGTTCTCACTCCATACCATCCCCAACAAGGGATGCTCTTCCCAACTTGGGTGATCCTATCCCTACACAACCCTTTTTCCCATGATAACACATAATACATCAAAAACACAAGATATGATCCAAGAGCAATTTGAAATAAACATACAAATCAAAGACAATAGATAAAATTTCAAGCACATCTTTTCACCTACTCATATAATCTTTCAAATACAAACATGAAGAAGTAGAAAACAAAAGTGGTGATTCTACCTTAAAACCAAGCTCAAGGAAAGATGGGTTGAGGATCGACACAAATCCTCTTCTTCCAAGATTTTTCTTCAAAATCCTCACTCCCCCAAAATTCAACCAAAATCAAGAATGCAAAAGAATCCCCTAACCCTTGTTTTGAGTTTGCTTTATAGAAACTCAAGTTTTAATTTCTTTGAATAGGGAGCTGACATTTGTCAACCTTCCATTAACCCTCATAGGCACACTCACCCATGTGTTGTCACACATGTGTGAGGACTTGGGAGACTTCCAAGACAACATGGAGAAGTGGGATTGGAAAGGGACTAGTCCCCATCCCACTTCCCAAACCTTATTTTCGTCAAACCTCTTTAAGGCCTTAAAAAGAGTTCCCTATCTTGAGACTAACCCATGATTTTGAGCTAAAAAGGTACCTAACCAATAGGTACCTGCTGTAGGGACCTTAAACCCATAAAAAAACTTTAAAAAATATCACTTTTCAATCCCCAAAAAGTGTCTAAAAGTTCAAATCCGATTTTTTCCACTTGGATAGACAACTCACCTCCTGGATGGACTGATGTGGCAATAAAAACCAAATTAAAAATATTCACAAATAACATCAATAGTTACATGATGGAACCATAGTTCCTTCATATGGACTTTAGCTTGGTTTCACTGGTTAATTTACATAGGGTTCCCAAGAGTTGCCTCCAATTTCTATTGGCCATGGAAAATGTACCTGCAAACTCAATACAAATGTTAATCCATCCAAGTAAATCATATTCATATAATAATCAAATCATTTGAATCACAATTGCATTCACACAAGTTTCATAATTTTGTATAGTATAAAGATCCTATAACATAATTGAAAAATCATTAGCCACCTATCTTATCTCATTTTCATTAATATTAATTTTCATACTCATCTAATTGCAACATGATTGGTTCACACCACTTGTTTCATTCCTTAATCATTAAGTTTTTAGATTCAAATTGAACAAACTCAATAACCAACATAAAATTAGATCAATCATCATAGTTAGCTAGCATATCGCATAATCAAAATCAAATAATCATATTAGATTAAATGTTCAAATATCTTGTCATCAATGATATCAATAGGGATAGGAAATAACCAAACTCAAAATAATCCAAGTACTAGATGTAGCATAGTCATAATCAAACCATCACATGAACACAAATGTCTAAATCTCCTATCATCAATTGTATCATCAGGCTAACCTCTATTACCTAATAAACAACATTTTTTCTCTTTGATGTGTGATTGCAGGTTTTAGGTTGAAGATATATCGAAGAGAAAAGTTGAAGAAAGTTACAAAGTTTTCAAATCATGGAAACTAAGCTACAACTTTAATTTTCAGATTTCTGATAGTGATCGAATAGAATCTAGGAGTGTAGACATTGAAGAATAGAAACTAGAAACTAACTTCTTAGAGCCCTAGCCATGACCCATTTTCCATAGGGAAAATGAGTCATCAGTGAGGTTTGAAAAAGAAACTTTGGTGAAAGGTACACAACATTTGACCCTTTCTAGATCTACCTTTTGATTGGTGGTTGGGTTAGATTTAATTTTTGTTCCCCATTTGCTTATTATAGTTTGCATATTGCATGAAATTAGGAGAAATAGGTGCATCATACTCAATCCATTTTTATCCACATTATCATCATCCCATCTCTCTCTATTTTAGGTCATAATTTTTATCTACTCATTGACCTAATGACAAGTGATAAACCTCATCTATAATATCTTTCTATAATCTAAAATTATCCTGCATTTATGAGGTTGGTGTCCCCTATATAATAGTAATGTAGTGAATTTTAACCTGAAGGGAAATTCCCCATTTCATCACCCTTACCTTAGAAAATGTAAATTCAATGATGTAATTCCATAGTTTCCACCTTGCCTCATCTACCTAGTCACCTCTTTTCATGTCAGTGGAGGAATCTCTATTGGGGACATGTGTGTCACACAAACGTCTATGTACTACCTTGCCATCTTGATAGGATTCCTACCTCTAGAATTCAGAGAGACATTATGTTTCTCCATTAGTGACAAACTTTAACACTTTCTACCTCCTTGACTAATGATAAAATGGTCTTTTTCCTCCCTTTTTCCATTCAAATGCTCTATCATATCAATCTTTCATTGCTTCTTGATTCTAATTCACTCTCTTCATGATTCTTGATCAATTCACTCACTCTTAGCTCCATTCTTGCACTTTCAAGCTTCTACACCATCATTTTCTTGGTTGTAAGTTGTTGGTTCTTGGATCCCACACCATGTTTGTTGCAACAAGGCTACTATTGGAGGAATTACAAGATCTCTCCTACCACTACTTGCCTTGATTACTCATAGGTGTGGAGGTGATATTGTCAATTGCTATTTTGGACACTGAAAAAGTAACCCTTATACTTTTTCTATCTCATTTGGGTCCTCCTTATAATTTTGGCTTAATTTTGCCTTGATTTAGTGTTGTAATGTGGATAACACATTCACATTAGGTCATGGGCTCTAGTGAACTAAATAATTCAAATGGTACCTTACTTAAGTGTTGTAAAGTGTTGTAACACACTTTTACACTTTTCTAGGGTCTTATTAATATATTTCACTTAAATAACCTCTTTTTATCACTTACCAAGCCTTATTTCAAAGTGTTGTAACAAAATTTCATGCTTTTCTAGGCTTATCATCAATAATTTGACCCTTATGCTTTAATTGGCCCCACTTTACACTTATAGGCTTTAAGTTTATTTTTGAAAATAATATCGATAAACATCATTTAATACATCTAATTTTTGAAACCCACTTAAAATGGCTAAGTGGGACCCATTCACCACTAGAGTCAAATGAGTCCCCTTTGGCACAAAAACCAAAATAATTTCAAATTTCTAGTGGATTATTATTTTCTAAGATCTAAGGTCAGCCTATGATTTGGTATTTTTAGGAAATATTGTATAATCAAGTATAAAAATAGGGTTTTTCCTCTCATTTCACCCCTCCTAATCTCAATCAATCCAACAAGCAATCGAGCGATCTAGCATTCAAGCATTTTGTTTACAAGAGAATTCAAGCACTTTGTAGCCATTACTTGCATGTCATTAGAATTTTACCTCAATGGTTTGGTGAGTTGTAGCATTGCATTTTTTTCATTCATCATCCTTTTTCCATATTTCATTTCATTTTTCAAGGGTTTAATTACCAAACTAGGGTTTTACCAAGGCAAACCCCTATTCACTAACCCTCAACAATTTTTCCTCTCTTTACATGTGTTTTGTAGGTCTAAGTTACAAATTTTTTAAAGAGTAAGATTGGAAAAGTTGTCAACAAATTGTCAAAGTCATTCAAAGTTGTCAAAACCCTAAAAGAAGCTTGGAGAACACCTATAGGCCAAATTCTATAGTTTTAGATCCTAAAACATATCAGGAGTAGAAGTGTAGACTAGGAGCTACATATTCCACTTTTTAATTTCCTAAAATATGGAAGTGGAATAATAAACCATTAGTGGCATATGAGTCCCACTACCTAGGCCTAAACAAAGATTTTTGTAGTTATGAGTACCCTATTTTCAAAAACCTATTCCTATATAATCTTCCTGAAATAGGACTAGGTCACCCAACTTGGCATATGAGACATAGTTGGCTTCAACAATGAATTCTTCTTGATTGTAGAGCTCACTTTCTAGTCTTTAGGTGCACATCTTCAGTTTCATAAGTTTTTGTTACCATTTACTTGCATTTTTAGGTGATTTTGCATATCATAGTGTGTTTTCAATTTTTTTTGCATTTTCTAAGTTTTGCATCAATAGTTAATTTATTTTATTAATTTCTAGCCTTAAGGACAATACCCTTTGACAAATTTCAATCTCCTTTACATTGAAGTCTCAAGGATTTGTCCTTGAGTGTGAGCATTGTGAAATCAGATCCCTTTTCCTTCATTCCCCTTTTGGTGTGAACAATGAAGTTGCACATCATTTTTTGGTGTCCATCACCACATTTTGGTGAACCTAACCTTAGAATACCACATTTTCTGATTTTGGAGTCCATCATCATCCTAGATCTAGCTCACATTAACTTTGCATTAGAATTTGTATTGGTTAATTTGCATCTAGGGTTTCTAATTTTTTACATTAGTGAAAGTGTGCATATAGGTTAATTTTTGCATTTCAAATCATTGAAAATCATTGACAATCTATATTTTCATTTAGGCTACACATCATACAAACTAAAAATCATAAAATATAATTGAATAATTCATAAAAATTTGAAAAAAATCCCTAATAGGACTCATTTGCCACATTGGGCGAAATAGTCCCAATACACCCCTAAAACTATCATTTACAACACTGAAAACACTATTGTTAAGAATTTTTTTTCTACCATTAACTATCTATATCATTTGGTTGAGTTTTTTTTACATGCATTTCATTGGATCTAGCTTAAATTATCTCATTTCATGCATTGCTCAATTTCACATTTGCATTTACAATATTTTATATTTTAGGCTATTTCATTTAATGTAATTAGAAACTTACCTTGATTCACATCTAAAAATTTCATTTAAAAATTTAACTTTTAGTCATAGCATTGTACTTTCTTTACTTTTCCATGATAGCGTGTTTACTTTCAATAGATGTGGCTTTGATTTTGTTAAAAATGGATTGCATAAATACATCCCCTCTTATGAGTTCAATTTAGATTACAACAATTTGGTCATTAAGACACATGTTAATCACCAAACCATTGACACAATCCTTAACATTACGTTGCCCATTGGTGAGGATGGTATTTTTGACAATCATAACAATCATACTTGTTCTTCTTCTAATACCTCTCCTATTAGTGATGAAGGTATCTTATTGAAATAAGATACAAGCATTGAAGGTCTTGATTGTCCCTCTCCTCATCCCGCTTTGGAAGAAATTAGAAAACAAGAAAATGAGATCATAACAACCACTTTTCCTATCCCAAATCCATCTCTCCATACTCCCCCTACTTGTAAGAATCCTTTAAACAAGGATACAATTGTGAACAATCATGAAAATCACATTTTTAAAGAGGACGCATGGATTGAAAGTGATAACCTTATCCCTTTCCTTCCTAATGTCCCTAACATTTGGAAAGGCCTATTTGAACAAAATAATCTTAGTTGTCCTTCTCTTGATGCATCCTTTACTTGTGATGAAGATGGCTTAGAAAATATGACTATGGATGAACATATTACAAGCTCTCCTATTAGGGTAGATAATATGGAACAAGAGAATGAGACCTTATAGAAAACAAAAAACCAAATATATCCTTCTCTTAATAATCAAGAAAATACAACCATTGATCACCCCACTACTTGTGATGAAGTCATTTTAGCAAAACCAATCCTTGAATGTCAAGAACATGTGGTTTGTAGTTCTCCTAAAAACTCTCCTCCTAGGGAGGATATCATGGTGCAAGAAAAGGATCATATTGACAATATTGATCTGGTAGGCCATATTAGACTCTCCTTCACTAAGGGACATTAATATTATTCAAACTCAACTCATCCTTTACCTCCCTTCACACAAGAAACAAACTCAAAAAAAATACAAATTCATCCTCTACCCCACTAAGAATAATGTGTCAAAGTAGTCAAGTCATAATACTGTTGCTCATACATGTAACACTAGAAATAATTTGAAATGACAACAACCAACCCCAACACCCTTACCTTTTCCTAATCCCACCCTACCTAACCCTATCTTACCAGGTCCTCCTTGAGGAAAGGAGTGTATGATATTGTCAAGGAAATTAAGAATACTCCTACTAAGATATCATTGTGGGACCTTATTCAAGCCTTCCCTCACTACCAAAACATGATTCAAATAACCATACAAGTTTATCCCTTCCAATGCACAAACAAATGGCGTAGTAGCCATGATCCAAGGACTAAATTTTGACATTGTTTTCCACCAAAGTGAAATCCCCCCTTTTCAAGTGACAAAAAAAAATGAATCTTTCATAATAATATCTCAATACAAAAGAAAAGGGATAAAGAGAACTCTTGTAGATACTAGCTTTCCCCTTAATGTGTGTAGTGTGAGCCTTTTGGGTAGACTTGGCATTGGTAAATCAAACATTCAAACTGATTCTTTATCTATTAAGGTATTTTTCAATGTTGAAAAGGAACCACTCGATGTGATTACTTTACCTATTCCAGTTGGGAAGGCCACACTAGAAACACAACTCCATGTTATGCCTCATGAACTTTCATATAATCTTATTTTAGGTAGACCATGGATTCATGCAATGAATAGGGTGCCTTCTACTCTTCATTGTAAAATGAAATATATCTACAATAACAAAGTGTACACACTTGAAACTGATCCTAACCCAAACAGTTGTTTGAACATTGAGAAAAAAAATAAAATCCTTTAGCAACACTAATACTAACTACACAAGTGGAACCCGTCCAACAAAAAGAAAAAGAAAAATAAATTGAAGAATTCATGAAGCTATTAGAAGATGATTGGGGTTCCTTTGATTTCAAACATATATTTATGGGAGAATACAAGATCATACACAAAGACTTTGAAAATGGAAAAAATAAAGCAGTAATGTCAACACAAAATTCAGAAGAACCTTCAACAACATCCATGTCAACCACTTTAGAACAAAATACAATATATTAAACAACAAAATTTGATGAACTTAATCATAGGAAAACACCATATCCAAAAGTAATGAAAAATATTTATGGAAAAGGTTATGAACTTATGAAACAACTTGGCTATAGTGGAAAAGGATGTGGTGCTAGAGAACAAGGTATCTACAACCCTATAGAGCATACCACACAAGAAATGACTCATGGTATTGGTTATTTTCCTTTTATAGAAATTAAAAAACCTTCACTTAATATCAACACTATCGCAAAACATCCTTCTAAGATGACTTGAACCATAGTACATCCTAAACTGAGAGACACTAGTGTTCTTTATCCTTTACAAGAAATGAAACAAAAGAATACATCTCCACTTAATGTCAATGTCATCATGAAAAACAATAATGATTTGAGTTCATTAGATTTTACACCCTCCTACAAAGGAGAAAACAAAATATCACAATATAAAGAGTCTTGTGTAAGTATGGCATATTGTACCAAGCAAGAGGTATCTTTGTTGCAAACTACATGAGCATCTTCTACTATTGATCAAGAGAATAGCTTGTCAAGACTCCTCCAAGATCACTTGATATCTCTCCCTACAATAACTCGAAAGAAATTTTATTACAAAAATTCATTTTACACATGTCATAGAGTTCAGAGTCATTCTACTAATGAATGTAAAGATCTGAGTAGTAAAATCCAACATCTTACATAGTTTGGTGCTCTTCCTTACATGGGGGCACCTCATTCCTCTAATCAATATTGATTTTCACTCTAGCATGCATCTTATATTATAATTTAGGCTCACCCTTGTCCTGCACTAAGTGGGGGAAAGGGGTTTGGTAGCCTTGTCCTCATATGTCACCTATTATTACCTCTTTTGGCTAGCCTTTAACCTTTCATGAACATATAAGAGCAAGCTTTGGATGTTGAAGACATGCCTTAAGTTGGCTCGCATGTGACATATTACCTTTTTCTTGATGTAGCCTTTACTCAAAAACATATGACTTGGCATAGGGCTTTCCAAGTTGGATCTCATGTATTTATTTTCAAATTTTTCATTTTCTACTTTAAAGTAATTGCTCACAAAAAGGTGTTTGCAATTCCTTTAAAGTGGGGGCATACATTGACATTATTCTTTTTCATTTTTCCTTTTTCTTGGTTTTTAGTATAGCCTTCCTACATACAATGCATTTGTCACTTTGTGGATGACATTGAGTGTGATGTCCTTCATGAGCGTGATCTATCTTAGCATATTGCATTCCTCTTCATGGCTCGATGTGACACACTACATCCCATAAGTTACAAATTTTATATTCTTTGATTGGTCCTCTCTTGGATACATTAGACATAATTTTTCCTTAGTTAAATATCTCACATGAACTAAGCAAGACTCCTTTTAACATCCTTTGCATGTTGTATTTTATATTTGTTATATAGCGACCTTGCATAACATAGCTTGCATGCCTGTAAAGCCATCACATTTGTTCATGAGCTCCAAGCATATGAAGTTTTTCTTGTCTCACGAAGCTTGAAAAGTCATTTTCTTTTGTGGCACCTTATTAAAGTTATCGGGAGGTATAACTTTGGTATGACTGAGCGGGAAGCCCATTTTGAGGCATGAATTTCTCATAGCCACCTACGTGTGTGTGAGTGAATACTAGCCAAGAGTGTATGTTTCTCACCTTTCAAACCTTCTTACCTAGTGGAAAACCATGAGTTATGTCACCTCAAAGTGAGTATGCATTTCTCAAAAAAACAACCTATATTTGATCCACATCATGCTGGACAAACAATCAAATCTTGACCTGATTCTTTCTTCTTTTTCCTTTTTCTCTCTTTCATCTTTGGCATTGTGTGCTGGTTCCTTGTCATTTTTCTTGATATCATGCATGTTCCCTTTGTGGTTATGTTTGTTTGTCATGAGATCTTGATCCTAGGGGCTTGATCACCCCTCTTCATTGTTGTTGTCCCATCTTTCTAGCATTGGTTCATGGGCACCCCTCTTGATGCATGTTGGTCTACTTTAGTAAGATTTTGAAGTAGACTATTCATCCTCTAACTAAAGTGGGGGCTAAATGTGGATACCAAAAAAGTAACCCTTCTACTTTTTCTATCTGGTTTGGGTCCTCCTTGTAATTGTGGCTTAATTGTGCCTTGATTTAGCATTGTAATTTGGATAACACATTCACATTAGGTCTTGGGCCCTGGTGAACTAAAATAATTCAAGTGGTACCTTACTTAAGTTTTGTAAAGTGTTGTAACACTCTTTCACACTTTTCTAGGGCCTTATTAATATATTTAACTTAAATAACCTCTTTTTACCACTTACCAAGGCTTATTTCAAAGTGTTGTAATAAAATTTCATGCTTTTCTAGGCTTTTCATCAATAATTTGACCCTTCTTATGCTTTAATTGGCCCCATTTTATAGTTACAGGCCTTACTTAAGTATATTTTTTGAAAACAATCCTGATAAACATCATTTAATACATCTAATTTTTGAAGTCCCCTTAAAATGCCTAAGTGGAATCCATTCACCACTACTGGAAAATGAGTCCCCTTTGGCATAAAAATCAAAATAATTTCAAAAACTTTGTGGGTTATTATTTCCTAAGATCTAAGGTCAGCCTATGATGTGGTATTTTTGGGAAATATTACACAATCAAGTATAAATATAGGGTTTTTCTCTCATTTCACCCCTCCTAATCTCTTAATCAATTCAACAAGAAATCAAGTTATCTAGCATTCAAGCACTTTGGAGCCATTACTTGCATGCCTTCAGAATTCCACTTCAAGGGTTTGGTGATTTGTAGCATTGCATGTTGTTCATTCACCATCCTCTTTCCATATTTCATTTCAATTTCAAGGGTTTAATTACTAAACGAGGGTTTTACCAAGGAAAACCCATATTCACTAACCCACAACAATTTTTCCTCTTTTTGCATGTGTTTCGTAGGTCTAAGTTGCAAATTTATCAAAGAGAAATATTGGAAAAGTTGTCAACAAATTGTCAAAGTCATTCAAAGTTGTCAAAACCCTAAAATAAGGTTGGAGAATACCTAAAGGTAAAATTGTATAGTTTTAGATCCAAAAACTTGTTAGGAGTAGAAGTGCAGACCGAGAGCTACAATTTCCAATTTTGAATTTCCTAAAATCTAGAAGTGGACTGATATGCCATCAATGGCATATGAGTCCCACTACCCAAGCCTAAATAGAGATTTCTATAGTTTTGAGTACCCTTTTGTCTAAAACCGATTACTGCAAAATATTCCTAAAATAGGACTAACTCACCTAGCTTGGAATATGAGTACCAATTGGATTCAATAGTGAATTCTTCAAGATTCTAGAGCTCCTTTCTATTAATTTTTAGTCTCCAGGTGCACACACTAGTACACAAACAACAATATATGAGTAAATAAAGTACTAAAATTTGCATATAAATCACTAACTTTAGTCGTGTTACTATTAGTGGTTTATTTATAGTCATTTATAACACCACTAAATTTATGACTAAACTATTTGTCATTTATTTAGTCATTGATTTGGTTATTGATTTAGTAATTGACTTAGTCATGTATTTAGTCATGGTAGTGGTTTATTTAGTCATTAATTTTAGTCATGTGACTATTTTAGTGTTTTATTTGTAGTCATTTGTAACACCACCAAATTTATAACTAAACTATTTTAGTCCTTGATTTTGTCATTGATTTGGTCATTGATTTAGTTGTTAATTTAGTCATATATTTAGTCATTGATTGTTGTTAACTATTCATTTATTTGTCATTGTAGTCATTTATTTAGTCATTACTTTAGACATATCTTTAATTATTAATTTAGTCATATATTTAGTCATATATTTAATCATTAATTTAGTCATGTATTTAGTCATTACAAATCAAATCTAACTTAATTAATCCTCACAAATTTATGCATTTAAAATTCAAGTATCATAGATATTCAAATGTTAAAAAACACCATGAAATGAAGACTAAAATGATTGAAAAAATATGATTGAATAGACACAAACATAGACATATTACAAATCAAGAAGAGCCACAACATAGTATGAGTGGAGAAAAAAGCACTCTGAAAATTTACTTCATTAAGCCTCATTGGCAAATCAAAATCTCATTGGTTACATTTGATGTCTTAGTGACACTGTACAACTTATAGAAACTATATAAATAGAATACTCTTATTTTCATATACTTATACTATTTTCCCCTTTCTTAACAATAGTCATTTTGGAAGGACAACGATGTCCTATAGGGGCTTGATCCATTTAATCCCCTTGCAAATCCACAACTTTCCTGTTGCTATTGGTTTTGGCTCCTCCAAACTCTTCCTTGTTAGTATTCACCTTTCACTTCTCTAATTTGGAGTTGTAACTTGAAAATAAGGTTTCAAAATTTGCACATCAAAAACTTAGAAAAGTCAAACATAAGAGAAAATCTATCATTATTTCTTTGCATGGTGTTGTTTTATTAAGATAGCATGTTATTGAATAATTGATCTAATAGCTTATTTATGTATGAATGCAAGTATTCTTGTATATTCCACACCTTGTAAATTTTCCACAAGTTATAAATAAAGGGAAACCTCCCTTGATGATTTTAACAAAAAGTATAGGATACTGCACTTACATGAAGTATGTCCACTAGGAAATATTTTGTGACCTTCCCTTATGTCATGTTCATTGCCATGACACTCAACCCTCCTTGTAATGTTATCAATTTTTTGGAACAACCTCATACCAATTAGAAGGATACTTTGAATCATCAATGATAAAATAATAATAACAATAAATAAAGAGCTTGCCACCAAAATGATCATTAATCAGGAAGAGGAAAAAAGCTAAGACTAAATTTTAGTACTATAGGTTGATAAGTTTTTCTCAACTAATATTCCATTTGGAAAACATTGCCAAAAAAAGTCAGGGTGAGGTAAGTCAATTAAATCTTTCACAACATCAGTTACAACAACAATTATAAGTACTAAGAACAAAAACCCTATCATAGACTTAGATCAAGAATTTCAATTTATCAGTAGCGATCCTAAACCAACTAAAATTGAAAACAATTTATACAAAGATAGAATGCAAAGAAAATAAGAATGTTACCTATAATATCATGGTGTAACTAATTAATATTTCTGTGAAAAAAGTAGTAGATACAAATTACAATGGATGGTACAACTATTGTAAATATCTGATAATAGTTAACACCCTTCTTCAACACTCGATCTATTTGTAACCTTAATTAATATTCCCGTACCAAAAGACAAAAATCATATAAGACTTTAGCATGGCCATATAAGAACAAAAAACAAAAAAATATCATAACTCTAAATCTTCTCTTTCATGCCCACCATGTTATAGTTTCTGTCTTTTTTTTAGTTTTAACCTAAACCTCTAGATAATAGAAAGTACAAACAAACCTTTAAAAGAAAATACAACAAACATTCAAGTGGCTTGAGAATTGAAAAAAAAGATCAGTTGGTGTTTTCTTCCTATATTTTAGATTATTTTTGCTTTCTTAAACTAAGCATCATATACAACAACAAACATCAGACAATAGATTATGCACCATAAACATATAATCCTTTAATACAGTAGAAATTTAGAGGGTTTTTCAATATATTCATAAGAAAAATATTAATTCAACTTTGTACAACACAATTTGATGTATCACAATCATTGAGCAGAGAGATAATGAAGCTCTGACTCTTATTACAACAAGAGATCATAACCTATGAGATCCTCTAGCAACTATAAATGAAAGGCCATGCCCAACTAACTTATACCTCAAAATGCCCTAGCATTATAGAAGCATTGTTAAGTAACATACAAAAACAAGTTGAAAATTCATATCTCTAAGAAGAAATCAATATAAGAAAATTAGTCATCACATATAATGTATGAGTGTGAATAATCAATACTGGATTGCCTCATCACCAAATATCCCAAGATGAGCTCTCTTACTAACCATAGTTGTTATCATCACATCATTAAGTGAGAAAATGAACACATTTGGTTGTAGTGATCATTACACAAATTCAATTTAAAAAAAAAGCATAACAACCTAAACTGAATCCACAAAACATCCAACTTAAGATCAACTTGTTGTTAGAACATAAATAAAAGTTACCTAACAAATATTTTCTTTGTTGAAAGTGGCTAGGTCAATCTAGAAAAGTTTCCAGAAATTAGAAATTAAAGGTTATTCATTGCTAATAGAATTCAACTCAAATCTAAGAAAAAATAAGCATTCTCATGCATCTCCATGGAGCTAGTATTCATGCCATCATATTGTATTACAACTATTACTCAAGTCCTCAAAATAGGATTTCATACATAATAAATAATATGTTATTCTCTTGCTAACCAATAGACTTGGAACAAGCACTAAAGAAAAAACTTAAGAAATACACCCTAATATTAAAATCTTGAAAGAAATGGCATAATAAAAACAAATTGTAAGAGATGGTATTAGCCTTTGCAAAGACATAAATGTGGTAAGAATTCTATACAGTATTAAAATACCTCATTGCACACATGAGCTTGGTCATGAAATGCCAATCTCTCATGCACATCTGCCAAAATAAGCTAAGAAGTTGTTAGGGTAAGCTGTTAGCATCAATTAGGTATCTTCTCATATAGAAGCTACAAATACAAGACTGAAATTCATGGTAATGTTCTCTAGCCTTCATGTCCTCTATTTCTCATCTCCATTTTCATTTTTTTGACTTTTATCAATTTCACTCTAGACTATATCACAACTATCTTGTAATTTGAGATGTTTCTAATTTATCATTGCATCTCAATGATTTCAATGCACAAATCTCACAATTTACTAGATCATTCAGTATTATTTTTTGGTATAAGACAAATATAGGGTCATCAAGTAGGTGGTGTTTTTCAACATGTTAAATTATGTGTTTTTTTATCAGGATTCAACCATATTGTTTCTGAGTCATCTCATAAGACAAATATATGGTCAATTAATTAATCTTATTGTCAACATCTATTTGTGATGCCAGATCATATTTTATCTTGGAGATTTGTACAAAAGGCATCATGGTATGATAATATATAAGGTACCAGAGGGTCGTTCTTAACATACCATGCACCACTCAACAAAAAACTAATTGAGATGAGAGAGATCCTACTTTGTTCCATTGGAGAGGATGACACAAGAGTGAAATCAATGGGGTGAATCCAAGACAATAAGGTTTTAGGGTGAAGGAAGTGAGAAAAGTGAATTTTTTAGTTACACTACAAAAAAATAACCTTTGTCACATCTACAATATTCATGGCAATCATATATGTAGAATTGGACAGTCCTAATAGCCTTGTGGAAATATATTCATTCATTGATAGCATGCTTAGCCAAAATAAGCTTGTTCGAAAAAAAGAACCCCTACCTTATAATTCTACAATGAGCACTTTTATTTTAATAATACAATGGTGGTGAGAGATGTTGAACACTCATTTGCACATGGCTTCCCATGCATTGAACCCAAACTGGTACATGGAGAGGCTTGGTAGATTTCTCCCCATAGATGACAAGGAGATGATGATGGGTTTCATGAAACCATTTGGAAGATGTACAAAAAATAGGATTCCAATTAATTTGATACAACTAGACAATATTTCCCAAACAAAGAGGTTTCATGAAGGCCATTTGGAGGATGTAGAATAAAGAGGATGCCATAGTAAGTTGACACAACTAGACCAGGTTTTCCAAAATAAGAGGTTACATAAGTTCAACAATGATTGATAGAGAAAATTTAGCATGGGAGAATGAAACGAGTTGGTGGTGGTTGTATGGCCCTCCATGATTGATGTGCACACTTTCCATTCAACTCTTATAATGGGTTTGTAGTTCCTTTGATGCCAAGAAGAATTAATTTAAATAAAACTTATCTTATGATGCTACTAGATACAAGTATGATAAAAAAACTTCTTGCAAATTTTTTAAAGTGCAATTCCATAGTAGAATAACTTCTATAGAAGTTTAGTAAAGAGATTGATGAAAGATAGAGGAATTAAAAAGATACCCGGATGTAGTTAGATTGAAGGCCATAAACTGATACATGTTTTTTTTTAGGAGAAATATCACATCCACAAACATGGCAAAGCTATGCAAAGTAGGATAAATTGGCTTAGCAAATGAAGGAAGCAGGGTATAAAAAATTATTTATCTACCACCATACTGAAAAGTTAGCAATTGCATTTGGTTTGTTAAACATGGCCCCTACTACAAATATTAGAGTTGTTAAGAACCTTCAAGCATGAGCATGAAGCTAAAGACAAAATGGATTGCAAGAAACATAAATAATACTAAAATTAGAAAATAGATGACTTGTCTAAATTTTCTTAGTTTTGATTTTTTTTGTCAAAACTTGGTGCCCGAGGTCAATAGAAAGATTATCAAACTTGAGCACACCAGAGAATAATAAAACCACTTTAAATCAGGAGACAAAACATGTTTTTCTATCACATTGAATTCTACCAAAATTTTGACAAAAGACAACACTACTGCCTAGAGAAAAACATTAAAAAAATAGAAATAAAGTACTAAAAGACAACACTAACTATCACTAAATATATGTGCCAAGTTTTAGGAAATAACACAGTAAATAGATATGCTTGTCCTAGTAGCTTTAATTACACTAAATAAAAGGTTAAAATCAGTTCCATTTGAATGATATTCAACCCCAAAAATAAGTCTTATTTTTGCTAATTTTTTCATGTAGTTGTAGGAGAAGGCATTTGTCATTTTCCTTCAAACCTAGCTTCTCTATTATAGTATTAGTATTTAAAACTTCACTTTTGATAAATATTTTTTCAAACTATTTGCATCTTTTTAAACTGAGGTAACATACTAAAGAATTATCATTTCCCTTTGAACTTTTTCTTTAAGATTTTTTAGAGATCTTGATGCAACTTTGATTATCACACTATATTATTGTTGGCTTGAATATTTGATTAGTAAGTTTTGCTATCAACTTGTGAAGCTAGATGGCCTCACAAAATAATCCTACTAGTGCATGTTTCCTACTGAACTAGGATGTAATATATGACCTAAAGTGCTCTTCTTGGCATTAGCATCACGTGACCAATCTGAATCAATAGAGCCATGGAACATTAACTCTTTGTCTCTAGCATAATATAACCCATAATGAAGTGTGCTCTTCAAATATCAAAGCACATGTTTTGCAGTAGTTGAGTGAATGTTCCTTGGCTCAAACCATAAATTTACTAAATATTAGATCTTATATTTACCTATGTTCCACTATTTCTAGGGCAGGGATAAGAGGGCACAACAAATAAAAAGTAGGGAACATTTAAAAAATTTACTAAATTTACTATAAAACAAATATTATGTCTTATATTTACCTATGTTCCATAGAGTTTCTGGGAAAAGGATAGGAGGGAACAACAACTAAAAATAGGGAACATTTAAAAAAGTTAAGAACATAGGAATTTTCAAGCTATAGACTCAAACTCTTCATCCTCCTCTTTTATGCCAATTGTAGCAGCTGATCACAAAGTTCTGTGATCTTATTTAAGTAGATGGTTACTATGTTTGTGTCACTCATATGTATGTCAGTGAGCTTGTTCATCAACAACATTTATGGGATATGTTCACACATTGATATAGAGTTGTCAAGGCATCACCAATATCCTTTGCTATCTTCTTATCTATGATATGAAGGGTCAGATAATCTAAGATGATTCACTATGCTTTAGCTATCTTCTTGTTATATTCAAGAAACTAGAGAATATATGTAGAATGTCAAACCTTGGTGTTAACATAGACCCAAAAATCAACTTCCAATACCATCTGCAATTTGCACTTTCAAGGTATAAAATTTTAAGTACCTTCAAGTTGATCACTCTCTTTGAGACTAATACTAGTAATTTTTGCAGATGTTGGAACACATCGAAATTAAATAAATCAGCTGAAAAAAGAATAGACCAACAAACTAACATAGGTGTGGATCAACAACACCCTAATAACTAGTGTAATTAGGGTACCTACAACCATTGATAGGTCCAATATACTTAAAATAATTGATGTAAGGGTACTAAAATCTTTTGGTAACTCCCTCATAGGTAATGGTACATTCTAATCATCGATGTGGAAGATCTTAGCTACATTTTGATATCATGTTAAACTATGGTCTATGGATTGCAATATTGCAAGATATGCACCAAATGAATTTGTTGAAAAGGCTTTAGAAACTTTCAGTAAAATGAAATTGGTAGGTGTAAAGCCAGATTCCACAACCTTTTCTAGCATACTCCCTTCCTGTAATAAAACTCATAAAATGGTTTATTCTTAGCATCATAAAATTGAAAAAAAATGATTGACTTGAAGCAAAGAAAACAATTAAATAGCACAATGTGAATGAGATATGAAGAATACATGAAAGACCTAAAGCTAGTAGAAGTGAGAAAATCACAAACTAAAATGATATCAAAGAGACCCTTGCTTATCGAAGAGAACATTAAATGTCTCTTTGACACCCCAATGAGTCAACAAGAGAAGAATAGGAGATCATCAAAGAGAGTGATAAATATCGGCAAGACTCAATGCACTATCCCCCTGATGCTCTGATAGTACTTAGGTGAAAAAATTGTTGGGAAGAGAATTTAATATTGGTGGGAGTTAGCTCAATGTCTCCCTGATACAATGATATGCATCAATCTCCATCAGGGACACTATGATTTGTTGATGAGAGTCATTGGTAATTTCCTCCGATGGGGCAAAAGGATAAGTCACGATGGTAACTTTGATACTTCCCTCTTGTTTCGTATAATGCCTATCTCTTGTAAGCCTTTGACTATATTTTTAAATTTCTAGTTATATATGGATTTTAAACTAGCAATTATGTATTTTTGGAACTATTTGGATTCTTAATGTCCATAGGAGATATATCTCTCTGTAAACTTCATGTACCAATATTCAGACACAAAATATTCATAGGTACCTTAAAAGGATATAATGTGATTACAATAATCATAGATGAAAATTGAAGAACCATGCAAAAGGAAAGATAATTCATATGATTGATCATTGGAAAATTCCACAAATAGAATAGATCATTACCAGTTTGGGTAGCAATGTGAAATTTTTACACTAGGTTAAATCTCTTTGCCTTCCATTGTCACATTGAAACAACCTTTATGGAACCCATACACTTCTAGAAACAAACTCAGTTTATCAATAATATTTTGTAGTGCTTAAGCAAATAGAAAATTTTAATACCCCATTTCTTCCCTTTATGAAAGTGCAAAATCCTTGAATTGAAACACTAATTTATAGTATACTGATAGATTGAAATGTGGATCAAGTAGAACTTTTAAGCACTAACCATTCCTAAGATAGAAAATCCCTTCGTCCTCTTGATAAGTGTACCGGAGGCAATTGAAAATTGCTTCATAGGAAATGAAAAAGTAAATCCAAGCTCCCTTTTTTGACTAGGAGGTGGTCTCATATTCTCACCTGCCTTTGCAACAAAACTTGCTAGTTCTGAAGCAATGTAATCAAACAATTCCTGTGATCAACATCAAGCAAAATTACCAAATTAATTATAAACAAAATAGAAGAAATGACCACAATGACTCAAATAGAAAAACATGTCTAGAAATGTATTTTCTTCTAAAGTTAATTTATACCGACCTTAGTTGTGATACTCATTAGTTTTGGAGGAATTGATACTTCTTCAAACTCTTGGTTAACAACTCACCTTTCCTTGCCACCTAATTCTACATGCAATACCATAAAATTGGTTCCCCCAAGATCTAGTGAATTGAAAATGCCTTCCTCATCTCTTTGAACAAGCAAAGTAGAAAAAAAACATAAGTAGAATTCACTACTGAGTCATTTAATAATAGTAAAAGAAGTGCACAAACTTAATTTTAATATTATACAACATTTCATATTCAAAAGCATTAGTAAAGGATAACCATCCTAATTAGACTAAAAAATGATTAACTTGTGTTAAATGCAACCAAAAATTGCCTTTCTTGTCTCTTTCAAAAGCAAAGAGGAAACAAATGCATAAGAAAAACTAATGACTGTTAAAGAATTTAAATGATTGGGAAACTAATGTATATGGTTGAATTTAAATTTTAACTTTTACATTTAAAAGACACTATTATAAAGACTGGGCATCTTGCTTTAGTTTAGGGACATTAAAACGGTTACTTTTTTATTGTTAATGCAGCCAAAAAGCTTAGGAATTACGAGTAAAATGCTATTTTAGTCTCAAATGACATTGTAGATATTTGTTAAGAAGCCTGATTACAAAAATTCCTCTCATCAACAAAATCATGAATGAAGAAAGAGGCCAAATGGGAACTAATTTAATTATCGGTTCATATCAAGAAAGGAATACTGCCAACTTGTTACATGTACTTTTGTTGGTTATATTTTACAATGGCCTTGCTGTAAACTCTAATTTTATTTTTCTCTTGCTTTGAGAGCCTGTTCATGCAATATAAGAATTCACCCTAATAAAGGAAACTGCCATCAATTTCATAAAAACGTAAGACTTGCAAAAAAAATAGATTGCCAACCTCCCATATGGACCAATGATAATGATTAATTGATTTTAAACTACCTCAACTATCTTATTCATTTTTTCATGTCTAAGCACAAAATGGTAGCCATTGAATCTTGTAATCCCATTGTTTGTGTCAGAATTTGGCATTAAGAATATTGGAGAATGAGTTAAACTCTGAATTTTCAAGTTTTATGTCCTATACGTCAAACGTGTTGTATGCAAAGTAGAAAATTCACTAAAATTTAATCTATAAGGAAAAGTCAGTTATCAAATTTCATATACGATAAATAAATACCCAACTTTCTTGTAAGTGTTGAAAAATATGCATAAATTAGAGAAACTTATTTGGTTTTAAGATGAAGATTCATGCATATCATGTATGGATTGAACTTTTCTACGTTTCTTTCATGTATCAGATCAGGACTAAGAAAAACATCAATTGAAGGTAAAGGAATTTTAAGATATCATGTTGTGTATTTCACATACTATAGGACAAGAAGATTAATAGAAAAATAAGAAATGATATGTGAAAGGGATATCTCCATGAATAGGGAAAACACCATATTTATCATAAATGGATTGAATATGTTGAATACAACTACAACAGCCATACCAAGATGCATATCTTACAAACTGATTACCTCAGTTTTCACTGTCAAGTTAATTAAACACTAAGGATTGTGCCATGTGGTATTGCACACAAAAATTGGAGAATGAGTTAAATAATTACTCATCACATCATCCAAAAAAAAAAACACATATGAAAGAGACAAGAAACATAACTTACAAAGTGATAAACACTAACATTGTAAGCTTTGCTTGGGTTCTAGGTGCATGCAATCATGCAAGTTTAGTGGATGAGGGCTGCACATACTTCACACATCAGTAAGCCTTATTGCATTACAATTTACAAATATAGTTGATCATTAGGTGTGCATGGTTGATCAACCATTCATATTTTCACCTCTAAATCTATAAATCCATCTTTCCTTCCAAAAAATCAAGGTGAATTCTAAAAAATTTCCTAATCCATTTATGAATATTTGAATCAAATAATTGTCATATTATCAAAGAGCTTGCATAGTAGTTGACCATCCACAAATTTGTTCAGTTCACATTTTCCAATGTACTTTTAGCTTGTGCCAAAATGGGATCATTGGAAGAGGGTATGGAAATCCATCAAATCATAAAGGAGAGGAATTTTTTGATATGTTGTAGTTCCAACAACCTTGGTAGACATGTATGTGAAATGTGGAAGCATAGAGAAGGAACATTCACTATTTGAGAAAATGCCTCAAAGAATTATTGTCTCATGGAATGCAATGGCTGCAAGATATGCATACAATGGATTTGTTGAAAAGGTTTTAAAAAATTTCAAGGAAATGAAAATGGTATGTGTCAAACTAGACTCTACAACCTTTGTTAGCACCCTCCCTGCTTGTGCCAAAATGGGAACTTTGGAACACAATATGGATATGCATCAAAGCATAATGAAAGGGGGGTTTTTTCTTGATATTGTAGTAGGAAATAATTTGGTGGACATGTATGAAAAATGTGAAAGTGTACACAAGTGATGCAAGGGTAGTTGTTCTTCACCTAAACATCACAAGACAAGTTAGATAAATCAACTAGATCAATCACAACTCTTTGACAAATCAACCTTTTCACTCTAACTTTTCCTTGGCTAGTAGGTCTGTAGACCTCTATTTGACAAATTTTCTCTCAATCCACTCACCAAATCTATATACTATTCATGGTTTTGAACACCCTATTTGGACAACTTAAACATATACCAAAACCAACATTGATTCCTTTTTGGAAACTCACTCAAATTCTTGTGCAACATTGCCTTAAAAAGACCAATTAGGTCTATTTTACAAACCAAGTCCTCCTTAAACTCTCCTCCAACCTAATATATCCTCTCAGACCTTAAAGAAAACCAACAAAAAGACATATTCACCAAGTTTTAGGCTCTGAAACTCTCATTCAACCATTTATTTCAAAAATCCATAATTTTTATCATTAAAGGCAGGGTTTGTTCAAACTCACTATTCCTAGAATCTTTCAGACTTGAAGTTGCCTCCAACACACTGTATTTTTTCTTCCTTCACTCAAAAACACATCTCCTAGCCACCACTCAAGTCACTTCTTCAAACTCTTTCTCAAAACCTCATTTTTCATACACTAACACACTACAAAACCTCAAGACAGTCATGGTTTTTGTCCCCAAAATATCACCATCCAAAGAAAAATCTACTTCTAATCATTCATAACTAGCCTAACATTCCCATTCCATAGAGATATAGTGATGACAATTTGTGGAATGGGCTTAAAATATATTTAAGTATGCAAAACCCTTGACAGGGTATACCCGGGTCTATCAAAGAAAAAAGAAGATACTATGCTTCTAAACCTGTTTCAATGACCCAAACTAAGTTTAAATCACAAGCTTTTGGATAGATTAGTTGTTGTACAAAATCATACAATTAACTAATATTATATAATTTATAGGAAAACTCAGAAATTGATGCAATAACAAAGGTGTTTTTATTGTCTCTTCTTCAAAATGGCTTCAACAACCATACCAATCAAAGGATTACATGCTTTTATAAATTTATTTCCTAAAAATTCCCTCCAAAACTAACCAAGTGCTTTACAACTACCACTTGACTATTGGTATCCCTGAATCTTGCATTTTTGCAATTACAACTTTAACAACATTTGTCAATTTTGGCAATTTTGTATTTTTGAACCAATAACTTTATAAAAACCTTTGATATGACCTAATACACTATTCAATGATCAAATATGACCTTATTCAACATGTTCAATGACTTGAATCACTAAACCCTTAATAAACCCTATTTACATATTTTTCTCTTTCAAGCATGATTAACAAAATTTCAACATTGCTTTACAAAAATGATCTCAAGATACACTTTATTGGTCTCTTTTAGACCTTATTGACCCACATCATGACTTTAAACTCCTAGACCAACCTATGAATCCTTCAATTTTGATCAAATCCAAATAAAACCAATTGCGTTCTCCTACACCAATAAGGCAAATGAAGTGTTTGATTGAATGCCTAAAAGAGATGCCATCTCATGGAATACAATGATTATATAACTTTTTGACATGTATGAAAAATTTGGAAACATAGAGAAAGCATGCAAACTATTGGAAAAAATGCCTCAAAGAAATGTGGTCTCATAGACTGTAATAATTGAAATATATACACAAATTAGATCCATTGAAAAGGCTTTAGAAACTTTCAAGTAAATGCAATTTGTAGCTTTAAACCCAGACTCTACAACCTTTGTTAGCTATTGGGATAACTTTTTCATCTTAGAGAAACCTCCAAGAATACTAGTGCCTTTGGTAACTTTAATTTCAAATAGTTTGCCTCAAAAACACATACAACTATGTCACAAAGACAAATCAGACACAGTTCAATTCCCACATTAATCTTTCTAAGAGAAGCACATGTAAATCCAGTTTCAACAACTTTTATAAACAAATTCAACAAATAGAACAATTAAACATGAAAGATAGTATAAAAGATTAGAACACACAGATTTATGTGGGGAAAACCCTTTTGGGTAAAAAACCCCACACTCCAAAAGATCCGAGCCATTGTATTATTTAGCAACAAATAGAGTTACAATACAATCTTAGGCTCATAGCCTTTTTCACAGAGATTACTCCTTGTTTCATTTTGGAGACAAACTGGCAACAAGCTTGTTTTGTTTCCCTCTCATTTTTACATCATTGATCAACCTCTCAATCCATAAAACCTTCGTATTGTTACAATACTCTCACACATTATATAGTGTAGATTAACATGAGAGATCAACCAAGATACTTAATCTGGAGAGATTTCAGTAGCATAATCGTGCCTCAATCTTCCTCTTTTAGTGAGAGACATCTCACGCAACTACACAACTGCACAACTCGACCATTGACCTCTCAACCTCTTTGTCACACAACCGCTCAACCTTTACCTCCTATGAGATTCATCTCTCTCTTCTCATACTACAAAACATCCAATGTATATACATTCATCTTCAGTAAATAGGAAACATTCATCCTCTATAGATTAGTTCATATTCCAACAGTCAAACCAACTATTAACCACTCTAACTTCTCCAACTACCACACCCATTTAGGGTTACCTATTCACCTCAAGCCACATGCTATCATCCAACATTCAAACCTAGCCATCATATAAGCAGTTGAACAAATCTCCTTCATTGAAGTTAGGGTTATCCACCTAACACCATGTTGCCCAGTTAAAGAGACATACATTACCATCTCACCAATGTCCACTGAGCACATGGGACCACATGCCATCTGTCCTCCACATCATCACCACCTATTGGCCTTTGACATGATTCACCATCTTATCGGGTCCCACATTCATTGGCAGTTGGAAACCAACCATCACTTTCCAACTATCAAAACTCCATATTTTTCTTGTTGTGGTGAGGGATCCACCAAGACACATGTCCACTACTTGTGAAAATCCACAACATCATAAGGGAATCTAAAATATTCTCAACAAGTCTCATGGAAAATACTTAAATATTAACTCTGAGTGGTCCCCACATTTGTTGGCATCCAAGTCGCTATATCATTGGAGAATCGAACTCTAGAACCTCATGTTGAAGATTATGAAGTTCCTAGAACCCACAACTTGCTGACAAAGGGATCACACTGTCACTCAAAACCTAAACTTCCAAACCCCAAGTCAGAGGTTACAGAGTTCCTAAAATCCATGATGAGCTGACAACAAAAGAATTAGCCTTCCCTCCCTAGTTGCTAAGTTGGGAGGTTATGAAACTTTGGAACCCCATGACTTTAGTTAGACAAACTTGAAAACCAGCGACTTAACTCAAGTCGATGAAGGAGGAAAACATAATTGATCTAGGAAGCAATCAAGCCAGTAAATTTGAGTCATAATTCTCAACATTCCCCCACTTGATGAAGAACTTAATGAATTCTTCCAACACAAACATAGAACCTTGATCAATGCTTTCATGCTCCAAGACACTTGTAATGACATCCAAGATGTCCACCAACTTAGGCAATAGTTCTAGCCATCTACCACATGAAAAGGAACGAGACAAGGCATATATGCATTAGCCTCAAGAACACAAGCATCATATCCCATTTGTTCAATTCTCTGATCAACAACATTTAGGAAACCCAATCAACAAGTTTCTACAGATAATAGTCTAGCAGACATTCTACAATAAAACCAAGTATCCAATTGCAACTAACTATCCAACATTGCAACTGATCACAATGTTCCATGAAACCACATAGTTCTCAAACATGCTCTCATTCTCCATCAAGAATTCTACACCAACATCCAAGATGTCCACCATTCAGGAAAAAATTCCTATCATCTTCCAACATGCCACCTATGCAAGAAAGGTACAAGCCAAGGTGAATAGGCACAAGTCCAATGAACACAAGCAAAAGACCCCAGTGATATCAACAACAAGAAACCACCATCACACCAAAAAAAGAAAAAGAACATCAGCTAGAACAAAAATCATCTTGATTGCTTCCATCAAACTAATAAACCCACATGACTAAAAATAGCACCCACAACAAGTGCTAGATCATCCAATCAACCATACCTCCAGGGTATACACATTAGTAAACTCATGCCAATAGTATAGCCAACCCATCAATCATAGATACAAGCACCATGCACAAACCAGTTGAAGAAGACCAAATAATTACAGGTTCTCCCACTACATGGGTAATGCCAAATCTAAAAGATCAAAGGCATAAAAAGTCTACCAATTACAACACATAGAAAATGTAACCATGTAGTACCAAGGAACATCCACAATAATATGCACAACTTGCAAATTAATAACCTGCAAGATCAACTCTCACCACAAGTCTTCAGAACTCTCCCAAGTTCTCCACACCCAACAAAGGAAAAAGATTAAGAACCTCCATGTCATCACCCAAGAATATGAGTGAAAAACACATGACCACCAGCTAGTGATCACTATAGCTTTGACTAAACCTCAGACCAGTGTAATGTGAAACCAAACACCAAGAAGACCACCAAGACCAAAGAGAGAAACTCTACACAACATATACCTATAGAACATCCTCCTACATACACTTCTAACAACAAGTTGTGTCAAGTATGATCTCCTTCCCATCCCAAAGAGACGCCATAACATCCAACCGTTCAATCACCAAGATCAAGCATAACAAATGTAACGTATAAATAATCATGGATGTACGCTTCTTAAAGAAGACCAAACTATTTCATTTCCCATATTAGGAAATAATCCCATAAAGCATCTCCTATTGGTTCTCATCAGTAAATTATATAACACAAAAGCTCAAGGAGATAAACTTTGTTGTACATTTTATACTATGAATCCTTCAGAACCATCAATACAAGATCCATATCCATGAAAGAAATAGAAAAACACATCTAAAAGATATAATGGGCAGAAACCTCTCAGATAAACTGTTGAGTAAACCAAGAGTGGGAAAAGAGAATGCTCCTTTAAGATATACAAGCCACCATGACTCGTCCAAGAAAAATATCATCATTTGTCTCTATTGAACTCATGTTCAACCAAGGTGTAGGCTACTCAAACTTTCTACTGAAAACAAAAACTTTCTTAGGAGAATTATAGTGTCACCTTATTCTCCATGTATCCATGAGCACTTGCAAATGATCATCCCATGTTGAACTCGGAACTGCATTATTGCACTAACATGAAGTTCTCAAGCATATGACCAATGTACTCAAAACACAGAGAAACTCCAGACCATTGCCAAAGCTCTACACATTTGAAATAGGAACTTATCATGACACCATGATCTACATATTCCCCCTAGGAGACACCAAATCTCCAAGTGAACATACCATGGTCTTAAGTGCAATGCACAATGTCAAAACTCCAGTGCATAAACAAGAGTATACCATGACACAAACCAAACAAACTCAAAACCAACATCACTTGTCAGGCACTGCCAAAACCTTAGCCAAATAATCCAGTCATCCTCCATGGTTCCAAGATGTTGCGCATCCTCAAATAGTGCCCAAGAAAATACGAAAGAACCCTTCTGTAGCAACATGATCAAAGAACTCCTAGTAACATCTGCAACACTAAAGAAGAACATTCATCACCTAGTGATGAACTCACAGTCATTGCTAAAACTCCCACTAAAATGTGACATCTAAGCTTTCCAAGCATCATTAGCAATCATCAATTGATCTGAAAATCCTCCAGGTACAATCAACAACATGTCCATCTGACAACAATGCTAAGCAGCACCAAGATCTCCAAAACACGTAGAGATTACCATCATTGTCAAAAGCTTACACAAAGCAGTGTATCCAAGCTATCCATGACATCATGATATAACATGCTACAGGTACCTATAGCCAACTATTTAGGTACTTAACACCATCCATCCTCTCATCTCAAAGCAATCACACCAATGCACAATTGACCACAAACAATGCCATCTTACAAGTCTACATAAACACTAAATCAAATTGTGTGGATATAAACAATCCACTTCCAAGTTGTCCCACAACAAACATATGGGTAAAGACAACCCATAACCTTGCACAGCTCATAGATCCAATTAATGAAACATGAAGACTCACTAACACATCAATGTCTTACACAATATGAGATCTCACAAGAGAACAACCATGTAGACCCTCTAACTCAAACAACAGATCATGCCAAATTCAATTTTCCAAACATGTTCACAACTAGCACCATAGTCAAGGAACCTACAAGCAACACCACAAGAATGATGAGTGAGAAATTACATACCAACACTCTCATACAGAGAAAACATCTCACCTCATCATACCATACTAAAGCACACATGCAAAACTACAAACATCTCATCCAACAATGCCCCAAAAGCTAGGGTCTAGAAAATATTTTAATAGCAACTCCACATAATCACAAGTATTTCTTGACATGTAAAACCTACAAAACCACATAAAACATGCGAGTACAATATATCCTTAAAAAAGGAAACAAAATTTTAAGAACTCCATGCCCCCTTCAAGCCAATTCCAAAACCATCAATATGCACATGCATTTGAGAAAGAGATAGACTATGTTGGTGTAATTAATTAATTATTACACTAGCATAAGTTAACTTAGGTCTTGCATTTAATTAATTAAGTCCTAGGTTGCATTATTAGATAAATCATTTAATAAATGGGATAATATTCCCTTCCTTATTTGTAGGAGATAAGATTCCTTCTAGAAGATGAGTTGTCCTTCTAGAACTTATCCCCTCATTTAATGATCGTAACCATTAGGGTTCACATGTTGTCACATGTTGTTAGATCAAGACACATGTCAACATCTCATGCATATTAGGGTTTAGCTCTTGCCTATATAATCAGGCATCTTGTACATTTGTAAGATATCCAATCCAATATATCATATTAATATTGAATCTCCATTGTGCATGCCTAGTTGCAACACTTTTTGGGTGGTTGATTATCTTTCCTGGCTTAAAGGTCCTACATCGAAGACTGCAGCTTCAAGGACTGTGCATCCATAATCCCAATAGACTATTCTAGAAGCTTTCAAACCATCTAATTATTAACTCCATAGCCTTCAATATTCAAGGTTAATAGACTACAATGCCTTCCAACACCAGAAAATACCACCCAGTGTAAGCACTCTCTTCAATGACTGAGATACAACCCAAACTTCTCAATATCACCACGGAGCCTCTCACACAGACACCCAATATGAAAGCTTTACTACAACTCAACCAAGAAGCAAAGAAATCCACCTCATACATTAAGGTTATATTGCTGCCAAGATAACCAACTCCATCTTCACCATCCTTCAAACTACGTGTTGTCTCTGAATACTACCAGACTTCCACTTACCAAAGGATCAATACATCATCCAATTCCTCCAAATTTCCTCAAGCCTAATAGACTAAGAAATATTCATAGGAGAAATACATAGAAATAACAACCAAAAGAAGGCTCTAATACCATTTGTTGGGAAAATTTTATCATCTTAGAGAAACCTCCAAGAATAGTAGTGCCTTTGGTAACTTTAATTTTAAATAGATTGCCTCAAAAACATGTACAACTATGTCACAAAGTGCAATCAGACACAGTTCAATTCCCACATTAATCTTTCTGAGAGAAGCACATGTAAATTTAGTTTCAACAAATTGCATAAACAGATTCAACAAACAAAACCATTAAACATGAAAGATAGTACAAAAGATTAGAACACACATATTTACGTGGGGAAAACACTTTCGGTTAAAAAATTCCACACTCCAAAAGATCTGATCCATTGTATTATTTAGCAACAAATAGAGTTACAATACAATCTTAGGCTCATAGCCTTTTTCACAGAGATTACTCCTTGCTTCATTCTTGAGACAAACTGGCAACAACCCTGTTTTGTTTCCCTCTCTCCTTTTTATATTTCACTAATCAACCTCTCAATCCCTGCAACCTTCACACTATTACAATACTCTCACATAGTCTACAGTAAAAATTAATAGGAGAGATCAGCCAAGACACTTAATTTGGAGAGATTTCAGTAGCATAATTATGCCTCAATATTCCTCTCTTAGCAAGAGAGATCTCACTCGACTACACAGCCACACAACTCAACCATTGGCCTCTCAGCCTCTTTGTCACATAGCCGCTCAACCTTCACCTCCTGCAAGATTCATCTCTTTCTTCTTGTACTACAAAATTTCCAATGTATATACATTTTTCTTCAACATATAGGAAATGGTTCATCTTTTGTAGATCAGTTCGTAGTCCAATAGTCAGACCAATTTTTAATCGCTCTAACTTCTCCAACTACTGCACCCCTTTAGGGTTACATGTTCACCTCAAGCCACACACTATCATCCAACAATCAAACTTGACCATTAGATAAGTGGTTGAACAAAGCTCCTTTGTTGAAGTTAGGGTTATCCACCTAACCCCATGCTGCCTAGTCAAAGAGACATACATTACTATCTCATCGATGTCCACTGAGCACATGGGCCCACATGCCATCTATTCTCCACATCATCGCCACTTGTTAGCCTTCAACACAATTCACCATCCTATTGGGTCCCACATTTGTCGACAGTTGGAAACCAATCATTGCTTTCCAACTGTCAACACTCCTTCATATTCCACTTTCTGTGGTGAGGGATCCACCAAGATACGCGTCCATTGCTTGTACAATTCTATAGCATCAAAAGGGAATCTACAATATTCTCAACAAGTCTCATGGAAAAGACTTAAATATTAACTCCAAGTGGTCCCCACATCTATTGGTATCCAAGTCGCTATATAATTGGAGAACCAAACTCCAAAACCTCATGTTAGAGGTGACAAAGTTCCCAGAACCCATGACTTGTCGACAAAGGGATCACTCTGTCGCTCAAAACCTAAACTTCCAAACCCCAAGTCAAAGGTTATGGAGTTCCTAAAACCCATGATGAGTTGAAAAAAAGAAGTATCCTTCCTTCCATAGTCGCTAAGTCAAGAGGTTATGAAACTTTGGAACCCTGTGACTTCAATTAGACAAACTTGAAAACCAATGACTTAACTTAGGCCGATGAAGGAGGAAAACATACCTGCTCTAGGAAGCAATCAAGCCAGTAAATTTGAGTTAGAATTCTCAACATTAGCATCCTCTCTGCCTATTCCAAAATGGAATCTTTGGAATAGGGTATGGACATCCATCAAAGCATAATAGAAGGGGGATTTTCATCTAATATTATAGTTATAAATACTTTGGTTGACATGTATGCAAAATGTGGAAGCATAGAGAAAGCATGTGAAGTTTTTGATAGAATTCCTTGAATATATGTCATCTCTTCGACTACAATTATTGTTGGATATGCACAAAATGGATTTGTTGAAAATGCTTTAGAAAATTTCAAGCAAATTCAATTGGTAGGTATAAATCCAAATTCCACAACCTTTTTGAGCATCTTTCCTTCCTGTGCCAAAATGGGGGCTTTGGAATAGGGTATGAACATCCATCAAAGCATAAATAATAGAGGAATTTTGTTAGATGTAGTTGCAACTTTCCTAGTAGACATGTATGCAAAATGTGGAAGCATAGACAAGGCATGTGAACTATTTGATAAAATTCTTGAAAGAGATGCCATCTCATGAAATACGATGATTGTGGGATATGCACAAAATAGGTTCGCTGAAAATTATTTAAAAACTTTCAATCAAATGCAATTAGCAGGTGTGAAGCCAAATTCCACAACCTATGCTAGCATCCTCCCTGCCTATGCTAAAATGGGAGCTTTGGAGTAGGGTATGAACATCCATCAAAGCATAATAGATGGGGGATTTTTATCAAATATTATGGTTGGGAATTCTCTATTAGAGATGTATGCAAAATGTGGAAATGTACACAAGGCACATGAACGCTTTGATGAAATGCCTCAAAGAGATGCCATCTCATGGAATGTAATAATTGTAAGATATGCAGAAAATGTATTTTGCAAGGATGCTCTCAAAATATTTGAATTCATGAATCACTTTGAAACATATCCTTACATTGTAATCTTTGTTTGTATTCTTTGTGCAGGTAGCCATGGAGGTTTAGTGGATGGTGGTTGTACATACTTCAATTGCATGAGTAAGTAGTATTACATTACACCTATAGTTGATTAGTAGTATCATAGATTTTAAGTAGAAAAAACTTTATTCTTTACCATCTATTAGCCTAGCAAAGGATATTTAGTAGTAGTGAAGGGGAATTCTCCCCCTTTATTCCCTAGTAATCATGTAAGGGAAGGTCATAGGTAATGAGTTAAGAATTAAGATTGATCTTTCTCCATCATAAATGAAATACAAAGATCCAAATACATAGCTTTTCTATTAAGTTAAAATTAAATGAAGATGGATTTGAACATGAAATTTTTGTAAAAAAGAAGCAAACAATTGGTTTGACATGTTTATATACCCTTCATGTAAACTCTCTACCATATAATAAAATAAATATTGTTGAAATTTGAGTTCATTAAGAAGCAATTATATGAAAAATTTTCCATTTTCCAAACATATTCAACATAAGGAAAGATAGTTAAAAAATAATGGGTAATCCAAGTAATGAAATTAATAGCATTATGAATAAATTGGCTTGGAAAATGAAAGCAACAGGGTATAAAGAATCATTTATCTACCACCATAGTGAAAATTGAGCAATTGCATTTGGTTTTTTAATAATCTGCCTCACAATATTGTGCATGAGATATGATATAGAAACCAAGATAGACATAAACAAATCTATTATTCCTAAGGTGGAGTCATGAGAAAAATTAATCTTATACTCATCATCCTCAACACTTTACATAACTATTGTCTAAAGCAGTGTGTACAAGTTTCACAAGCCTTAGTGAATAGATAGAAAAAGTTGCAAAAAAATAATTCTCATCCCAACCATAAAGAATTTTCTTCTAGTTCTAAAAGATCAACCAATGGGATTCAATGACCACTCATCCAATTTAAGCAGACAAATTTCTAACTGTTAATTACCAAAAATTATAAGTAGATAAAGATACCAATGTGGAAAAACTTCTTACAAAAAGCCTAGAAGCAAAAGTTGAGCAGCCACCAATTAACACATACTTAGCCCTTTTGTTTGAGTGTGATCTTTTCACCCAAACTCAATGAAATGCCCTGGGTTTTACTTCTTAGCCTGATATAACCACTCAGCTTGTCATCAGATTGTTTCTTAACACTAACATTCACAAGAGCATCCTCACCAAATACACTCTTTTCATATAGATTTGTAGCCAAAAATCCACAGTCTCCATCCAATGCAGATCTATATAAAAAATAATGGTTAATTATAGTATTTTCTATAGAATTTTGTTTATCTAGTCATAAATGAACCATTCAACCATATTTAATGCAATGTAGACCAAGCCAGGTTACTCTAAAAATATGAAAGAAGTTAAGAAAATTGAAATACTTACAAGGGTGTGAGGCACTTCATATTTGTTGATCATACAATATGGTTTAGGAACTCCTCATCATGAATAACTATGTTCACAACCACCTAATAGAAAAATTACAAGCTTAATACTCATTGGGAGTATATATGTTATTGTTTAGATTAATCTATTATTTAAATTTAGTACAATATAAATTTGAAAGAAAATTACTAGCAGCTTTAAATTTATTTTCCCACCCAAGAGAATAATTTTATTTACCTTGTTTTCCCACTCAAACTCAACCCACGTATTCCTAGAAGCAACATCAGGGCAAATGGTTGGGGAGATGTAGTCCATAATGTCAATGTGTATGTCATTTAGAACAACAAAATTACGGTCTCGTACACTTGTAGTCTCATAAACAACATTACCAAATATAGCACTAGTTTTAGTTGAAGACACTTTTATGTTTTCTTTTATCTACTTCCTTGACTCTTGAGCTAGAGTATAATTTTGTGTTCATTCAACTAATTTGAGATCACCCATAGTAGCCAATTCTAAACTAAGGTTTTGAAGTGTTTCCTTTGAGTGGTTGTTTTTTGTAACATCTAGGACAATATCATACTGATGAACTATAATACATGCTTATGCATATACAGGATCACTAAAGCCTATAAGTTGTAAAACCCAATTCAATTTATTTGTACTATCACCATCTTTAATAAATTCTCCAATGGTATGTTTAAAATCATCTTCCACTTCATCTTCTAATTTGAGCTGACTCATACCCTATCATAGAACAAAAGTCCTCTTATTTGCAAGTTTCATTGACTTCAAAATAGTTTGACATTAGAAAATACAAAATTTATTATCTTTTGGGATAGATGCACAAAATGAATACAAATGATAGGACATTAGATGATGCTTATGAAAAGTGATAATGTGGGGTCACTAGTGATGTGAATTCATTCAAAAGATGTTCTAGGAATAATTTACCATGTTAAAAAGGTCATACTTAACAAGTTCCTTAGAAAGATCCTTCACTCAAACACATGAAACCTTGTTTGATTTCCATAGCATTTAGCACTTACTCCAGTTTCTATTCAAAAGTGAACTAGGAATTGAAGGGCAGCAAAAAAATATATATAGTGCATAGAAAATATAAAATAATTCAAAATAGAAAGTCATTCATTCTCAAGAAAACCTTGAGAAACAAAAATTCAAACCATTCAATTGTGGATTCAAATACAAGAATTTACAAGAACATTATGCTTACAAGTGAATGATGAAAACACAATGTTGGAATCTCAAACCCTGAATTGTCTTCTCATTAAATTTGAAAAGAAATGCATTGCACTAGCTCAAAATTGGAACTAATGTATCACTCACAACCCAACCTTTCTTTTATAGATGAAGAAGGTGAGGAACTGAAACTGTGGCCTACCTTCCATGAGTCAAATTGCCTAGAATATGCACTTTACTTGAAAATAGAACTGTAGCTAAAGATGGTGCCTAGTTAAATCTGAAAAAGATAACTACTAAATATAAAATAGCAAAAATCATATAAAAAAAATCAAAACTTATAATTCCAAATCTAGAACAACATGCAATCCTCTAGTGGCCTATTCTCCATAACCAAAAATATAAAAAGCATTCTAATTCTAGAAGAGGATTAGGTGAGCATATGAAATGATGCATACTTGCATGTTCCCTCTCGATGTTGATCTCTCAATTGCACATAGGAGAGAGGATTTAGTGTTGCTACTTTGGATCCACTAAAATATGTTGTTGCTAAAGTGTAGCTCTGCTAAGAATAACATGGCCTTAGTGAATAAGTAAAAACTCTTAATACTCCCCCTTGCAAGGATGAGATTCTTCACCAAGCCAAGATACTATCACAACATATTGAACTTCTCTTTTTCTAGGGGCATCATCATCATGTTAACCATTTGTAAACATGAAATATAATCCTAGATCAACACTCCCTTCCGTACTTTGAAATTGCTTTAGAATCTTCAAGTTGTGAATAACTAGGTTGACAAAAATTAATATAAGCATTATATTAATTTTCAAGACTCATACCAATATTATTCAAAGCAATGAATAAATGTTCAAACATATGTTCAAAAAATGATAGTGGGCTATTGACTCCCCCTACAAAGGATACCTCCATGAAAAACTTCATGCATACCATTTTACATCAAGTTAACTATCACTGCATGTAGTTGGATTGAAAGGCATAAAATGATACATGATTTTTTGTGTAGGAGATAGATCACATCCACAAACATGGGAGGGCTATGCAAAATTGGAGAAATTGGCTTGGAAAATGAAGGTAATAGGGTATTTCCAGATTCAAGACTTTTACTTAATGCTATGGAATAGAAGAAAAAAGAATCATTTATTTGCCACCACAGTGAAAAGTTAGAAATTGCATTTGGTTTGTTAAACATGGCCACTAACCACTACAACTATTAGAGTTGTTAAAAACCTTCGAGTATGTTCTGATTTTCACATTGCATCTAAATTCATCTCCAAGATTGTTGCAAGAGAAATTCTTCTAAGAGATATGAACCCTTTCCATCATTTTAAATACAGATAATGTTCTTTTGGAGAATATTGGTGATGCTAAATGAAACAATATGAAAAATAGGCCTACACTAGAATAATGTGCACTACATCAGATATCCAGTAATAATGAAGGGACATCCATCAAAGAATAACAATAGGGATTTCTAGAATATTTCTTAGTTCTTCTACCAAATAGATTCATCATGGACCATGATCTTCATGGTCATCATGTTGACCTCCATACATGAAGAGTGAAAAGGGGGCTATTGAAAATATTCTACAAGCTATTGTTAGATCTAGAGTCTTAGTTGGATATGATTAGTTGTAGTTAATTCCTTTAAGAAGATACTGCTAATAGTTAATTCCTTTCAAAAGATACTACTAATATCATATGCTATTTCCCACTCAAGCACCTAAATTTTCCTTCAAGGATTACATTAAGAAGCTTTTCAACTTCAAGCAAAAAATTATGAGAGTGTTGTTTTTAAAATGGAAAACTATCAAGCTTTTGATGGTACTTTATGTGCTCAGACATTATTATAATACTTCTCAGCTAGGGAAAAGTGCCAATGGATGATATGTATTGATGTGGATAAGTTTCTATTCTCTTGTCCTTGGTTAAATAAGCTAGGTGTAACTAAGGAGAACACAGTCCTAAGCAAGTGGGGACGATGCTAAAGACTTGGTAGAAATATGAGCATAGATAAGAGATAAAGAAACCTTGAATATTGACAAAGAAATATTTTTAGTAGGTCTGAGAAGGGATAAAAGGTATTTGAGAGGCCTGAGAAACCTCATAATAGGTTGACAAAGTATAAAAAAGAGTGAGTCTAGTGGTTTGCTACAACAAAAGGGAAGTATGATGGTTGAATGGGACAACCATTATGAAACAATCTTTTTTACATAAATCTAGGATAATTAAGTAAATGCAAACACTTGCAAGAGAAATTGTTCTAAGAGATGTGAACCATTTCTATCATTTTAAATAGGGTCAATGTTCTTGTGGAGAATATTGGTAGTGCTAAATGAAACAATCTGAAAAATAGGCTTACACTATAATAATGTGCACTACATTAGATATCTATTAATAACGAAGGGACATCCATTAAAACATAAGAGTAGGGACTTTTGGGCATATGTTTTAGTTACAAGTTCCCAACTAGACATAGATGAAAATGTGGAAGCATAGACAAGGCAAGTGAACTGTTTCCAAAAATGATGTTTGCAGTGAAGTCTATTCTTAAATAAAACTTATTTTGATGAAACATTTCAATGGAAGTTCCTCTTCAAAGTAGTGTTTTCGTGTCAATGAAGAGTGAATATTAATCATTTCCAAACTGGTATGCCACAGGAACACAAAACACTTAAGTATCTAAAGTTGATAGATTTTTAGAACATTGTGGACACGCTTAAATACAAGGTGCAACATATTAGAATCAATTAATAAGCCAATAACACTCCCAAATTAAAATTTCTTTAGTTTTCTAAGTCCCTACCTATGGATGCAATGGGCAGTGTGTGTGTCTCGGGCTCCTCTAGATCATGAGCTTCTCCAATAGAAGATGCAGCTTCAAGCACACCACCACTAGTGGCTTTTCTGTTGCATAAAATCCCACATAGCTTGCTATTGATTGATGCCATCGTGGAGGGAAAAGGAAAACTCATGTCAAGAATGAGGAGGGAAAATGAATGGAGGGAATTTTTTTTGTTTTTTTCCTTTTTTTTCTTAGTAGTCTTCTTGTCTCTATTAAATGTTATTATTATGTTATATTTTTTTCTTTGATTCTTTGATGTATTTTTGATAATACATTTATTCTAGGCTTGTACATTTAATACAAGTTTATTATCAAATATATAATATTTCATATGCATTTTTTGTGTGTATTTCATTTTTTCTATTTTCTTATTTATTACTTAATTTTTTTTAGTTTCTCTTCATTAACCATTTAGGTTGTTTTTTGGATTAATAAAATTGACATTTTTTCAATTTTTGGTTTTTTCTTATTTTCTTTTTAGTAGTCTTCTTGATTTTTTTCTTTGATTCTTTAATATTTAATTTATTTTATTTGACATTATTTAAGCAATGTTTTCTTCTTGTGCTCATTTTATTTCCTTCTTTTTCTTTTAAATTGATTGAATTTTATCAAGTTTATTGCTTGTTGTCTCTTGTGTGCTTTTTATGAATTTCTCTCTTGTCAAGTCATTGCCCTCTTGTTTCCTGTTTCACATGCAAATCCTTCTCACTCCTCCCCTTCTCATACCTTTTTTATGCATGTCTTGGTCTGTATCTTTTCATTCTATCCTTGTGCTCTAATTTTCATCCTAATGATGGATTATGGAGTGTGATCTAAAACATTGATGCAAAAAATTAACGAACAATCGACTCCAAAAATCTTTTACAATTATTAATAAAAAAATTATTTTAGAAAAGTATATTAAATTTTATTATCTTAATTTAAGACATTTTAATTTTAATTTTTAATTTTTAATATATATATAAGAAATAATAAACTATATACATATTTATATATTGTTTACTATTTCTTTGATATTTATATATATAATGTTAATTATTTCTTTGATGTTTTAATTATTCTTTTGTTTTGGTTCTTTGATTAAATTGTTCTCTTTTTGTTTTTCTTTATCTCCTCTCTTTAGTTTTTTGGTTCTTATTTTATTTTATTATCAAGGGGTGAGTTGCTTTAATTCATTTTATTATCTTTTTTCTTCATTGGTCAAATCTTAGCCTATTGTCTTCTAGCCCTCTCTTCTCCTCACCTATTTATCCTTCCAAGTCTGCTATATCACTCTATTTTTCTTCTCTCTTGTTGCATGCAAATCATCCTGATGATGGATTATGGAGAGTGATCCAAAAAAATGATTTAAAATAATCACATAGTTTAAACCTAGAAACTTGAACACTTAATTATCATGGACTGTGGAAACTTGGCATTGTTAATTAAAAATATAATTTAAATATAAAATATATATTTAAGACAAAACTAATATTTTGTCTTAAATTAATGTCTTAAAACCTCCTTTTATGTAGTATTGTCTCTTGGTTGCTATGCATCATGCCCTCATGACATGCCTTCAAATCATAGTTAAAAACATTAATGATTCATTAGGTAGGGGTCCCATGATGGGGGCTTAAGCTCTATAGATTATGATAAAATTCGAAAGAAAAAATAATAGAGTAATAGTCATTTAGTTGTGATTTTACCTGATGACCAAATTAGTCACTTATAAATGACCAAATTAGTCATTTATTTGCAATATTCTACTAGTGTTAGTCACATGACTAAATTTTTTAGTCATGTAGTCATTTATTTTTCAAGTTCTACTAGTGACATCTTTAGTTTCATAAGTTTTTGTTACAGTTTACTTGCATTTATAGGTCATTTTGCATATCATAGCGTGTTTTCAAATTTTTTGCATTTTCTACGTTTTGCATTAATAGTAAATTTATTTTATCAATTTCCAACCTTAAGTACAATATCCTTTGACATATTTCAATATCCTTTGCATTGAAGTCTCAAGAATTTGTTCTTGAGTGTGAGAATTATAAAATGAAATCCCTTTTCCTTCATTCCCCTTTTGGTGTGAACAAGGAATTTTCACATCCTTTTTTCAGTGTCCACAACTATGGGTTCATTACATCCTTTTGTTTACTATGTAGCATACTTTTTGTTGGTGCTTTCTCTTAGTACAACCATTCCTTTCTATCTTTTTTATAATTTCCTATATCCTATGGCTATTTATTTGTTCATGGAGGTGGAAACACCAAAGCAGGGGATTGATTAAGGTAGTCCTCTAAAAATAGCCCTAACATTTTCCTTGGTCTTGTGTGTGTAGGTGTTCTCATGTGGAGCTACTTGAAGATTTGACTCATGAGTAGAAATTCCTAGTTTCTTACCCTCTCTTTGTCTATTCTAGTATAATTTAGTTATAACATTCCTTTCATTATGATTTTAGTTTTGTACTCTTTTAGAATTTTGTCATAGTGTAAACACTTATTTGTTAGACAATTAGTAGGTTTCATTGAGTTTTAGCCTATCTCCTAGATCTTTATCCGTACAGATGCTAGTGCACCATTGAGACACCAACATGTTGTGTTGGAGTTTGTTATCTGCACTATCATCCTTAGATAGTAAGCTATTTGGGAAGCTTGTTGAACCCTTGAAATTGGCTCTTTTGACCCCATAAGCATTAGGTCTTAGCAGAAGGAGAGTAATAGGCCATTTGTCCTTCCTTTTTAGCCTCAAAACCTTACCCCTTTCAATTTGACTAGCACATTTGAGGTAGTTTAGGGCAGCCCATTACTTAGGAATCTCCTATGACTTGGATTCCTAGGGTAGCAGTTCCCCCTTCTCTACATTTTGGTGAGCTTGATGTGAACCTCTTGAATTCGTTTCTTTGTTTCGAGATTTATTCTCTTGTGTCTAAGATGTGTTACAAATTGTGCATTTAAAATATTTATGAGCTTTACAACTCATTCTACAACCTCTAGGCACATTATCACAAGGATTGTGCAACATTTAGAAATGGATTTTATGAAGGTCACCACAACTCCCACTTTTAATGAGGTAGTTTCAAGAATAGAGACAATTTTCTTATGGGAAACCATGCATGTCCGTACCCCTTCCATTTATCCTACAACCCTATCTATGGAGTAAGATGGATCTCTCATGATTCCTACAGAACAACTCTTTCGCTTAGATCAAAAGCTCCTACAATTTGGGAACTATTTGGTGAAAGAAAAGATCATGGCTAGGGCTACTAGGGTGGCTAATGAGATAAGACATATGTTGGATAAGGACTTGGTAGGTTTATAATTTATTTGGGGCCTTATCGACATAATGAAAACTCATGTCCCATTGTACAACCCTAGGTCAAGTGTTTTCTAAGGACCTAGGCTTGAGACTATTGAGACAAAAATAGAAGTCTTAATGCCCAGGGTATTGAAAAACATGGTCAAAATGAGCCCCTCCACCATAGCTCCTGAAGTACCTCCAATCACCAAAGTAAACAAGGTACCTTTGGGATTTAGGTTCTCTATGACTAATGCTCTTGGAAATAATCCTAAGGTCAATGTTAGCTCAGGAAGTGGGGCCCCTACTAGAGTGGGGGCTAGTGAGTTTGGTAGTCATGGTGGTTCTAGTCATGGTTCCAGTGGTTCTATCTCATTGTCTGATTATGTTTTGAACACCTTGTTGTAAAACATGGGCTAGATGCAAAAACAAGCTAGAAAATTTTTCTCAAGCCACCTCTTAGCCCATCTTTCAACCCTTCTTTTGTCACAATATTTTATTGATAGCGATCCTAAATACTCCATCCCCTAAGGGATGTAGATTTTAAAGTTTGAGAAATATGGTGGTAAGGGAGATTTGTAAATGCATGTTTTGATATTCAATGCTGTGTAAAAATTTCTTCCACCATGATGTGTTAATGTCTAAGTTGTTTCCTAGGTCTCTTAAGGATATAACCTTTGAATGGATTTGTTCCTTACCTAACAATTCCATATTATCATTTGATCAGCTTATGAATTAGTTTATAAGATAGTTCTAAGAAAACATCAAGCAAAAGATGGCCTTCTTAGATCTCGTCCATTGTAAGCAGCGAGAACAAGAAATGATAACTGATTTCATAGCTCATTATCGAGCATTATTTTCATGAATTTCTTACCCTTTTCCAAAATTGGATGTCCATTTAAGGTTTTCATCAGGAACCTACTGAGATCTTGTCACTTGAGAAATTTTCCTTGATGAAATATCCTTCTTTTACACATCTATGTGTCACATTACAAGAGTATCAGTAGATGGTTGCTCAGTTTAGGGGATCCTCCCCTTTCTCTTGTCTCGAGGGTAGGTCTATAGTGGTGATCTCTAGCAAAAACAAGACCATTGTGAATGTAGTCTCTTTGACAGATGAAAAGGGACCCAAATGTAGTAGGCACTTCACAAAACTATTAGAATCATATTATGCTATCTTAAAGAAGTTGTTAAAAGATAAAGTCTCAACTTTTCTAGATCCTTGACCTCTCATTGAGCCTTGCCCCAACTTATATGATGAGCACACATTTTTCCAATACCTTCAAGTTCATAGACATGATACCGAGAGATGCATGCACCTACATCATGAAATTTTGGATCACATTGATGATAATACCATCCGTCTCGACAGGAAGAAGAAAAATGCTAACAAGTCTATGGAAAATGCTAACAATGAATTATAGATTTACACCTTGATCCATTTCCATCTCATTCTACAAACTTAGTTGTCGAACATTCAAACTCCATTGAGTTTTTTCCTTTGGAGTAGGTAAACATGGTTTTAATTACACTCATTCCTCCCACCCATCCTATGAATGGTTCACCAAATATAACTTTCACATGATAGGATGAACAAAGAGCCTTCCCCTTTGTATATTCCCACTAGTGCATCAATGGCAACATTGTGACCAGTGTCCTAATGGACCTTATGAGCCATGAGAACATCATAATGAAAGACATTTCTTATCAACTTTTTGCATAGGGAGGAATATGAGTAATCACATACCACCATACATACACATGATGTAATCATAGTCCCTCCTCTCAGTTCTGTCACTCTTTCAGTCTTGGTAGGACCTAGGGCCACATATACTTTTTTCATTATAATTCTAGAGTCAAATTTATTCAAGGTGAAACTAGGAATTCTGTGGTTGGTTTCCATGAATGGAATCACTATTCATAAATGTTGTATTGATGGAAAAAGTATCCCTTTTCTTGTATTTGGAAATAATTAACAACAAATGAACCTAATGCTGCTTTGATTCAATGTTGTAATATGTTGTACACATCCACATTGAGTCTAGGGCCCTTAATGATAAAATGTACTTAATTTTGCCTGATTTAGGGTGTTGTAAAGTGTTTTCTTACACTTTCACACTAATCTAGAGATTCATTAATTAATTTTGGTTAATTAAAGCTTAATTGGCCCCTTTAGTTCAAATACAAGCCTTATTACTTGCATTTTTCAAGGATCTATCCGAACATCCATTAATGATATTGCATAACATTTACATTGGTAAAGTTGTCCTAGAAAATTGTGCTAGAACCCATTTGCCACTTTGGGTGAATCGGTCCTCCTAACATAGGAAACCAATTTTTTTGGCATATTTGAGATGGGTTTTGAATGTTATTTCACCTCCCCAAAGCTAGGTCCTAGAAAATTGTGCTAGGACCCATTTGCCCAAGGTGGTGAATGGGTCCTCCTTGCTTAGGACACACCTTTTTGAGCTTTTTTGTGGCAGGATTTTAATGATTTTGAATGGGTAAATGCAAGAAGACGAGTCCACAAAATGTGGAATTTTTTTCCTTGAAAAAAACTCGAAATGGGTTTCAATAAAATAGGATCTCATTTTTTAATAATTGAGATCCCTTTTAGGTTCTAGACCGCGAGCCAAAAATAGGATTTTGGTTTCCAACAAAGAGAATGGGATCTCATTCTAAAACAGGACCCCACTTTTTTAAAAATGAGATCCATTTCAAAAACATAAAAAAATAATCTTTTTATGAAACGAGATAGTTTTTTATGTTATTTTGAAATAAGATTCCATTTTTTTATGATTTTATGAAATAGGATCCCATTTTTTAAAATTTGATTTTTTGATCAAATTTTTGCTTTGATTTTTAGTTTGGGAAAAGGCTTGGGGACCCTAACCTAAGCTTTGGACCTAGTTTGATCTATAAGTTGAAGGTCTTGGAAATTTCATAAGAAAATAGTGACTTTTGGCATATGTTTGAAGACCTTTTTTGTAAATTTTTTGATGAAATTAAATCCCATTATAGATGAGAAAGTGTAGATTCTAAATATGTTTTTTTTTTTACAATTGGATTATTTTTTCTACTTTTCAATGAATTTTTGGTGAAAATGGTCCATAAACTTGAAATATCAAGGGTTTTTACTATTTTAATAACTTTTTATTAATTTTTTTTTGTAAAATGAATTACATGAAAAATTACTTTAGACAATTCTTTTCATTTAAAATAAAAATAAAAAATGATAAGTTTAGGTCATCTTATGCATGACGTACATGACGATTTTTCAAAACGACAAATATGGCTAATAAAAATTTAACCAAAAAAAATTCAATAAAAAAATACAGAAAAAGTATTGGAAATGTGCTTTAGTGAGTTACAAATATTTTTCCAAAAGGATTTAGAAAAATAAGAAAAATTAGTTTTTAAAATATGGATGACGTACACGTGCATGGTATGGTAAAAAAAAGTGACTTTTAATTAGTGGCTTTTAGAAATGCCTATTGAAAATAAATTTGCAGCATTTGGGTATTGTAATAAATTACATATTTGGAAACTAGACTCTGAGTACTACATTTTATGATTAGTGACTTTTTTCATGATTCCGTCTCTAAGTGCTTCAAATTTTAAGGTGAAATGTGTCAAATTTTGAAAATAAGGGAAAACACCTACTTTTTGGCCAAAAGGTGGACTCAACTTCTTGCCAGCACTCGAATCCTAGATTTGATGTTGGCTTGGATTGTTTAAATTTCAAGGTTAATCATTAGATTTAGTATAAATATAAGGTTAATTCACATAGTTTCATCTTAGATCTTTATAAGCAATCAAGAGTACATTCACAAGACCATTATAAAGCATTTTCAAGAGCATTTTAAGGATATTCAAAGGCATATCATTGAAGTATTATTATAGTAATTCAAGATCATATCATCATATCAAAGTCATAGTGCATCAAGCATGTATTTGATCTTATGTTTTGATGTAGTATTGAAGATCCATTTGCAATCATTGTTTCACATCTAATTTGAGATCAAGATCTACATTCATGGCCACTTTATGTTAGTTTGTAGATTTACATTCCAAGACATTATCCAAGGTATTATTGTTTCATGTTTCATGTTTCATTATTTCATCACAAGGTTTAATTACCTAAATGAGCTTTGACCAAGGTAAACCCCAATTATCTAACAATTGACAAGTTTTTCTTCTCCTTTGATGTGTGATTGCAGTTTTTAGATTGAAGATCAAGTGGAGAACAAGATTGAAGCAAAATTGTCAAAGTTTTCAAGTTGCAAAGTTGTCATCTACATTGCAAGATCACAAAAAGAGCTATACAAAATTTATTTCAAACTTTCAAAAGTTGAGCACTGAGGAGATGGAAGTGTAGACCTTGAAAAAAACCTAGAATTTAGTTTTTTGAAACCCTAATAGGGACCCATTTTCCACTAAAGGAAAATGAGTCCTTAGTGAGGCCTATAGTAGTGAACATGTAGAATCTGGAGTTGTAGACTGAAAGGAACAAAACCCAAAAAGCACTTTCCAGAAACCATAACAAGGACCCATTCTCCAACTTGGGCGAATGAGTCCTCAGTGGGCCCCAAAATAACACTTTCCCAAAAAGGTACACATTGTTTCAAGCTCTTAAAGCCCCCCTCATTGTTGTTATAATAGTTAGCATTATTTTATTATTGTTATTTAGGCATTTTGGCCCTCATAATTGAATGAAACACACACCTAGTAAAATTAGGTTCATCCATTTGGTGAATCCCCTTTTGGGTGAACCTCATTTTTGATGTTTCAGTTTGGTGAACCCGATCCCTTTGAACATCCTAATTTCTAATTTGGAGTACATTACATCCTAGTTTGTATTAAATTTGCATTACTTTAATTTCATTTAGGGTTCTTTCATTTTGCATTAGTGAACATGGGATTTAGGGTAAATTTGCATGTTTGCATTGTTTATATTCACTAAAAAAAAGAAAAAGTTCCCTAGATCTGATTTAGTTTTGCATTTTTTGTTAACATTAAAATCATCATTCAAACATTTAGATTCAAATTACATACTAGATTTAGTCATCTTATTTATCATTTAATCTTAGTAAACATTGCATTTGGAGACTTGAAATCTACTAAGTCTATTAGAGAATTGACTGTTACAAACATGAAACAAAAAACACGTGATCATTCAAAAATTGCACTTTTCAAAGTTCAAAAACCTTGTACTAGGACCCATTCACCCAAGGTGGTGAATGAGTCCCTAGTAGGGTTACATAGGTAGCAACTTTTCATAGTTTACAAGATTTTTTTCTAGATTTAGACTTTCTCGAAAAAGCATACCAAGACCCATTCACCAACTTGGGTGAATGAGTCCCTGGAGGCCTCCAAAAACCACTTTTATGAGCTTTCTTGTGGTTTTCCATACTTCCTAGGATTGCTGGTAACCTATAGTATTAGTTTAGAAAGTTTCAAGAATTTCTATCTCATGCACATCTAGGTCAAAAACATCAATTTAGGGTAACCATTTTTGAATTTTTCTTCCAAAATCATTTCAGTAGAAAAAATCATCAAATCTAAAAATGTTTACATTTCTAAAACTTTGCATAATGTGTCTAAAATTACTTTTCACTTTTGCATACATAATGTTTACATTCATGAAGCTTTGCATAAGTTTGATAAAAGTTCTTTTCTTTCTTGGATACACTTTTTTTTCATTTTGAAGCTTTGTATAAATTGGATAAAAGTACTTTTCATCTTTGGATATATAAATTTCTTATATTTTTTAAGCATTGCATAAGATGGTTAGAAGTACTTTTCATTTTTGGTCAAACAATGTTAGTATCCTACCTTTCTAAGCATGCTAAGAAAAATTCCATCCCTCACCCTCATGAGAGTGGATTAGTGAAAGATAATACAATGGTGGATAATCATGACAATCAAATTTGGTCTTCTTCCAATATCTCTCCTATTTGTGACAAAGATATTTTGGTGTTATAAGATCAATTCAATGAGAATTATGAGAATCCTATTTGTCTCTCTTCACCTACTTCTCCTACTAGGACAAAAATTATTAAACATGAGAATACCATAATTGATAAACAAGACAATGCAACCATTGATAACTCCCTTACTTGTGATGAAGTTATTTTAGAAGAACCAAGCATTGAAAGTCATGAACATCTACTTTTTAGCTCTCCTAACAACTCTCCTATTTGCAAAGATATCATGGTGGAATAATATGAGAACATTGGCAATAGTAATTCCTTAGATGAAGATGATGAAGTGACATTACACTTGCCTTCACTAAGAAATCATGAAAATACAAATAATTCTTCTAAGGTTATGCATATTAGATATCCCTTGAAGTAACCTCCTAAAGATAAAATTATCATTTATCCACCTCCACAACATCTGCAAGTTCAAAAAAACCCTATTCTACCACCTAAAAGACAACTTGATAATGATAATGTTTCACAACAACCAAGTTTCAATATCGTTTCTCATACATATAACACTAGGAACAATCTGCAACCAAGACAAAAAACTCAAACATCCCTCCCATTGCCTAACCCTATCTGACCTAGTCCTCCTCATTTTCTTTTAAAAAGTGAAAAGGAATACGATCCTTGTTAGAGTATTTAAGTTTTAACTTAGGGTAAATCATTTTGATTATTTTTTCCCCCATACTTCCCGTACTAGGTGGTTGTTTACTCGTTACTAGTTTTTTCTTGCCTTTATAAGGCATGCATTGTACAATATGTAAATATCATATCTCATTCTATTCACTCCTTATTTGGTGAAATGGTAGTGTTTTCTCTCTCATTTCCTATGAAGGTTTTCTACAGTTGATATTTCTTGGGTTATTCACTCTATCATGGTATCAAAGCCACCCAATCTATGAATCCTTCCTGAGAGTTTTCGCTAGAGAGTTTTTGGGATCGCTCATTTTTACAGAATTTGAAATTTTGTAAATTTTAAAATTGCCTCATTATTCCTTTTTCCAATTATTTCATTCTCTACCTAGTGCATTTGGAGGTTTGTGATTTGTTTGTTTTGTGGCAACAAATTGCAGATGCTAAGGTGCATTTTCTCTACTTGATACCAGTGTTTTTTGATCTTTTGGAGGAATATTTTTTGTGTCTTTGGAGGGGATGAATTCCTGTTGAGAGGCTCGATTTGCAAGTGGAGGATTTTTTCTTCCTAATTGCTAGAGAGGTGAAATATTTAGGCGGTGAGGTGAATTACTTAGGCAATTTGAAGGGGAAGGTCATGTATTTATGAGAGGCATCATTTTTTTTTGCTGAGAAAGAGCCATTTTTCTTGTTACATATGTGTATTACACTTGCATGTGAGAAACAAAAGAGCAATATTTTCTCGATTCTACTCTTTGAGGTCATGATTTATCTGATCAAGGGCATTTATTTCTAGTTTGAAGAATGCCTGATTCTACTTGGAATGGTTTACCCTAAGTTAAAACTTAAATACTTTAACACCCCCCTTAAGTGCAACTTAGGGAGAATGTAAATACAAATATGAAGATGTAGTATGGGTCCCAACTACAAAACCATGTTAGATACCCATTTGCAATGCAAATAGAAATCTCTCACAACTGAAGAAAAGGAGAAAAACCCTATGGGAAAAAACCTCTCTCCAAAAGAGAGAAAAGAAAACAAAAATGATGCATGGAAGGATGATTCAATCATAATCCTGTTGAACAACTTAAGAATACTTCTGCTAAGATATCCTAATGGGACCTTATTCAAGCCTCACCTATTTATCATAACATGATTCAAAGTGCTTTGCATCAAGTCCCTACCATTCTTAATGTGCAATCAAATGATGTGGTAGCCCAAATTCAAGCTATAACTTTGAACTTGACTTAGACATTACTTTCCATCAAGATGAATTACCTCCCTTAAGTGCATAAAAAAAATGAAGCTTTCATGATAACACCTTGTATTAATAGGATTAGGATAAAGATAACCCTTGTTGATAATGGTTTTTCTCTTACTATGTGTAATGTGAGCCTCTTGGAGAAGATTGATATAAATAAGAGTGATATTGTCACCATTCTTTGTCTATCCATGGGTTTAAGAACATTGGAAAACAAACTCTTAGAGTCATCACATTACATATTAAATTTGGAAAGGTTACATTACAAACTCTAGTACATGTTAAGCCTCACGATCTTTCATACAACCTCATTTTAGGAAGACCATGGATTCATGAGATGAATGCAGTGCCTTCTACTTTTCATCGTAAAATCAATTATGTCTACAACAACATTTAGTGTAAAAAATCAAAGTTGATCCTAAGCCTTACAGTGCTTTACTCATTGAGAAACAAGTAAAATCCTTTGAAAACATTGACACCAACTACACAAGTGGCAATAGTGCTAGAAAAAGAAAAAGAGAATCATATTGAAGAAGTTATGAAGTTGTTAGATGATGGGGGTTGCTTAGATTTCACTCCAACATTCATGGGAGAATACAAGATCATAAACAAATAGTTTGACAAGGGAAAATAAAAAGTGGTAATGTTAACAAAAAATTCAAAAGAATCCACCTCAATCACTTTAGAAGATCAAGAAAATTATACAAAAAACTTTAATGAAGTTGATTATGAGCAACCACCAAATCCTAAAGAAATGAAAAATCTTTATGGAAGAGGTTATGAACTTGTAAAACAACTTGAGTATAGTGGAAAAGGATACAGTGCTAGAGAACAAGGTATCCATGTCCCTATAGAGCCTAAAACACAAGAAAAGACGAGTGGTATTGGTTATTATCCCTTGAAAGAAACAAACAAACCTTTAATCACTATCAACACTCTTACAAAAGATTCTTCTAAACAAAGTTTAACATTACTACATCTTGAATTGATAGACACTAATGGTATTGGTTATTTTCCTTCGAAAGAAATGAACGAAATAAAGAAGTATTCGCTTAAAATTAATATCACCACACAAAGCACTCCTAGGACACATCCTAGTAATGATTGGATTTTTTTAGATTTTAGACCTTCCTTTCAAGGAGAACACAAAATATCACAATATAAAAAGTCTTTTGTAAGTATGACATCTTTTACTAAGCAAGAGATATATTTGTTGCAAAGTTTAAAGGAATATATTCTACCATTGATCAAATGAGTATCTTGTCAAGACTCCTCCAAGATCATTTGATATCTCTCCCTCGAAGAACATGAGAGGAATTTTACTATAAGAGTTCATTTTGTGCATATCACATAATTCATACTAGTCATTCTACTAATGAATGTAAAGCATTAGGTAATAAAATTCAATATCTTAAGGTTTGTGGTGCTCTTCCTTGTGTTGCAACACCCAGTTCCTCTAATTGATACTGATTTTCATGTTTTTTTATGAATCATCTCGACTCATCCCTATCTTGCACTAAGTGGGGGCAAGGGGTTAGGCAGCCTTTTCCTCATATGTCACTTGTTGATTGTCTCTTTTGGCTACTTGACCACCTTCCATGTATATCAAAGAGCAAGCTTAGGATGTGGAAGACATGTCTTAATTTGGATCGCAAGTGATGTACTGATTTATCTTTAATATTGTTTATTTGGGAGAAAACCATCCTTGATATTTCATAAAAGAATGGGGGGAAAATGCTAAAGGTGACCTATCAGAAATCCTCCTATGCTATCTCTATCAAAGGTTGTATGATTGCATAGCAAGAAGCTTCCTCCTACTCTCAACAAAAAGGGAAAGGAAAGCTTGCTCACATATAAGATCTTTCATCTTCTCCTCGTCCATCCACTCTCAATTATCACCTTGCTATGGAACCTTTTAATAGACTGATCCCATGCCTCATATGGGGAGCCTAATGGTGCCCACTTGGTGAAAATCCAAGCATCAAGTATTTGAACTTTCTATCTTGTCGACGGTGCCTAGGCCTATTGTTTATGGCAAGGGGAAGGGCCCTCTTGGAGTTTCCCCTATGTATTGGCTACTATGGCCTCCTACTACTCTTTCCCCTCTAACAACAAATGGGAAGAGGCCCATTGGTGAGGCACCTATGTCTGCTTCTCCACCTATTTTTGTTTTCATTCTCATGCTTCATGTTCCTACTCCTGTTTAGGAGCATACCCTTCCATTGACAATACTTGTAGAGGAAACTCCTATGGTAGAATAGGAGCCTCTTGTCACTTATTAGGCTATGAATTCTAGTTCTTGGAGATGATGAAAATGGCTTGTGCATGAGAATAAGTGCAAGAGAAAGGATCTGGATGTTGAACAAGCTACCTTACAAAATGCAAAAGGGGAGCCAAAAGCTTCTATTTTAGCATCTCCTATTGTGCCTCCCTCTTCTCATTCTACTTTAGTTCCATTCACCTTGATTCTAATTTTAACTCCCATAATGAATTCGAATGATCCTCACCCCAAAATGGTGCAAGTTTTCATTGCTCCCTCAGTGGATCCTCCATTTTTGACATCCCTTCCAGAAATCCATCCTTTTTCCTAGCTTGTGGGCATGTTGAAACCATGGTGGTGTCCATTATGGTTATGCCATCTTCCTCCTCACCTTTCACCTCTTCTGTGGGGTTTCTGCATCCTCTATTGAAGTGTAATTTGGAGGATGAAATTGCTTTAAGTGGAGGTTGGAAGAAGGGATCAAGTTCTTCAAAAGTGGGTATTTATTTGGCTTGTGTTGTCCTTGTGACAAAGGTAGCCCCAACGTCCCTTGAGTTTGTAATTGTCCCTCTTGACATGGTCAATGGTGGATCTCAGGTGCCTCCTTCCTCTCCCACCTAGTTAACACATGGTACTTTGGTTAAGTGTGTGTTTAACTTGGTGGATGATGCCATGGCTCTATCAGCGATCTTCGTGAGAACAATGAAATTCACCTCATGAGAGCTCAAAAAAAAAGACCTTGAGGGGTATTCTTCCTTAGCCATTTTTGTAGGAGATTCAAAGGGTTCTCCCCTCACTATCCCTCCCTTGCAAGCTTGTATGCCCTCCCCATATAATGATCTATATTGGGAGAATGAAAAACTCCTAGTTCATGAGGACTAGGGAGTACCTCTTCTTTATCTATAGATTAGATTTATGTGTGTGTGGTGTTTCCCACATGCTTGTTTTTATGTGTTCCTCGACAACCCTTGCTACCCTTATAGGTGCTTCAATATAGGAGTGAAATTGTGCTGCAAACTTCCTCTATATGTTTCATCATTCTTCTATATGTTGTAATTTACTTTTCAACAATTGGGGATGATGCAAAGAGTTGGGGACATTTAGGCCTTCCTTTCTTGTTGATCCAGTTTTTAATTTTTACTTTATTTTCATGTTCTCTTCTTTAGATATGGGAACTTTGGGGATTGATGATCTTTTTTACACATACATCACATGTTACCTATAAGAATTGATCTAACTCTGAACTCCTAGATTCCTTATCTCTTGATTTCTTTGTTTCTACTTGTTCCTTGTTTTCTTTTCCTTTGCTTACCTCTCTTTTTGCTTGATTTGTGATTTTGTGGTACTTATGTGTTGTCTCTCACATGCATGACAACATTTCCATATTTATATCTTGCTATGTCTCGTGGACCACAACATCAATACATTTTCTTTCTTTCCTTAGGATGTTACGTGCTCCTTTGATTTACATACACCATCCTAAGGGGGGCTACTACTCTAATTTTTAATAAGGTGAATTCAGTGTCAAATGAATGGATCTTACTAAAAATTTTGTATTTTTAAAAAAATTCACCCTTCAACAAGGATCCCCATAGTGAAATTTATTGAAAACAAATCATAGAAAGTATAATATAGAAGCCTACATTCAATAAAGATGATTCTTTTTATTGGATTTCTTGATGAAAGAGATCTGTCAAAAGAATTCTTTGATGATAGAATCATTTGTGAAAAATGTTGTGCTTTTAAAATTGAAGCGTCCCTTTCCGTGGACCCCTTTCTATCTTGAAGAGTTCCTGAGGAACCCCTTTGAAATCTTCTCCTTCAATTTCTTGCCCTATTATATTCTTGTCTACTTTTCTTAGCTTTTATTCCTAATATTTTTTTTTGTAGCTTAACATGTTGCTTTGGAAGATCGAGCACCTATATAATCCAATTTTACTACCAATATTGTAGGACCAAGAACCTCATCAAGCTTTCCTTGCAAGATCAAGGACCTATAAGGGTCGTTCACATCAACTCCTCAGGATCAAGCACTTGTGGAGTCCTTTCATGGAAGCCCCATAGGATTAAGAGCCTATGGTGCTCCCTTCATAGGAGCAAGAACCTATGAAACACTTCCTTTTTGTAGGACCAAGAACATGTAGAGCCTTTTTTCAAATTCTACAGGATTGAGAACCCATAGAGCCTTTCAATTTCTATAAGACCAAGCACCTATGGAACCATCTCTCTCTCTCTTTTTCATCAAGGTTTCCCTATGGGACTGAGAACCTGTATAGCTACCTACTATTTCCAAGTGTGCTAGATCGATATTCTCTTCAACCTCTTTCTACTTTACCCCACATTCACTAATGTAGGAGCATCCAGTGGTGTAAGGGCAATCTTGCATCACCCAAAAATAGTTAAATTTCAAGGTTCTTGGTTTTTAGATGTTTTTACATTTTTGGATACCCTTTTCGTCATAATGAAATTTCCAATTTATGGTTTTTATTTTCTATTCCTGGGTTGAAAGATATTGTAGTTTTAGTTTCCTATATTTGCACCTAAAAATCTTTTGAGTTAGATTTGAGGCACTTAGAGTTCATTGAACAGCCCCGAAACTTGCCAAAATCAGTGAAGCGGATTTCTAATGAGCCATTAACTTCGAGACCTTTCCAACGGTTCAAACAATTCACGAATCTAAGTCTCAGATCAAAAGTTATGGCCCCAGGAAGTTGGTGCATTTTCTAGAAGATACAATTGCAAATGTTATTTTGAAATTTGAACTTCAAGTTGTAATTTTCAGCGCAAAACTGCCTAAACTCAAATTTGAATGTTGTTTTGGCTCCAAACTAAAGAGGATCTCTATTTATGGGTAGGTTTCTAATTTTTGGGTAGCTTTTTGGGGACAAGCTCGCATATTGCGAAAGGGTTATTCTGTAGCTTTCTGTAACTTGCATGTGTTGTATAATTTGGGGATTTGAGATCCTCTACATGTAAGAAGCTCCATTTTCTAAATAATAAAATTATTCTCTTGTTTGTGGGTTATTTTCCATGTCTCAGGCTGCACCCTCATCAAGTGGTATTAGAGCAAGGTTTTCTTGAGCGTATGGACAGATCACCGATCGTGAGGCAGTTCACACCAAGACCGTGGTTGTGGGTCGAGGTCAAGAAATATGCCTCCAAGAGTGATGCCTGGTAGGCATGGTGGTGTCAGAGGTGGTCGAGGTGGCATAAATTCTGGCGGAAGAGATGCACTAGCAACCCTCCAGAGACAGATTGATGCGTTACAAGAGCAATTGACAAGAGGCTTAAACTCAAGGGAGGAAAGTGAGGATGAAGGAGACGAAGAAGGTTCAAATGTAGAAGAGGAAGAAGAAGCAATTGATCAAGAACAAATGTAGCTAATAAGGGCTATTTCGAATATTAAGAAAGGACCCAAAGCATAAGTCCCCAGTTATTCCAGAAGTCTGAACCTGAAAGAGTTGATCGACTGGATCAATGAGCTAGAAGAATATTTTGAGTATGAGGAAATAGAGGACCCAGATCAGGTTAAGTTTGTGAAAATGAAGTTGAAAGTCCATGCCAGTATTTGGTGGAAAGAGGTCCAGTTGGAAAGAAATCAAAGAGGAAAAGGAAAGATAACCAGATGGGATCACATGGTAGAGAAATTGAAGAAGCAGTTCGTACCAGTGGACTACGAGTTAGATCTATTGAAGAAATTGCAAGGGATGTAATAAGGAAGAAAATCTATGAAAGAATATACTGAAGGTTTTCAGAAGATAATCATCAGAATAGGTCACACAAAGGCCAATAAGGAGAAGGTAGCCTAATATCTTAATGGGTTACGACTGAGCATTCAGGAGGAGTTAAGCCTAGTCAGAATGACCACCATTAAGGATGTGTATCAGTTTGCTCTGAATGTGGAAGAGAAGTTGAACAAAAGAGTTGATGGAAAGCAAAAAGGATGAGGAGGTCAAAGCGGAAGGGGCAATGGAAAACCTTCAGGAAGCCGAAATGATGATGAAAAGAAAAGTGAAGATGTGGGTACCAGCCGAAGCCAAAGGAATGATAACTTCTACTGCCCTCGTGATCAAAACAGTGGTGATAAAAGAGGTAGAGGACAAGGGAGATATGGACAAGGATCTGGAAGAGGTGGTTTCAGAGGAATGTGTTTCCAGTGTGGTGAAGAAGGGCATCGAGCCTATGAATGTCCATAACACCAAGGAAGGGCAGATAAAAGTCCAGACGGTTGTGGAAGGGTTGCAAATGGAGATGAGGAGGCCCAATCTAAACATTCAGATGATGCTGAAAGGGGAGAAGCCCTAGTGATTAGGAGAGCCCTGGTGACTGAGGAAAAGGAACCATAACAGAGGAAGAATCTATTTTGCACAAGGTGCAAGTGTGAAGGAAAATGTTGTGATGTCATTATTGACAGTGAGAGCACCGATAATCTAGTGTCAGAGGAGATGGTCATAAAGTTGAAGTTGAAGAGAGAAAGGCATCTGCATCCATATCAGAATGCCTAGTTACAGAAAGACCACAAATTTTTGGTCAATGAGCAGTGCCTAGTAAAGTTCAAGAACGGGAGCTACCATTATGAGGCACTTTGTGATATCATCCCCATGGATGCATGTCACATGTTGTTGGGGAGGTTGTGGCAGTTTGATAGGCGAGCTATACATGATGGCCATTCAAACACTTATTCCTTGACAAAGGATGGGGTTTGTCACAACTTGAAACCACTGAAGGAGACCGAAGAAAAGGTATGTAGTGCTAGAATTTGTTATGTAGATGGAAGAAAATTTGTAGAAGGTATGAAGCATGAGCATGTGTATTATGCATTGATTCCTAGAGTGAGTAAGGAGGATAGTGAGAAGGTTCCAGAAGAAGTTTCTAAGATGTTGGATGAGTTTCAGGATATTATTTCCAATAATGTACCTAAGGGTTTACCACCAATAAGGAAGATCAGTCATCAGATTGACTTGATTCTTGGAGCCAGTTTGCAAAATAAGGTAGCTCATAGAATGACTCCAATAGAAAATGAGGAGTTGAACAAACAAGTTCAAGAGTTGTTGAGAAAGGGTTTGATACGGGAGAGTTTGAGTCCATGTGCAGTACTTGCAGTACTAGCACCAAAGAAGGATGGGGAGTGGAGGATGTGTACAGATTCCTGAGCCAAAAACAAGATAACAATCAAGTAAAAATTTCCCTTGCCAACGATGGATGACTTGATGGACTGTTTGAGTGGAGCTTATTACTTCACAAAGATTGATTTGAAGAGTGGATGTCACCAAATCTGGATTCAAGAGGGAGATGAATTGAAGACTGCCTTCAAGACCAAAGAGGGCCTGTACAAGTGGTTAGTCATGCCTTTTGGGCTAACCAATGCACCGAGCACATTCATGCGGCTCATGAACGAGGTACTAAAAGAATTTCTAGGAAGTTTTGTTATTGTGTATTTAGATGATATTTTGATTTTTAGTAAGACGTTGGATGAGCATCTGAGGCATATTTGGAGAGCATTTGAGAAGTTAAAAAAATAGAAATTGTTGATTAATCTAAAGAAGTGTAGTTTTGTGAATAGGGATTTAGTGTACTTGGGGTTTGTTGTCTCAATAGAATGTCTCAAGATGGACCTAGAGAAGGTGAAGGCTATTCTGGAATGGCCTACAACAAGAACTGCTACCGAGGTGAGATCTTTCCATGGTTTGGCTAGTTTTTATAGAAATTTCATTAGAAATTTTAGTAGTATTTGTGGACTCCTGACTGAAACAATGAGAGGGGATAGAAAAAAATTTAAGTGGAGCACTGGAGCGGTAAAAATTTTTGAACTATTAAAGCAGAAGGTGACAGAGCAACCTATTCTAGCCATCCCAGATTTCAACAAGGTGTTTCAGGTGGATTGTGATGCTAGTGGTTGTGCCATTGGAGCAGAGTTGAGCCAAGAAGGTAAGCCCATTGCCTATTTCAGTGAAAAGTTAAATGATGCCAAGAGAAAGTATTCTTTATATGATCAAGAATTTTATGCAATAGTTCAAGCATTAAAGAAATGGAGACATTATTTGTTGCCGAAAGAATTTGTTCTATATACTGATCATTAGGCCTTGCAATACCTAAATAGTCAGGGAAAATTAAATCAAAGGAATATGAAATGGGTAGAGTTTTTGCAGAGTTATACCTTTGTTTTGAAACATAGGAGTGGGAAGTCAAATAGGGTTGCAGATGCCTTAAGTAGGAGGCATACATTGATGACAAAGATGCAGATTTAAGTGGTTGGGTTTAATGAACTCAAGACACTATATGTAGAAGATCCTAATTTTGCAGAGGCTTGGAAAGTTTGCAAGGAACTTGTTATAGTGGACAGGACAAGGTGGTTGGATTTCATAATCCAAGATGACATGTTATTTAAGGGAAGTCAATTATGTATCCCAAGGAGTTCCATGAGGGAAAACCTGATAAAGGAGAAGCATAGTGGAAGAATGGCGGGACATTTTGGTCGAGATAAGACCATCACCATTATTAGTGAGCATTATTATTGGCCTCAGTTATCACAAGATGTGAAGAAGTTTATACAAAGCTACAGGGTATGTCAAATGGCTAAAGGAGTGAGCTAGAATATAGGCTTATATCAGCCCTTACCTATACTAGAGAGGCCATGGGAGGATATAAGTATGGACTTTGTTCTTGGTTTCCCAGGACATAATGAGGGAATGATGCAGTCTTTGTGGTGGTTGATAGGTTTTCGAAGATGGAAAATTTCATTCCATGTCATAAGACCCATGATGTAGTCCACATTGCTGACTTGTTCTTCAAAGAGGTGGTGAGGCTACATGGTCTGCCAAAGAGTATTGTTTCAGATCGTGACACCAAATTTGTGGGGTACTTTTGGAGGACCTTGTGGAAGAAGCTGAATCAGAGTTGAAGTTCACTTACACACCATCCACAAACAAATGGGCAGACAGAGGTTGTTAACAGGAGTTTGGGTAACCTACTAAGATGTTTGGTAGGAGATAAACCCAAGGGATGGGACTTGATCTTACCCCAGGAAGAATTTTCTTACAATAATTCTATCAACAGAAGCACTGGTAGATCACCATTCCAGATTGTGTATGGAGGTAGCCCTAGAATAGCTCTAGAATTGAGGAAGATGGACTGAGAGAAGAATATAAGTGTTGAAGCTGAAGATTTTGTAGAGCACATCAAGAATATACATAAGAAGGTACAAGAACACATTAATAAGAAAAATATGCAATATGAGGCTAAGGCATATCAGAAAAGGATGAATAAGGAGTTTCAAATTGGTGATGAAGTAATGGTCCACTTGAGGAAAGAAAGGTTTCCCGTGGGAACCTATAACAAATTGAAGATGAAGAAATTTGGTCCCTGTAATATTTTGAAGAAGCATGACTCAGGGAATGCATATGAGGTAGAGTTGCCTGATGGAATCAACATTTCCCCTGTGTTCAACATTTCAGATTTGACAGAGTATCATGAAGGTGGAATAGAGGAAGCACCAGCAATGGGGCAGTATGGCATTCCAACACGTACTTCAGAAAGGGAGGAGATTGAAACAATCTTGGATAGTCATGTGGGAAGGAGTACCAAAAATAGGCAGTATGAAGAATATCTGGTGAAATGGAGAGGAAGGCCTGTGGAAGATTCATCCTGGCTATCAAAGGAAGTGGTTGACTGGTTGGGTTTTCCTCAACCATCTGAGACATGATGGGGTCACTTCTCAAATTACCTTGGGTGTCTGATGCATGAGCATCCAATGGTGTAAGGGCAATTTTGCATCACCCAAAAATAGTTAAATTTCAATTTTCTCAGTTTTTAGATGTTTTTACATGTTTGTATACCCTTTTTTGTCATAATTAAATTATCAATTTACAATTTTTATTTTCTATTCCTGGGTTGAAAGATATTGCAATTTTAGTTTCCCAGATTTGCACCTGAAAATATTCTGAGTTAGATTTGAGGCACTTAGATTTCCTGGAACGGCCCCGAAACTTGCCAAAATCAACGAAGTAGATTTCGTGCGCGTTATTGACTTCGAGACCTTTCCAATAGTTGAAATGGTTCTCGAATCGAAGTCCCAGATCAAAAGTTATGGCCCCAAGATGTTGGCGCACTTTCTAGAAGATACAATTGCAAATGTTCTTTTGAAATTTGAACTTCAAGTTATAATTTTCTGTGCCAAACCACCTAAACTCATATTTGAATGTTTTTTTGGCTCCAAACTAAAGAAGAGCTCTATTTATGGGCGGGTTTCTAATTTTTGGGTAGCCTTTTGGGGACAAACTCGCATATTGTGAAAGGGTTATTATGTAGCTTTCTGTAACTTGCATGTGTTGTAGAACTTGAGGATTTGAGATCCTCTACATGTAAGAAGTTTCATTTTCTAAATAATAAAATTATTCTCTTGTTTGTGAGTTATTTTCCATGTCTTGGGCTACGCCCTCATCATTCACATCTACACACATTCTCACTAAAGTAGGGACAAAATGTAATGAAGTGAATTGGAACCCCTAGAAAAATTCCCCATTTCATCACCCCTACCTTAGAAAAGGTAAATATGATGATGTAATTCCATCCCTACCACATCACCTTATCCACTTGGCCATGTCTTTTCATTTGGGTGGAGGAATCTCTATCAGGGATGCTCGCATTTGACTTGAATGTATGCATGCTACACTATTGTCCTATTAGGATTCCTACCTCTGGAATCCACACAGGAATTATGTTTCTCCATTGGTGACAAATTATAACACCTCCTGCCTTGTTGACTAATGAGAAACATGTATTTTTCCTCCCTTTTTCCATTCAAATGATTTATCATATCATTATTTCACTCCTTGATTCTACGTCACTCTCTTCATGCTTCTTGATCAATTCACTTACTCTTAGCTCCATTCTTGCACTTTCAAGATTCTGCACCACCATTTTCTTGGTTACAAGCTACTAGTTCTTGGATGCCACACCATGTTTGTTGTGACAACATTTTTGTTGGACTTGCAAGCTCTCTCCTTCCACTACTTGCCTTGAGTGCTGATGCAGGAGCATCTAGTGGTGTAAGGACAATCTTGCATCACCCAAAAATAGTTAAATTTCAAGTTTCTTGGTTTTTAGAAGTTTTTACATTTTTGGATACCCTTTTCATCATAATAAAATTCACAATTTACGATTTTTAATTTCTATTCCTGGGTTGAAAGATATTGCAGTTTTAGTTTCCTAGATTTGCACCTGAAAATATTTTGAGTTAGATTTGAGGCACTTAGAGTTCCTGGATCAACCCCAAAACTTGTCAAAATTGGCCTAGAAAATTTTAAGCGCATTCTTGACTTTGAGAACTTTCCAACGGTTCAAATGATTCACGAATCGGAGTCCCGGATCAAAAGTTATGGCCCCAGGAAGTTGGCGCAGTTTCTAGAAGATACAATTGCAAATGTTCTTTTGAAATTTGAACTTCAAGTTGTAATTTTCCGATGCCAAACCACATAAACTCAAAATTTAAATGTTGTTTTGGCTCCAAACTAAAAGGGATCTCTATTTATGGGCGGGTTTCTAATTTTTGGGTAACTTTTTGGGGACAAGCTCGCATATTGCGAAAGGGTGATTCTATAGCTTTCTGTAACTTGCATGTGTTGTAAAACTTGGGGATTTGAGATCCTCTGCATGTAAGAAGCTCCATTTTCTAAATCATAAAATTATTCTCTTGTTTGGGGGTTATTTTCTATCTCTCAGGTTGTACCCTCATCAAGTGGTATCAGAGCGAGGTTTTCTTGAGCATGTGGACAGATCGCCAATCGTGAGGCAGTTTGCACCAGGACCGTGATTGTGGGTCAAGGTCAAGAAAGATGCCTCCAAGAGTGATACCTGGTAGGCATGGTGGTGCTAGAGGTGGTCGAGGTGGCAGAAATGTTGGTGGAAGAGATGCACTGGCAGCCCTCCAAAGACAGATTGATGCATTACAAGAGCAAGTGAGAAGAGGGTTAAACCTAAGGGAGAAAAATGAGGATGAAGGAGAGGAAGAAGGTTCAAATGTAGAAGAGAAAGACAAAACAATTGATCAAGACCAAATGCGGCTAATAAGGGCCATTTCAAAGATCAGGAAAAGACCCAGATCAGAAGTCCCTAGTTATTCTAGAAGTCTGAACCCAGAAGAGTTGATCGATTGGATCAACGAGCTAGAAGAATATTTTGAGTATGAGGAAATAGACGACCCAAATCGGGTTAAGTTTGCAAAAATGAAGCTGAAGGGCCATGCCAATATTTGGTGGAAAGAGGTCTAGTTGGAAAGAAATCGAAGAGGAAAAGGAAATATCACCAGATGGGATCGAATGGTAGAGAAACTGAAGAAGTAGTTCATACTAGTGGATTATGAGTTAGATATGTTGAAGAAATTACAAAGGTTGAAGCAAGGAAGTAGATCTGTGAAAGAATATACTGAAGAATTTCACAAGATAATCATCAGAACGGGCCACATAGAGGCCAATAAGGAGAAGGTAGCCCAATATCTTAATGGGTTATGACCGAGCATTCACGAGGAGTTAAGCCTAGTCAGAATGACCACCATTGAGGAGGTGTATCAATCTGCTCTGAAGGTGGAAGAGAAGCTGAACAAAAGATTTGTTGGCAAGCAAAAAGGACGCAGAGGTCAAAGTGGAAGGGGCAGTGGAAGACCTTCAGGAAGCTGAAATGATGAAAAAAAAAGTGAAGATCTGGGTACCAGCCAAAGCCAAAGGAATGACAACTTCTACCACCCTCGTGATCAAAACAGTGGTGATCAAAGAGGTAGAGGATGAGAGAGATATGGACAAGGATCTGGAAGAGGTGGTTTCAAAGGAACATGTTTCCAATGTGGTGAAGAAGGGCATCGAGCCTATGAACGTCCACAACACCAAGGAAGGGTAGACAAAAGGCCAGAAGGTCATGGAAGGGTTGCACATGCAGATGAGGAGGCCCAATCTTAACATTCAGATGATGCTAAAAGGGGAGAAGCCCTAGTGATTAGGAGAGCCCTAGTGACAGAGGAAGAATTTGTTTCGCATAAGGTGCAAGTGTGAAGGAAAATGTTGTGATGTCATTATTGACGGTGGGAGGACTGATAATTTGGTGTCAGAAGAAATGGTCACAAAGTTGAAGCTGAAGAGGGAAAGGCACTCGCATCCATATCAAATTGCTTGGTTGCAGAAGGACCACAAATTTTTGGTCAATGAGCAATGCCTAGTAAAGTTCAAGATTGGGAGCTACCATGATGAGGTACTCTGTGATATCATCCCCATGGATGCATGTCACATGTTGTTAGGGAGGACGTGGCAATTCGATAGGTGAGCTATACATGATGGCCATGCACACACTTATTCTTTGACAAAGGATGGGGTTCATCACAAGTTGAAACTTCTGAAGGAGACCGAAGAAAAGGTATGCAATAGTGCTAGAATTTGTTATGTAGATGGAAGAAATTTTTAGAAAGTATGAAGCATGAGCGTGTGTGTTATGCATTGATTCCTAGAGTGAGTAAGGAGGATAGTGAGAAGAGTTCCAGAAGAAGTTTCTGGGATGTTGGATGAGTCTCAAGATATTGTTTCTAATAATGTACCTAAGGTTTTACCACCAATAAGGAAGATCAGTCATCAAATTGACTTGATTCCTGGAGCCAGTTTGCCAAATAAGGTAGCTCATAGAATGACTCTAGCAGAAAATGAGGAGTTGAACAAACAAGTTCAAGAGTTGTTGAGAAAGGGTTTGATACGGGAGAGTTTGAGTCCATGTGCTGTATCCGCAAAGCATTTC